>OU343117.1:43516393-44150893 GCA_910594885.2 Bibio marci
GGTAAAGCAATACCATTTCATAAACGTGTTTGTTCCAGTTGTCATGGTGTACCAAAATCCAAAGAATGGATGTCTGCGAATGAAACAGAAGGTAATAATAATAAATATATTGTTATATTAATAGTAATACTCGGCCGTGTATGGTAATAAAAAAATAATAAATTTGATGGAATAATTTGTGGTTGTATGTGTGTGCGTGTATGCGTTTGCTGTGATCATGTATTGATCAATTTTAAACCTAAAAAAATATATGTAATTGGTTTTATGTTCTCGATTAATTTATTTATGACTTGCTAATTTATGATTGATTATTAAAGCTATTCGTTTGTAGGCAATAATTAATGGCGTTGTATAGGTGAAATTTTTTCTTATTGCTTTTTTTTTTTTAAAAAAATATATACGATTCTAATAGAAATAAAAATAAAATCTACCTGCTGGTTTAATTAAATAGTAACAAAAAATTGAAATAAATAATGTTAGATTCTATTTTAAATTATTATATGAATATTTGTATTAACCATTGCGTTGCCGTCCGCTGTCAGTATTTTGAAGATGAGTGGTGTTTTTTATATAATGAACTTTAGCAGTCATGGCATCCATACACATAAAAAAATATATGGAATTCATTAAACTACCATGCGAAATATTTACCAACCATTTTTTTAAGTGTATTATTATTTGATATACCAAATGTCATTATAATCAATTAACTGTCCTAAAAATCTAATTAAATGAAGATTCAATTGATAAATTAAACTATTTATATACCTCATCCGATCCATCGAAGTGTGGGTACCTACACGGTTAAATATACATATATTTAATATACGCATTTATAAAATTTAATTGTTTATAGTATTTATTTTCATCTATAATAAAACTATATTCTGTATAATCGCTTCTAATTTTGTTATCATTAATCATTATGTCCGATATAATATGTATTTTTAGTTTTTGTTTGTCTTCATAATTTTATATTTTTATTTTATGTATATGTGTATAATGGTGATGTCGATGGATGATGACCACAAACGGCGATGACCTTCAATCATCAAATTTACATTTATTTATGTTTATGTTATAAATTATAGATAAATATATATTTGTTTATATAATTTATGTATGAATGTATTAAGTTAATAGTTGTTTGAGGAAAAACATCTTAAATCTTTTTATATATCATCGTGTTTGTTATTATATGGGAGAGGGTGTGACCTTAAAACGGAAAATTTATTATATAATAATAACATATACTTCACTCACAAACACTTTTTCGTTTGTTCTTTTTTTTTTTTTATATTAATGGTTAAATTGATGATAGATGGGATGGTCATTTATATCATCATTTAATTTATATGGATACATATCATATCATATATACGGCCAGTATTAAATGTTACTTTATTTCTATATATAATATTGGGTGTACAAATATGACCACACTGATCGCTATCGCTCCAACAATAACTAATCTAATTGATGTGTACACCGAAAAAGGACCGCGTCCAGAACAATGACTGCGGCAAAATTTAATTTCTACTTTAGAATATTTAGACCGTCTTACCACACTCACTGCATTCATTCACTAGATATTGGTTCTACAGATTACAAATTATTTCGATCGAAGGTCTAATTTAATGTGATTTGTAGTAGTAGAAATAAAAACTCGATAATAATTTTTAGGTATATTTTGTTATGTGCAGTGTTCTCAATAATAACGTAATTTTTTTTAAAATTTTATTTTTAGAACTTGGTATTTTTCATATCGGTAAAAGAATAGGTTATTTTGTACATTGGGAACCCATTTATATTGGTACAAATGCTGATCCACATTATGATGAAAGACTAAGTTGGGAGGGTAAAAGTGATAAAATGACACAGGTAATTATTATTATATATATTTGTTTTTGCTTTTATTGTCTATTATCACAATATGATGGATGCAACAACGCAGCAACACAATATTATTTGGATTTATAGAGAATTTGTTGCTGTGCGAAAAAAAATCCGAAACAGATGGAATATTCAGATATTTCGCAATTGGACAACAATTAGAATATAAATATAAATATTCAATGAAAATTATGCGATACGCATGCAAGGAATGTAGTGCTACTTTGTTTGGTACACTTCCATCTATCTATTGTAGTAACAATTATAATATTGTAAACACATTCAAGCATTAAATATAAACATTTTCACGTACTTTTGCTCTACATTGTTATAATGATACCCGCAGTATTTTCATCCTCTGCCCACACAATATACGCTTTAATACAATTATTTTCTCCACCAACGCATTTAATTAATTTTTATATATTTTTTTTCTATTTTAGGGTTATGCACTTTGTGTACTTGATTATGATTTTCATATATTAGATAATGCATTTTTAGTACATAAACCCGGTATAAAAATATTAAAAAAAGATCCAAAACGTGCAATGCTTGCTGCCAAAACAAATACATTAATTAAAAAAATTATTTATCCAGAACTGCAAGTAATGTATGGAACAAGAAAAGGTTGTGCTGTATAGTAAAGGTTTTGAATATCCTTTTTAATAATTTGTTTGTGTTTTAACTGTTGCTATACGCGTTCGCCCGCGTGTACGTAAAATAAAATTATACAATAAAACAAAATACGTGCACACACACTCGCGTCTATTTTATGAACAAATTAAAAAAAGGGATATTCAAATAAAATAAATATTTAATTATAATATTATAAATTATAAAAATAGTAAATTAAAATAATAATTCTTTCTAATTTTTTCTAACTCTAAATTTTCTTCTATATTTTTGTTAAAAAAAAAAAACAATTCATAATTAAAAATATAGAAGAAAATGTATAGTTAAAAAAAATAAATAAAAAGAAATCTGTGAAAAATTAATAGTTATTTGATTTTATAACAAATTATTATAAAATTATAATAATTACCTATTATTTAAGAATTAAATATTTAAGTAATATATATAAATAATAAAAAATACGATAATTACAATTAAAATGTAAAATCAAAAAACAAATCAGTCAATCTTTATATAAATGAATAAATAAATAAATAAATAAATAAATAAATAAATAAATAAATAAATTTTATGTAAATATATAAGTAAATATTACAATTAATAATATTATTAATATAATTAATTTATATAATTAAAATTAAAAAAATAATACACGGTATGAATGTTTTGAATGTTTCTAAATGTATGTATTTTAAAAATTAAAATTAAATTGTGGTGAATTTTTGTGTAACCACAAAAACACTACATAAAAATGTAATAAGTGATATAAAATTATATATAATATTATAAAATTAATATAATTTTAAATTAAATTACAATTACAATTACAATTACAACGTTCAACATTGCAATTATAATATATGTTTTGTATTATATATAAATATCAGTTCACATTACCTTTGAAATTGCCATTTTCATATAAACACAATATTATATCCTTCATCTATATATAAAATATACTACATCTTTGTCATTTCAAGGATATTCTACTTTTAATGTATTATCATCTAGTTTTGTTACTCCAAATGGTGAAACATATGACGTCTACCAGACATTCCTATAGTCAAATTGAATAAATTAATCCGCACTTGAAAATTACAACAATTCAGCAATTGTTATGCAATTACAAAAATAAAAAGGTAGATATTTCTTTAATTCCATTTTTAAATAAGTGATTAGTCTCGTAACAAGGCATAGCAAATTTTTTGAATGAACTTTTGACAGCCTTTTGTAATTGCGAAAAAAACGTTACACAAATTACTCTAACGAAAAGGTAGTCTAATTGAAGTTAAAGTATCGACTCTCAAATAGATTCAAACCACAATTTCGTAAGAGTGATGGTGTGATACACATACAACTTGATCAGTTTCAATTTATTAGTAGTAATTTTTTCATCACTTATATTTATTACCAGATTTCATGCTAAAAGTGAACTGTTCGTCTAAATTTATAAAAATAATACAGCTTTAATTTATTTGGTTTTATATATGATAAAATGGAAATAAATACTATAAAATACTATACAAAAACTATTCAAATATGTAATAATATTTATAAATTAAAAATAAAATTAATGGGTCTATAATTAACAAAAAAATATGAAAATGAAAATGAAAATATAAAAATTAATTATTTTTATTCTATTGCTCTATAGTTTTATATATGACAAGTAATTATTATTATGATTATTATATTTAATGTAAACAAACAAAAATCAAATGAATAATTATTAATTATTACAAAAAAAATCCAAAATTACTTAAAAAAATATATGTGAAATTTAAAATTTTCAACTCCGCGCAACTTCCATCCATCCAAAAAAATTTGATGCGGTTTTTCAATTCTCTGAATTTTATTTAATATATGTTATTGTGTTTAATTATTTTTAATTTTCTGTTTAAATTATAAATTTGAATTAAATTCTTATATTGATTTATATTTATTTATATAATAGAGACAAATTATTTATATTAAAATTAATTCATATCGTTCTTAAAAATAAATTTTAATCTGAAAGTTGTTACATTTTTGGTATACGCGTGTGTGAGTGCGGTTGCTGAATTGATTTCTGTATATATTATACTTGAAAATTATTAATTTAAAAACAAATTTTTGTTTTGTCGCAGAAAATTATTGTCAATTGGATAATTTTATGATAACAAAATTTATGGAAAGTATATTTAAACGACACATTAACTTATGTATATTATTAATTGACATTTTTCAAACTTTAATACAACACGGAATGACTACTACAACATATAACAAACTATATGTATATAGATTGACGTTTCACCTACAATCCATGCATGAAATGTATACTGCGATCAAGAATTTAATTAATTGATAACTGATAGAAATTTGGTTGATTTGCGTATACTCTAGAAAGTCTAAAAGAATTTTTCACGTACAACAATACTGCAATCATTAGAACTGCTCTGAGTGAGTTGTTTTGAGTTAAACTTATTTTTTTATATAGTATTTTAGTAATTGTTGGACGTAAATTCTATGGCACAATCTAAAAATTATATTATTGCGAACATTTTAAGAATGATTTGAATGACTTTTAATTTAAAATCAGTTAAATATTTAATTTATAATACCTTTTCTATTTTTTTCCTATAAATTTAGCACAATAATATGAACATTAATATAAAATTTGTATATTTTAAAAACTATAAATTTTAAAAATTAAAAAAACATATCAAAATCGAATATAATTATAATTATGATTTAAAAATATTAATTAATTATTTAATTCTTCTGTTTATGTATAGGAACATAATATAATTTATTTATTATAAAAATCGATTCATAAAATTTATATATTGTGAGTTTTAGAAAAAAATTATGTAATTAATTAAATTTATATTTTCGCGTTTCTTAACCCCTCGCCCCCCACCTTCTATCATATCAACATCAATTGGAGCCCTTTTCGTTTTTCAATTATATAATTTGTCAAAGTGATTGGGTTTTTTAATGCGATATTAATAATAATAACAATTTGCTATCGATTTAATAAATAATAATTTCCGATATGCCATTGGAATAAATTGAAATGGATAGAAATAAAAAATTGGTTAAAAAAAGAAATTAAAAATATTGAAATCTATTCATTAACAATTTAAATTGAAAGATGGAATGTGAAGAAGGTGTACTTTGTAATGAATATATATAGCGATGATGTAGACAGTGTGTTATTATTGTATAGAAATGTTGTATAGATTGTGTATTATTTAATTATTGTATTACTTACATATTATATCCATTATTAACTTATTAAAGTACATATTTTATGCACTGCACTTTCTATTGAATCGATGTTTTGGACGTAATTCAGTTAAAATATATTCAAAAACTAATGGGTATATAATTACTTAAATACAATAACCCAATTACTATTGCTATTATATGTCTGCGTGGATGTATTAATGACAGCAGCATATATATTTTAATTGAATTACTCTATTTGAAAAATTTAAAACTAATTTTTTTGTTGATAAGTTTTTTATTTATTTTAATTTTCACTTTGTATTATTTTATATAACTAAATTTCTTAAGTCTTATAATATCTAATTTTTTGGGACTTAAGAAAATAATTGGGTAATTGATATGGGGTTTCTTATATATTCTTAACATTTATTAACTTATTATTAATATTATATATATAAATTTAATTTTAATTAACTCATTTACTTATCCGATAAACATTAAGCCGTCCATTTGCCTCCACAAAACAGTGTCTCGTTCATCATTTCAAGCATCTGTTTGAAGTTCATTCATCGTAACATGTTCCTATCTTTGTGAAGCTTACTACCGATAACTATTAACAAAAACCTAATCATTAATTTAGGTCGGTCACCTTCTTGTTCGACTATTGGTCGATTTATTTCCAATGAACGAGTATACAGGCATCCTCTTACCCAAATCAGGCCCATAACCTGTTTCGTTTATCTAATGCAATAAAAATTATACTTCACTGCACCTGACGATGATTAACAATTTTAATTAAATTCCAGAAATGTTTTAACTATCTTGCGGCAAAATATCTCTATCGCCTTAAAAATATTATTTATTGCTTAAAAACCAAATCATTCTAGCCGTTGTTGATTGCTTATTTTAAAATTATTGCTTTTACTTTCGTTTTTAAATAATAGAACATTCAAATCACTTGATCAAAAGATTTGTTAAATATTTTTAACTATTTTATATAACAATCAACTGATATATCTAATCTATTTTATATCATTGCAATACCTTTGACCTAGCTCTTAATTATATTGTCTAGGGAAAACGTTAACTTCTTCAGCACACAGTCCTTTTCAAGTAATTGTATATATAACTTCTTTAACATTTTGGCAACATTTTCATTTTAATGAATCTCTCAAATTCTTTTAAAATTGTAAATTCATTTTTTCAAGACAAACATCGGAATAAGTGAATGCGTCAGTTTCAATAATTACTTAACATAACAAATTTCCTATACTTTTTTATTTTATTTATATTTATTTCTTTCACTATTATTATAATTTTCGTTTCATTCAAAATTATTTATTTTTATTTATATAAAAAAACATATAAAATTTGTAATAATAATAAAATTCTAAAAATGTAAAGTGCCTTATTAATAATCAATCATTTGTGTCGTCATTACTCGCGCTATTTTGCCGAGATCACATGGATAAAATTAAACAAACAAAACAATATATTAAAAATTAAAAAATATTACCAATTGAATTAAATGTGATCGGCGCTGTTTTTAGAGTAATTACGAATTGATAATAATTATAAACAAAAAAAAAAAACAAAACCCAATTGTAATTTTTAAAAATTAATAATTAATAAGTAAAAATGAATTATGCATTTATTAATATCAAAAAATAATAAATGCAAATTATCGCAATATTTAATATATCATTATTATTATTATTATTATATAAAATGATAATTTATATAATATTATATAATTTAAATCAAATATATGTATGAAATACAATGTTTATTTTTAATTCTTTAGGTTATGTAAAATAATTAATTAATTGTAGTATTCTGTCTGTGGTCGGCCACCGCCACCACTAACCATCCCTTCCCCAACAACCACATCACAAACAAAAAAAATAAAATTTGAGGGTAGTAACGGATTAAATTAAATAATAATAATAATAATAATAATAAATAAATAAAATACAAGAAAAAAAAACTGAAAATATATATACTTTTTATAAAAAACTAAAAAAAAAATCATTAAAATATGAGAAATAAATAAATAAATAAAAACAAATACAAATTTTATCCTTTTTCTTTTAATATATATTGCATTTGATAAATTATTGTGAATTTTCCACACTAATACAGTTTCGTTAAAAATTTAGTACTCAAAAGGTTTGTGCATTCACTAAATTTATGTTGTATGTGAAAAAAAATAAATAAAAAACTACATTTATATGGTTTCTTTCTAAAAAAAAAAAAAATTTTTTTAATTTTCATCCTCGTAATTCTGCGTGACTGTTCTTTCAGTTTAAAATTTTGTGTTTTTTGTGGATTTTATAAAAATTTTTATGAACAAACAAATTTTGAAATAACTCGAGTAATTTTAAAGCTATCGACTTGAAAATTTGGAATTAATTCGTTAAAAATGAATGTCTAGACATTGGTGTTCCCAAATTTTTTTTTTAATTTCCGTATTTCCAACCGCTTCCATAGAACTATAATATTCCCATTGGATTAATTAAAGAACCACTTGTCCAATTGTTTTGAAATTTTAAATTTAATTGTTTAATGATAAGTTCTAAAGAATTTCGGAAGTAGGAGTCGTTATCTGAAATGGTTTCGTGTGATTTCAAATATTCCTAATAGGATTTCCGGAGTGTCATTTATCAGATTATCTTAAAATTTTCAACTCAAGCATTTAATGATATGTTCTAAATATTTTCGGAAGTTGGTGTCGCTACCTCCACTCCATCCGAGTGCTACCATAGATCTAAAATATTCCTGATAGGATTTCCAAAGTATCAATTACCCTATTATCATGAAATTTTGAACTGAAGCATTTAATGATAAGTTCTAAAGATTTATATAATTAGATGACACTTTTTTCACTTCTTCTTAAAGTACGCTCCCATAATACTCAACCGATATTAAATATATACAGAACTGTACGACTTATTCGATTTAACTTGTATTTTTAAACGTCAGCAGTATTTTATTGTATTAATCCAAATATCTTCAATTGTTTTCTACACTTTTCTTCCATCATTTTCTGGCAACGATACCATCGTATCGATAAAACGATGTGTATTTCAAGGCAATCTATTCACTATCACACACTTCTTCAACCGGATTGTGATGTATCGATCTGTGAACGCTGGATTTTCAGAAGTAGCTATAACAATAATTGATTGTATTTTCCACAACTTCCGTAATTGCCACCCTATCTGCACATGTTCCATTAAAATTCCAAATGCAATATAAGGAAATTAATAATTATAATACTCACACAATTAAATAAAATGTATTACAAAAATTTTATTTCAATTATTTAAATTAGTTTTGTGTACATAATAAAAAGAAACGCAATTTAATTACAAGAAATAAAAAATTGTGAAAATCTCACACACCAAAAAAAAAAAAAAAAAAAAAAAATTAACCACACAATTTTCTTTTTATTAATTTTTAATTTTTAAAATAAAAAATCTTAATTTTATTTTTGTTTTTATGTGAGAATACATCTATTTTATTTCTTATTTATTTTTATTTAATTAATTTATAATTATATTTTGTTTTATCCATTTAATTTTAAATTAATCGATATTATTATTTTTATTTTTATAAATATTATTTTTTAAATAATTTATTTACTTTGAGAATCCATACAAACAATTAATATAATTAAAAGAAATAAAAACCAGCAATATTAATCTCTTTGGCATACAACAGCTGCTGATGTGTTAATAATAATAATAATAATAATAATTATTTTATTTTGAAAATTATTTATATTTTTTGTTTGTGTCCCTTTTTTTATATTATTATTTAATATTTGAACAAAAATAAAAAATAAAATAGTTAGTGATTTGGTTATTTTTAATATTAATTTTTTTGATCGACTAAAAAATTATTAAATTGTTTTTTTTTTTTTTTCTTAAATTAATGTCAATATTTATGTTTTATTTTTTATGTTTTCTCTTATTCTTTTTAATCATAAAATGCATATTTTTCATATTTTATATTTAATTATAGAAAATAATATTTGACTAGTCCCATTTTTATTTGTAAAATATTTTTGTACACATATTTTTTTATTTTTTTTATTCATTATTACTTTTTTAATAATTTATTTATTGTTTTTTTTTTTAATCTTTTGCCAAATTAATGAAAATTCTATTTAAAAAAAAATAACAGAAATGAAATATGCGCACATATGCAATAATCTCAGTTCGTAGCAAATTTATTTGAACAATTTGTGATAGACGATTCTCATTTTATGCAATAAAAAATAGTTTTTAACAACGATAGTGCTTTAATAATATAGAATTGTGATCAGGAAAATATAGAGAGCTATTTGTAATGTAATAGTCAATCTTAACTTTTCGATGTTTTTAAGATCAAAGCAAATCTGTAGTACTGTTGATCACATCTTATATGAAAACGTAAATAGATAAATTAATATATAAAGCTAAGTTCCATATGAAAGTGTTTCTAATACAACATATTAAAAGAACCATAAAATCTCATGCTATGGAATTTGGAGAAGTTACGGAAAAAAATTTCCTTTATCGTGGAAATCCTATAACACCATCATGAGTGTTTGAGGTGAAGTGTACCCTAGTGAAATACCCTACGAATTTACATAGTGAGCTGCTAGTAGGTAGGAAGTATGGTTTTCACATGTAATATTTGATATGCGGGGATTTGTTGTACTTTTAGTATAAATATCTTTCATTGAAACATATCATACTTTAGCTTTATATAAATATATTGTTATATGGTGTTTGTCTATAAAAGTGTGCCTATCTGCTTGCTGTAGACATAAAATTTGATTTGAATTTTTGTTGTTATTGAATTTTTAACATTAAATTTTAATATTTTTTTATAATTAATTGAATTTTAAATTTTAAATTATATTAGCTGCCAATAATATTAATAATAATAATAATAGTAATAATAATAGTAATAATAATAATAATAATAATTAAAAATTATACCCAATTTTTTAATTTTTCCACTAAATTGATTAATTATGTGTATTTACACTTTGTATGATTTCAATAAATTATTAAATTTACTTATGTTTTTAGAAAAACAGGATTAATTTATCCTTTTATTTAGATTTTTTTTTTTTTTTTCTTTTTGCAGTGTGTGTATTGGCAACATTATTTACACAACATTCGGATTTACGCACGAATTTTACAAGTACGAAAAAAAAAATTTTAAATTGAAAAATGTAGGTTTTTTCTGTGATATAACCTTTTTTGCGTAACAATATTGTTAAACAAATTACATAAAATAAATAAATGACATTATTTCCGCCGGCCAGAAAGAAAAACAAAACTGAGAGTATTAAGAATCCTTTTTGTTTCATTTTTTATTTGTTATATTTTTTATATATAAAATTTTATGGACCGATAAATCATTGCAATTTATTTTGATACTTATGTAAAAATATAGAGTTATAAAATAAACAATGGAAAATATAATTTAGGTTTTATAAATTTATTCTCTCCGCCGGCACATGCAGTGATTTGTTTTTTTTGGTAATATGATGATATTTTTTAAATATATATAAAATTTCCGTATCCTTGCGATGGATTATTATTAACAATTTCAGGTATTAGAATACTCGTATTATTATTATTATTGATATTATTATTATTATCTATTTTAATTTTATTTGAATGTTCAATGTCAAATAATTTTTTATCGATACCCAATGATGAAAATGAATTACAAACTGTTCGTATTTCACGTATATTATAAACTGGATTATATGTTGTGGTTGTTGCTGCTGATGTTCCTCTTATTATTGGTGTTGACATCATTGATGTCGGTAAAATTGTACGTATTGATGCCGATGATGCTGATGATGCTGATCTTGGTATTATTGAACGTGTACTTAATTTTGTTGGTGTATTTTTATTACAAAATTCGCATGATTTAAAATTATTTTTACACATTTCACAGATTTCCATATTATTATTGTTGTTGTTGTTGTTGGTGTTGTTGTTCTCACAATAATATTCATTATTTGTAACATTTTCTATTGAATGTTCACTTAAATTATCATATTGTTGTTGTTGTGGTGGACATAATTTACAATTCGTTTCACATTTTTGTACATTTAAGGTTGTTAATGATGGTGTTGATGATGACAAAGATGATATGGATGGTGATGCTGATGATAATGATGATGTCGACGATACTGATGATGATGATAATGATTTGGCTATTGATGTTAACGATTGATTTATTGAGGTATTTGATGAATTTTGTTCAATAATTGGTGGTAAAATATGTTTTCGTCTTGGATAATGTGGATTTCTTCGTACAAGAAAATGACATTTTTCACCTCTTTGTAAACGTTGAATTTGTGCTTTTAATGGTATATCATCTGGATGTAATTTACGTTGATATTCTTGACCGGGACATACCTATAATATGGGTAAAAAAACATATTATGATCGTATTAATAAATAATTATTGTCATCTTATTTCAGCTGTATATTTCTTAACATAACACAACTTTTTACGAGTATATTTTGAGACAGATATTTTTCATCGTCGATATCTTTGATTGTCTCTGTATAATTTCAAATAATATATACTAACCTCATATATAGAAAATTGTTCAACTGGTTCACATGAATTATAACA
The DNA here is from genome assembly GCA_910594885.2 of Bibio marci. Taxonomy (NCBI): domain Eukaryota; kingdom Metazoa; phylum Arthropoda; class Insecta; order Diptera; family Bibionidae; genus Bibio; species Bibio marci. Next base: position 43,528,790 of record OU343117.1, read on the forward strand.
TAACAATAATAATGATAAAAGCTCGTCGGAAGTAGTTTCTTCAGAAATCACAAGACTTTTATATTGTGATGATGGTTGAAGAACTTGTGTATGCACACGTATAAGTCCACCAGGTTTAAGTTGCAGACAAAATCTATAAAAAATATATAATAAATAAATATTTAACATATTGTTTATTATTTTATAATAATATATATGGATAGAGAGACTCACGCCAACAAATTATAATATGACAATGGGACATTTATGTGTGTACATACCTTGAATCACCTTTTGGATGACATGCTTGCAGGATTGCTGGACGTGCTTCTCCATCTAGAACAAGTACAGTACGTACCCCGGCACGTCGTACAGTTACCTCCATTGATAAATAAAATAAACGTGGATCACGATGTCGTAATTTACATCTAAAACAAAAAAAAAAATAATAATATAATTTAATAATTATTTAAAAAGAAGGATGTCTATAGAATATATGTATTTGATAATAATTGGGTATACTTGCAGAAAAATAACATCATTTGCGGGAAAGTTTCATTTAAATATATTAAAACATAAAGAATAGTGTTACGTAAATGCATCGCGTTTGTTTGTACATAGAAATTCTCTCATACCCTATCGAGCACAACTACTTACAAAGAATGGTTTCGGATGGTTTTAAATGATGATTTCGATACAGAAGAAAAAAAGAGCATGGAAAAACAGAAAGATGAACAATTATGGAAGTATTACTAGATGAAAATCAATTGCAAACACAATCTAAATGGGCTGTTGTATTAAATGTTAACAAACAATGTGTTTCAAAACGTCTAAATGTAATGAAATTGTTGTTGGTTGAGAAAAATGAAACCATCTCAGCACAACTACTGAAAACAAAAGGACAGAGTCATATTTTCACAATGTAAAAACCCAATATAATTCAATTTATGAATTTGTACTTACCTTTTTAAAATTTGTGTAATCACTTCTTTACTTGTTGTATCCCATTGTATACCTAATGTTTTATATTCAATGTCAAGACGTAAACAACCGGTAAATACTCTAATAGTTGCCTGAAAATATAATAAAATTTATAAATTAATTGTATGTAATTATGTTTATTCATTTATCGAATCACTACTACTAACATATTATTAAAATAATAAATAGAACTATTCAAATCTCTATTTATGTAGCGAACTTTACTCGTATTTTAAAAACAGTTTATAATAATTTTAGAAACTATAAATTGAAATGTTTATCTACAAAAAATAACTTTATTTTTCTCTGTCGCCTATAAAAACTATCAAAATTATTCAAACTATTATATGAAAAATATAATAATGTTAATAATGTATAATTTCTTATATTTTCGTATGCTTCATTATTCTTTTTGAATAATAATATTAAATAACAAATATATATTTCTGTGAGTCTGTTTGGTTGCATATAAATATTTACGTCCTTGTTTTTCTATAAAATATACTTTTAACTTTTAAATAACATTAAAAATTGTTTTGAATTGTTTATATTCATAACATTTTGTGCAATTAAATTAAATTTAGTAATTGTAGAGGTAACAATATATTATATTTAACAAGGTGATGATTTTAAAGGATAAAAATTATAATAGAATTTTTGAATTCATATTCTTTCTGAGAAAAATATTGATCGGATTACATTTAAATATATATAAAATATTTTACAAGAATAGAAATTTTTGAAAACTCTGTCTGAGTGGTAATTAAAAAATATATCATTTTGTAATTTTCTTCCAAATATAAACCTTAAGATCTATATATTATGTTGTGTTATTTTTTATACATGACTTAATTTATATAAAAACCGTCTGTAAACATATTTTACATTTCTATCTCCATATACATGTAATAAAATAATAATCCGCAAACATTGAAATTTAATAAAATATAGAAAAGGACTTAAAATCGGACATTAATCTTGCATGTTGCGATAAATGAAAATTTCTAATAAATATATATGTGAAAAATCTATGATGAAAGAGTAAATTCTCATTATAAATGTATTATTTGTAATTACAATTATACACAATACATTTTTTAGTATTGCATCGGTTCAATTGGATTAGTTTTTGTTATGATAGAATTTATTCATCTTTAATACAATCGTTCGGTTTCAGCTATCATATTAAACCACATATTTTTATTGCAATCGCACTCCGCGATTCATCAATTACTTCTACAATGGTTTTAGCATTTTGTAAATATTAAAGTTCTAATAATTTATATGCTTTTTATTTCCATATCGACGTTTTTCTAAGAAAGGAATTTTGTTAATAATAAAAAAAAAAGATAAATGAATAATATACATACTTTAAACGTTTGATTTAATTATAATTATTGTCTATTCTTACTAAGCCTAGTAATTGTAATATTATTCCTTTATTTAAGATAACTATAATGTGTTTAATCACGGCCTTATTATATTATTCAATGCCAATAATGTTAAATGTTATAAAATTTCAATTTCCAAATAGTAACCCAGACAAGATCCATCCATCCACGCCACGACGCACATCATTTTATAAATTGCATAAATTTTTCTTAATCTTAATAAATTTAAATTGATGATATTTGTATTCAATAACACAAAACATAAAAACAAATATAAAATATTAAATAAGAAAAAAAGTACTAAATTTTTACTAATTAGATTTTAACTTCGAAGCAAAAATGAATCCAAAATTTTCTCAGCATACCACCACCACAACACACCGCGCTGTACCATACACGCCCGCAGTGTTGTTTTGTTAGTTGTTCGAAATCAACACGAGAGTACGTTTATATTGTAAAGCAAATAATTCTACATAGCAAATATTTCATCGCAGCGATATGCGCTCATCTTGTCATCGTTCGTATCGATATAATAAAAATATGTAAAATGTCATAACCAATTAATTTCATTGTAATTAAAACAGTAAGCTAAAACATTTTTCGATTCACCAATGATTCAAAGGACTGACTATTAATTTATCGAATTAGTTTTTAAATATATTTAATTTAATTTTTTTTTTTGTATATATATTTTCAACAAATTTGCACTGTATAAAAATTTTGGACTAGTATTATAGTAACGCGGTAAGATATTTTAAAATTCGACGAGTTACGTAACATTTATGGAAAATTTAGCACAAATTCTAAATAATTTTGGTTTTATAAGCCGCCGTAATATTTACCATCTAAATACCAATACGTTTTTAATGAACATACTCGACGAACTGTATTTTGCTCTAATTTCACGCACCGTTTACACTAACTCAGTAGAGCTTTTGACACATTTCATATTCTCACTACTAAATTTGCTACTCATTCATATGTCCGGTTCCGTCAGACAGTGCAATAAGAATTTTTTACCACGCAGCAATATCAAAAGTATTTTTTTATTTAATTATTTTCTACTTAATTTTGTGTAATGTGTTAATTGTTAAGCGGTTTTTTTTTTTATTATATTAATAATTAAATAATAAAAATATAAAATTACAAAATATAATGATGATGCTGTACCAATTCGTTCAGCTAAAATTTGGATGCACTGTGGTAAAGTGTCCATCCTGTGTCGATCCAGCTTCTTTTTCAATAAACAACAAAATCAACATTTAATATTATCAATTGGTAAATGAATATGGTAAAATAAGTGGATTACATTTAATCGTTTGTAAAAAGAATTAATGAAAAAAAAAAAGGATTAAAAATTCCAAGGAAAAAAAAAAATTGTGCGGTGGTTTTTTTTTTTTTGTATAACATTATCATATAATTAATAAAATAATTGTTCATAGTAAAACCATGTAAGTTTATATTTTATTTTAAATAACAGTACTTTTATATATTTAGTTCTACGCAATTTTTTTTTTTTTTTTTCAATACTTTAACATTTATTTCTAAAAAATATACCTATATAAAAAAAAAGGATGTATGTATGCAAATAAATTTAATATATTATTTATATACATATAGGGATATTTTGTTTTTGCACACATACACACAGGCTTACAACAAGAGAAAGTAACGCTATTGACTGTCTGCAAAATTATTTTTATACCATTGTTTTGTTTTTTTTTTTTTGTGTGAGTGTGTGTGATAATGAAATTATTATTGGTAAATTTAGTTTGGCGATGTGCGTGACATCAGACATCTCATATGAATTGTTTGTTGCCGGCACAGACACTATATTATTGCACTTGCACAATTTGTATATATACTTATAATTATAAATACTAATATACATTTAATTTTTCGTGGTAGGTATATAACCAAACCACACGGTACTCACACATGAAAGTAACTTATTGTATTTTATATGAGACAAAAGAAACAAATTATCGACAACGCTAATTAATAATTCTATTTTTATATTTTTGAGAAATGTGTAAATGTCGTAAAAGTGGTTTTTAGAATTTTATGCGTTGTTTGTGTGTAGTGTGTATTTGTGTGAAAAATAAAATATCACGGCCATCGAAATATAATTTAATCAAATTTTATATTCGCAACAAAAGTTGTACTATTTTATTTTTTTAATAATAATTTATTAGTTAATTTCAATTTTTTTTTTTTTTTTTTTTCTTTTAAATTTTAGCAAATATTGTGTTACAACTATATATTAAAAAAATACGGTGAATATAGTGTAATTTTAAAACAGAAGCTTCAAAATGTAGTAAATGTTTTCAATAAAAAAACAATTATTAAGAAAAAGATGTGTATACCATAGGGTGAGTCAAATTTTTTATTTAATTATATATTTTATTTTTATTTTTTATTAACTAAATATATATTTTCCATTTAATGATTTTTATTCACCTCAATATTATAAGGTTTTTTTTTTTTTTTTTTTATTCGAATATCATTTCGTATAAAATAATTAAGAAAATTATTATTAAGACAAGGTGTTTTTTTTTTGAAATTTTAATTTTTTGTGGGTAACTTAATAGTTTATGTAATTGATCGTATTCTGTAAAAATACAAAGTATTTCAATTACGTTATTACGTTTAAAAAAAATTTAACAAATAACGCATTTTTAGTCAGGTTTAATAGTCAGTCTACTTACGATTATAATTTTAGTAGTCTAGTCAATTTTATATTGTATACTTGTGTGTAACACATTTTATTCTAACTCACCACTACGTACTTACAATCGTGTTTTATTTTTAATTAAACTGTACTTGATGGTGAAGTTATTATACGCACACATGATGATGATGATGTCAGTGACTATATTAGAACAGAAAAAAACACATAAAATTTTAAAGGGATACCGCGAAACACAATATTTATAATACATATAATAACCTCTGTCTAAAAATTTAACGAAACGATTTTCTAACATATGAATTTGATAATTTAATATATGGATTTTGCTGCCGATTGATAAGATGTGTATGATGATGAACCGTCAGCACTTTTGTTATATCGGTAACAATAATTCATGGAATTTTAACTGAAAAAAAAAAACGGCCACCCCCTTATGCTCAGCAACATTCCATTCAGTGACTTAATATTATCAATTGATGCACTTGATTATAGCTTGAAAATCGATGTATTTCAATTGAGCGAGAATATTTCGAATAAATAAAATTATTTTTAAACCGTTAAGGGTATTTTTCGGACAGAGGATGTATTATATTGTATATTTAAATGAAAATGAAAATCAACTGAAATGGATAAAAAACAAATGACAAAATGAATTTAAATGTGTAATATAAAATGAAAATGAAATTATATATGTTCTGTCGTACCAACACTAACACTATATCTTAGCATATAGCTATATTTATATTGAATATCCGCTTTCTTCTTAAAAATTGTATAATAAATCCTAAGAAAACAATTTATTTTAAAGATAATAATAATAATAATTGCTATTTAAAGTTCTATTTTTCATACATATATATTATTAAATTTATATATAGAAATATATTGTGGGTTGTGTGTGTTAATTTTGATCCATTTTATATTTTTTACTTGACTTTATTTAACTTATAAGTGAAACTATAATAATGGTAAAAAGAAACATACATGAATTAATGCTCAACCCGGCAGAATATATATATATATATTCCCTGTTCCATATTTGTTTTGTATAAAATTATATATTATATATTTTTATTTAAAAAGGGATAATTTTGTTATAGAAAAAACATACTAATTTTATAATAAGCTATTTTTTTTTTCTGTGTTGTTATTCATTCAATCCTTTTGATCAATTTTAAAAATAGAATTTTATATAAATAAATTGAATAATGTATGTTTATGACAAACGAAATTGGGCGAAGGGTTTTGTTATATATATATATATAAATTAATGCATCAAAGATTTTTACTTTTAACGTTAATTAAGCATTTTAAGTGCACTCCTTCCCCATTTCTTACAAACAAATAAATTACAACATCTTATTTATTTCAATGTATAAATAAATATATATTATATCAATATAGATATATAAACTACAGAAACAGAGACAGATTAATAATAGCATTAGAAAATAAAAACATTTCAACAATTAGTTATCGTTCACTAAAATTTAATCTATGAAATTAAAATATTATTTATTTATTTATTTTGTTCATTTTTTACATTATACGTTGACATTTAAATGTATAATTTTTGGATAAATAAATTATATCGAAGATTTTTGTTCTCGCGAACACATCATGAAAATTAAAATGTTACTTTATTTTATTTTCATTTTCGCATTTTAATAAATTTTTCCATTTAATATTTTACTATAACACATTTTTCTACCTGTCTCATAAAAGGCAGAATTAATGCCTAATTTAAAAGCATATAAATAATATATGTTACTTTGAGTATGCCCGTAAAACATATAAACAAGTAAATTATTATTATTTTTGCGTAAATACTTTAAAGTCTAAGGTATATATTGTTTTTGTGATATCCTTAAAACGGTTAGATTTTGTTTGAAAAAAATACTTGTGTGAAATGCAATGCTTTTTATATTTTTCCATCACTTTTTTTTTTTTTGCTGAAACAGTTGACTTATCGTTTTATGAAATTCTGTTGTTTAGCTATACCTGTTAATTGTAAGTTAGAAGATTTGCAAAATCACCATAAAGTTTTGAAATCTAGGTGTTTATAGCTTTATATAAGAAATTTAAACATAACATAAACATAAAATAAATATTCCAACCATATATTTATTAGACCAACTTAAAATTTCGTGCAGAAGCGTTTAATGATAAAGTGTAGATTTTTGTGCAAGTATTATTATTATAAATTTACACAAAAATTGAAAAATTAACTAACTAACTGAACTTAACTAATATACCAAACAATATAATTGTATAGATTTACAATAATTTAAAGTAATTACTGTAAGTAAATGAATTAATAACATTAATTGAAATTATCTTGAATATGTAATATGTCTTTTTCATATTATACTCGTAAACGTATAAATAAAATAAAAATCTCAACAAAATAATAATAATAATAATAATAATGCGTAATGTTGAGAAAGTGTTAAATAAATATTTAACAAATTAATTTTCATTAAATATAAAATATATTGGTTTACATTAACAGTGAGTGTGTGTATTGGTAATTATATATATATATATATAGATATGTTTTTTTATCATTTCAAAAATTACTATATGTTATATAATAAACGAACACGGATGTTTCAATTTATCATCTTATTATCATCAATTATATTACAATTTACAATTTATACATTAACTATATATTATATGTATACAGGGTGTATTAAAATAAATCAAACGATGAAACATATTTATATATATATTGTTGAACACAATTGCATAACAGCTATAATGAAAAGTCTACTGCATTTTTACTTAACCATCGAAACCGCAGATAGTTTTACATATCGATTAGGACTTAATATAAAAGCCAAAACAAAAACTTCTGTCGTAAACGGAGTGATAAGATTTTTAAGATAATTTTACATCTTATATAGGAATGATCGTTATGGTTCATCGACTGATGGTATATTTTAATACACCCTTGCGTATATAAATAACATCAAAAGTATACATTTTACGTATAGTATAAGTACAAAAGCAAACAAAAAAAATGTAGATAGTTATCGCACTTAATCATTTTTGTATACTTTAAAATAACAAAGTTATAAAAGGATACAACGAATTAAGATGGCGTTATGTAATCAACGAGTTTATTGTTATTTATAAGATTACATTTCCTCATATATACCGGTATATAAAAAATATAGTATATGAATATATAAATTCAATCTGTATTCATGTTATATAATTTAATTAAAAAAGTTATGATGTTGTTGATAAGATTTATTTATAGTGTAAGTGTACGTGCAAATATAATGGATATTTTTTATGATTATCTGTACGGACAGAACAAAAATTTCACTTCATCTGCATTAGAGCATGTTTCGAATAAGTGTACTGTCCAGCAGAGCTATTTTTTTTTTTGTTTATTATTATACTCAGATCGCCAGAAATGATCAGTTTACAATAACGTCTAATTACTATTATAGTTACAATAATTGAATAAACATATTATTTCTTATTGGATTGTCACATATACTAAAAGTAAATATGTCATTAAATTAATTTATTCACCAATGTAGTATAGAGCATCAATAAAAACTCCTTGGTCGGTTCACCTTTCTTCTAACCTCTTTTATGTTCAATCGTTGCAAGTTTTAAATCGTGTCCACTCTACGTGTGTCAAATGTCTTTACAACCAACTACCAACAAAAAATTTTATACCATTATAATAATAATAATAATAAAAAATGTATCTTCCTTTACACTTCAAACAATGAGCAACGGATTCAAGTGATTTAATATTCTTGTATTATAATATAATCAATATTTAATGAAAGAAGTGTAACTTACTAATTATATATGCAAAAAAATAAAGGTTTTCACATAACCCAAAATATATAATTTTTTTTTCATCAATAATATACAGTGCAATATTAATTTTATTATGTATTTTTATGCAACAACACAATTTAAAACCTAGTTTTTTTTTATTTACTTTTCTTTATTCCATATACCAATATATTTTTAAATGTTCTCTGTTAAACGAAATCAATGTAACAATAAAATAATAAACTTTATGAGTCTCTAACAAATTTATTATAAATCGTAGGATAGATAAAAAAAATAAAGGTTCTAACAAACTTTTATATAATTTATTACCATTGAATTTTTACACCGCATATAAAAAGGTAATAACGAAAGGTCGTATGGCTAATATCGACAAGATAATACGCATTTGGGGAGGGATAAATTATTATCTAATAAAAATGATAGAAAACATAAATAAATAAAATACATGAATTTGTTTAAATAAAACTATAACGTATTATATGTATGAGAGGTCTCTACCTACAGTGAATTCATCTATTGTTATGTATTTACAGCAACAACATGATCCTTATCAGTGTTCGATCGATTAATAGTATTTATAAATATTATTAACTTTATATATTTTATATACAATACATAGCTAATTGGAATTTATTAAACCGTAACAATTTATAAATACATTTAACAATAGGATAAAAATGGAAATAAACAAAATAGAACAAACGATAAAAAAAGATCCACATAAATAAAAAATAGGTAGCAATTGTAAAATAAAATATTGTGGTGGACAATAATATTGTGTTGATGACAGGAAATCATTAATGGTTTCTGAATTGTGGGTATATAAAATATGTTTTATTGATGAATGATTCCCTCTATATAAATATTATATATAACTATAGATATTATATAGGCACTGACGAGGTGTTGCTATAAAATAACGAGACTAATGCTGTATTATTTTAAATTTATGCATATTTATTTATTCTTTCCTTCAATATACATCCCTCTAATTTATCGCTGCAACGCTTATCTTTCGAATTTTTCATTGTTCTACACAATGTTCTTCTGTGAGCTGTGTGCTACTTTTATCTTCGACAGCTGCAACTGTCTGAAATCTTGGATCATAAGTGAAAAAATAAGATTTATCGCATATGTTATCACTCTTACCAAAAAGTTTTGGGTAATTTTCGAAGTGTTGGTACAAATAGTTTTACGAGATTGTGAGAATATTAGGCACCATTACTTTTTCCACATCTCGTATATCTATTTTTCTTTGTAATTTATATAAGCGAAAAAACAATGATAAAAATATATTTTTTTTCTACAATTTATTTTATGAATATTTTTTGTGTGTAGGTATCGGAATAAACTTTGATTTATTTATTGTTTTGTATTGCCATTAAATTAATTTTGTTATGGATTATTTGATTTGATTGTTTTGCGTGCGTATCTATATTTTTACATTTTATCTATTGCATATATAGAAATAGAAGTGTAGAAATTTAAAAGTGAAACTATAAAAGTTTTTGTTTCTGTTAGTGATAATATTTCTTTCTGTTATTGGTATTTATTATTCTGGTGAAAATATAATTTAATTAAATAATTGACACACACACACACATTTATATAATTTTAATCGGTTTTTTTTTTAGTAATTTATTTAAAAAATTAAAACTTATATAATGTGTTCGCGCATTTAAGTCACACATTTATTTATGGTAATAATTGTATTAGGTGCTTAAGATTTATTTTATATTTATTGGATGTACAAATATAAGGCGCCGTCATCGTTTGTTTAAATAAAAGACCTATGTTTGTTTACGAAATAAAAGAAAAATATATTATCAATTTATATAGTTAGGTAACAACCACCTTTTAGCACCACTTTCCGACAAAGAACAATATGGATGCCGTCATAAAAGAATTATTTGTTTTTACGTGATCTTCAAAAGAATAGAATTACTTGAAAAAAAAAAACTGAATATGAAAACTTGTTTCACAAGTGATTTAATCTATTTGCAGTAATCAATTGAATAATTATATGAAAGCAGAAGTTGTAGGAATATATAATACAAAAGTTCGGAATAATATTTGTACACCCAATATCACTATATATATATATACTTAAGCACCCAAATTCAATATGTTTGTTATTGTAAGTGTGTACATTAGTTTTGTCATCATTAATCATTTCAAATATATTGTATATGTTAATATGCTTTATATGTATATTATGAAAAATAACAAATAATTTAATGGAACGTAAAATCAATTGATTTTCAACACTAAATTAAATTTAAATAAATGGTATTTAATCTTATTAAATTGTGTGTTGTGTATTATAATTTATTCACTGTACATTCTATTTATTTGCATATTAAACATATATTAAACATATATAGGGAGGGTTTTTTTTTTCTCTATACTGTACTCTGTATGTTTAACAAACTTATTTATGCAACATTAAAAATGAAATGAAAGTAAAATTTATTAAATTATATAATTATCAATTATTATTTGACAATTGAAATTTTCTCATTATATTTTATATTGAAAAAAAAGGATATCCGGTCACTATGTATAGACAGTGAGATTTCATTTCACTAATTATACACACACACACACACCTTTTTAATAACAAAAGAATAATTTCATTATTTGAGGTTCCATGATATAAATACTATAAAATATTATATTGGGTGTGCATTGTGCCATATACCTCAATACAATATATGCATTTAAAAATAATAATAATTTGATTCATTTTATTGAATTTTATTGTATTATGCTTAGTTTTTTTTAAACATGTGTACGTACTTGCAACTATCCACTATACTTTGTTTAATATACATAAATACTAATATAACTTTTATAATATTAACATTTAAATTCTATTAATTGAATGTAAAACTTGCATGAATATCCGGTGTATAGAATATATGTTTGATTTACTATATAATAAACAATTTATGGTTTACTCGTGCAGATACCATATAATTAGTAACATATACTATTAAATTAACAAGGAATCAATTTACATTGATTCTTTAACAAATTCTTCTTAATAGATATCGTACTTAAACCCAATCGAATTCAATGTGAAGGCGCCTAGCAGTCACCGGTATACACACATATAAGAAGTAACCGGTTGATATATAATTATAAGTTTTTCGTTATATAACACATAAATACTTTGGTAGAGATAATTTCTGAGAAAAAACTATATAGTCTTCATGACAAATTCCGTTGCTAGTAGCACCAATTATTATTGATAATTTTTTTCATATCAATTTAAAAATGAGCGTACACCATTTGTAATTATTAATATATTATAGGTTAATTTAAAAACATCAAAAATGTCAATCAATTTAATAACAAGCCATATATAACATAATAATAATAAGAATAATAATAATAATTATATTAATAATAATTATACTTAATAAAAATTATGTAATTTATTCAATTCTAGAATATATAAGAATATTATATAATTCATAAATAATAATATAATTAAATAAAAATAATTTCTTTGGACAATTTCACACTATAGAAAAATAATACAATTATATGCGTACAAAAGAATATAATAATAATAATAATAATAAATCATCATAAGCTGAAAGTTCAAAAATTCATCTTATATAAAAGAATTATCTGTAATTATATTATACGATATTTTTGAATTCACAAAAAATAATAATAATAATAATAATAATAATAAGAACCTTAATCATATATCAATTTAAATTTTATTAACCTTAGATTTCTATCGAATACTACCTGTTAATGTATTTATATTTGCGATAGATAGTCTCTCGCATATAATTTTATAATTTGCTAATTTGCAATAATGAAAATGAAATTTTATTCGCCTATATTATTATATAAAAAATGATCAAATATATCTTATTAATCATATATTTATAATAATGTATCGTCTCCTTTCACCAAAAATGGAAAATAAATTACATTTGGTACAGTGTGTCGTAAAATTATATCCAATTTTATTTTCTCATATAATATTTATTGTCATGTGATAAAAAATACAAACAGAAATTTCAAATAATTTTATTTATTTTTAATAATATTTGAATGGGAAAAAATAAAATAAAACCAACATGTAACTCGTCACTACTGATTGATATCAGCAGGAAGGTCATGGGCTTTTTTTTTATTTTTTTAAGCTATGTGGATTTTCAGATCGCTCTACACATTTTCGATTGAGGCTTTGTGGACGATACTCTAAAATCTTCAAATTAATATAGTTTAGTTTGTTTGCCCCCTCCCCTTAAATAAATTGATTCAAAATAATCATACGGAAACTTTTTGTTTCACCAAACATATATACATTTTACCATAGTGGTACATTATTTCAATTTTGCTTTCATGCGATCATAATAATATCTTCTTCAAATGGTTAATATCTGAAAAAGTGTGGTCCAACCACAACCAAACAAAATAAGAAATTTGGTTCAGCATATAACAACAGAATATGAAATATACAAAATTAATTGAATGTGAAATTGTAACGAGAAAATAACGTCAATTTATAGTTTAGCCACAAAAATTCCTTACTTAAATCCAAAGTTAATTTGCCACAAAACAAAAAAGAAATTTCATGAAATTAATGTTTTTAAAGATATAAACTATTGTAAGAGGATATTATGGTCGGACAAAAGCAAAATTGAAATAAAGATCATCATAGTAAAATGTATGTTTGACGTAGAGTTTTCATATGATTCAGTTGAACCAATATTTAAGGTACAAACACGGGTAGTGATGATGCGAGGTGCATGGAATGCATTTGAACACAAATATGTATACGCTTTACAAATTATGCAAACTATCGTCGTACAAAATGAAAAACACATAATTTCACATCTTCCAACAAGATGTACAGAAACAAATAATTAAAGAGTTAGAGTGTCACGAATCGAGAATTTGTGGAGTAACTTACAAATTCGCTTAACTTATATATAATAATTTAACAAAAGATGTACAGCAACAATAATTAAAAAATATATATAAACGATATTAATTTGGAAGTGTTAGAGAGTGTCACGAATCGAGAATTTGTGAAGTGACTTGAAAATTCGCTTAACTTTAAAAAAGTCAATAACTTTTTAGCTGAAATCAATCGGGATAGGTGGTGAGTAATTGAAAGTACTGTTGTGATTTAATGGAAATCATGACACGTAGAATTTGTAAATTGGGTACAAGATCTGACATTGGATATTAATCACAAAATGGATATATTTTTGATACATATGAATCTCAATAATATGTAATTAAAACATTATTATTTTTTGCGTTATATTAAGAGAATATTAAATATAAATAAAATTTGTGGTTTAATTTTTCGGCACACTCTGTCTACAATTACCCGTGTGGTGTATATAAAAATAATTTACAATTATATTAACTATTAAATACATTTGGATTTAATATAATAATATGTTAATAGCAGCACACGTATAAAAATTTGATTTGTATATAAAATTTATAATTTGGTGCGAAAATTTTTAATTATGCAATAAAGTGCATACACTTGTACAACATTACAACGACGATATAAACAGGATTTTACATATGTAATTAGTTAATTGTGAGCACAATAAATTTGTATATACCAATATATATTTAATGAAAGTAAAAATATAAAATATATAGAATTTATATTATTAAGTAACAAATATATATATGAATTGTTATACAGGCGATGTTGATTTGATGCGGTCTAAATTTATTATTGTTATAAAAAAATCTATATATACGAGTACTATGCCATTGAATGAATGTAAAATTTATAGGAAAAAAAATAATAAATTTTACAGGAAATCCGGAATTGTATTTTTTTTTTTACATATATGTTTGGTTATTTTAAACGCCATACATATATGAAAATTGTCTCTCCTCCGGTATTATTGTTTATGTGTGTACACAAGTTATTTATTTATAGTTGATTATATTCTGTAATATCTGATTCTATAATATATCATTATGATGATATACATGTCTATTTTTTTTTTGTACGGTGTATGGATGCAATCAATGATATATAATAATATATAATGACGGTATGTCACGAATGTCAAATGTAATTATTATTATTATATTATAGTTTTAAATCTTGATTTAATGTTGTTGTTGTTGTTGTTGTTATTATTATATATTTATAGGTGGATTTATATATACGAATTTGTGGTCACTATATTTACATTACATTGATTTAATAGAATAAATATAGACAGATATGATGGTAGTTAATTTATTTATTATTTGTTTGTTTTATAAAATATATAAGTGCTTATATACAATATATAGAAATATGTGAGAGAATTTACTATATATATATATATACAGTCAAGGAAATTATTATAATAATGTAATAGTAAGAAAATTTTTTAAAAAAACAATCACATTTCTGCAGAATTTTGTCAATATTTGAATGTAATTTTATATTGAAATATCCTTTGAATGCATATAAATCTTTACACCATTTTTCTGGCGTCCTAACGGTTTCCAAATAGACTTTATTAAGAATTTTTACTGAATTTGATGTCCTCGTTGAAATTTGAAATTTTTACGAAGACATAAAGCTTCTATATATAGTTTTGTGAATTGAAACGGAACAAACAGACACGAAAGTTGTCCAATATGTTCACGTGTTATATAGTATACCTTGCGGTTTTTACCAAAAGAACCGTGCACAAATCCACTTTGAATCCTACACATATCGGCCTCAGCACACAATAAAATTATATTTATTCGTATAACATATGTATGGAATGAATGTACACTTATTTTTATATATGAAACTGATATTTGATCATATTCATCAGAAACTAACATGGACATGTAATGGAAAAAAATTCTACTGTTGCCATTTGAACATTCCTATTAAATAAATATTGTTTTTATTTGCAAAAATACTTATAATTTTACATGATTCATTTAGCATTTCCTATATAGGAAATATTATAAATATTTGAATCATATATTTATAGAAATAAAATTTTCATTTTCATTTATCATCGTGTTACACTAATATACACACGCACACACACACATGTGTTTATTGAAAGTCTATTTGTTTGCGATAATATTTAAAGATATAAAATTGTTTATCTGATTTTAAATTTGTAACTTTTCTATATAGACTGACTTTACAATATATTGTTTGATTTCCACCAGTGTATATATAATGTTAATAATATACATTCAATATAATCTCTTGTTGTCAATCATTATAAATACTAAATAATATACATTTATATTTGTATATTTCATCAGTTAATCAATCAATGAAAAATGTTATGATTTTTTTTCATTTTTTTTTGTTGATGTTGTTTGTTTTTAAAAGGAAATTGAAAATTATATTATAGTAAAATAAAATTAAGAATATATTGAGTGGTATTTAATTTTATATAGACATTTTTTTGTTCTTGTATTGTGGCAATTATGCCTATGGTAACAAACAACAATGTAAATTAATAATTATATATATATATAATAACAATAAAATATTTGAAGAATTTTCGAATCTTATATATCAATACGCACAATAACTTTTTGTATATCCAAGTATTTTATTAAAATTTTATCTATATATTAAATATAAATAAATTAGTAATTGGTAAAGATAAAAACGTAAAAATGAATCGAATATCGAAATATGAACTTTTTATTGTAAAATTATATCATCGGCATCTTATAATTAAATTATCAGCTGCACCCATATTTAGTACTAAATAGTTGGATCATTTTTAAATTTGTTGTAATTATATATATGTGAAAAATTTTGTCATGTTTAAAAATGTGTTAATAATATGCATTTTGTGAATATTTTTAATATATCGAATTTAATTAATTTATTAACAGACCATTAAATTTTTCATCATTTTTACAATACAATACAACTACAATCTTTGTTTATATTGTAAAAAAAAAATCACCTTCTTTATTATATTACAGATTTTTACATACATTACATACCTATATATATATTGGTTGTGATGTGATGTATAGACATTATTATAAAGTGCATTTCTTCATATCCACATATTATAAAAATTTTTTTTATATATATATATGAAGTGCATACACTGTGAAAAACGGGATGTTGTATATACATTAATTTATGAACATATGTTCATCACAGGCTATAGTTAAACTCATAATGAACATAAGAAAAACAACAACAAACTATTTAAACAAAAAAAAAAATCTTTTATTAAATGTTACAGCACGTGTTCATATTTCCTTTTTTAGTAAATTTTAGTAATAATACAGTATTTTGTGTATTATGGGCTATATGTGGAATAAAGTATATAAACTAAAAATGGTACTTAAACTATATATAAATATATTCCACACATTACATAAATATATATAGCATAAAAAAACACAGGAAGTTTCGCATTACGCATTTATTTTGTATATATATATACTCTACTACGCTATGTGTAGAGACTCTATGTACTTGAGCATATATTCAATACACATATATATATATATATATATATACGACAGAAGGCGAACAGATAAAATACCTATAGAGATGTAAAGTTTATAATATGGTTCTTTTAAAATGATTAAATTTAAAACATATTTTGTTAAACCTAAAGACAATAAACAATCGTCTATAATTACTTTTCTTTATACCATACACAATAAAATTAAGTATTGTATGTAATTGTAGTTCTTTCTTATGGTACATTTGTTGGTTTGTAAATATACAATACATATATTTACAATTTAATCCTAATATGGAATCGTATACTATTTGAAAACATGTTACAATTTATTATCATTTCATATACAAGTATAATATTTGTATGATAATTATATCGAAATGAAATTAAAATTTAAAATAAATATGAATACAACTGTTGGCAAAAAGTATTTATGTAAAAATATTTACTTTGTTAAGTATATACAAGTTTTTGCAATTGTCTATAAATGAAATTCAAAAGCATATTTTATAGTATTCACATTTAATAATATACAAAATATATACAAATGAATATAGAATTATTAATGTACTATGCAGACCATTATTTATTTTATTCATTTGATTTAAAATACAATTTCTAAAATTGCTAGTATCAAAGATTTTTACGGGTGTGATTTTTCATATAAAAATTTTCTAAATATAAATAATATTGGAAATTTTTATTTCTAAAAAATAAGTTGTGTATAAAACACTAGTAATAAATACTGTATATATTTATACAGCTGCAGTTTATATATAAATGTGGGTTAGCATACATTATTGCCATATTTTGTATACAGTAAAACCTTTTCATTTTTAACCTTTGCCCATCCATATGCTAAATATCTCTTATATATATATATATGGCACGCTAACACCCTCACCAAATCTTATTTTTTAACCATAATCACCATTTCATTCTCACATTAAAACTATACGTTAGAACTTTAAATTTTAAATTTCAAACTAATCGAATATAATATTTTCAGAATATTTTAAAGATATCTTTTAAACTATAATTATGATATTGTTATGTATTCAGAGATTAACATTATCTCCAAATGGTCGATTCACTGGCATATATATAACAATAATTGAATTAATTAAGCATCTAATCGAAACATAATTACAGTTCAATTGATGAATTATTGTATATACTCTTATACAAAGTAATTTGTCAAATTTACATGACTATTGCTGAACCGAATATAGGTGATCTGATGAGATATATATTAAATATTCAAGTAAAAAAAAAGAGTGCAACAAGATACATTTGCAGGAAGCTATCTATTAAAACCATATTCAATGGTGTACCAATTATATAATCTATATTTAGAAAATGCTGTCATAAGAATTGTCGTGATGAACCTACAACATACTATAATATTACCTGCGGATATTATATAAATATATTTAGACTTTGGCGAAGTGATCTTCCCGTAATAGTGCTCAACACTTTACGGCACAACATTCTATAACGTTGTAGACAAGTTGGTAAATTACTCTGCGGATGTGAGGTATATAACAATTCACCAATTGTTCTGCATTTATATATGCTTCCCGATAGATGTTTTATATATCAATTCAATTATTTTTATGAGAACATAATAATATTACCTCTTATATAGCTTTCAGCTACAAAAATTGAAAAATAACTTTGTTTCAGTTGTAAATTAAAAAAAACCCAAAACTATGTGAGTGAAGAATAAGGTGTTTAACAATATTTTGTTTGTACTGTATAGATTTATAGAGAGTATTACTCTTATAGTAAAATAAAATAACATGAAGAATCTATGGATGGAATATGTTTACAATATTTTTTCATACTTTAATGTCTTTTATATATGTATTCCCCTCCATCCTTTCCTTCTAAGACTGACATAAAAAGATAATATAATATAAATTCAATACAATTTCTTTTATATATAATATTGACATAAATAAAAAAAAAACGGATATACTAGGAAGATCTATTCCCTATATATGGTAATATTGAATTATGTACATAGACTTTCAACCATGAAATTACGTAATGTAAGTAAACAGCAAATGTACATAGATATTTTGTCACTTGTAACGTTGTACACAATAAATGTATTAGTTTCTGAACAGTAGTCATATTGTTATGTAGTTAGGTATTTTTATATGGTATAATAAAGATATATTGATCAATACTGGTACTGGTACTAAGTTATTTATACTGAAAGTAAATAAATATATTATTTATGTGAAAAATATACAAAAAATATTCGATGCGAATTCATGTACTGTTACTAACTAATAATGATGTTGCATATAATATATTCTTTATATTTATAGAGAGCGGAGAATATAGTATTTATTCTATTATTGTATTAAAAATTGCAAATGTTTTAGATTGTAAAATGTAAATATTATAAACAATTTTCTTTTGAACAGATTATACATTTTCAATGAATTTTCTTTGACACTCGTATAATATGTACAATATACTCTATACACACAATAATGAATTATTTGCACGTATAGTAGAAAAAAAAATTAGTTTTTACGATAAATATTTATTTGAAATACAAATATCATGTTTTATTTATAACATTAACATCTCTTTTGGATAACTATAATTTTAGCGAAATAATAAATGTATGTGCGCTACATCATTATATTGTATACATATTTCCTGTCTTGTACGATGAATGGAAAACATAAGAATTCTAATATATTTTATTACAGCTTTTAAAAGGATATGTATTGTATTGTATATATAAATACTTGTACATTTAATATTAAAATGCTAAAAAATAAAATCACTTACCGGTGGTATTGTTTCATTTAAACTACAATAACTTGATGCTCTTGATGCATTTCTAAGTTGTTCATTTGTTGGTGGTTCAGGACTACCACATAATGACGATGCACATGATGTTGTTGAACGCAATGATAATGAATCGGAACGATTACGTAATGGTGATATTTGTACATGTTTCAACATCTATATGTAAATAAAAAAAAAATAAAAATATTTAGAATATATAAAATTTCCGATAAAAATACAAATATCACAAATTCTTTTATATAATTATTTTAATTGTATAGATGGAAAAAAATTCTTAATTTGTGGTTTATTGTCATCGCATCTCGCACATTATTCACATTCATTCATATGTATATAATATATAAAAACATATATATATATATATACTCGTTTTTTTTGTATAAAGTGTGTTTCAAAATTCACGCAAAAAGTATAGTTTTTAATTAAACAATTGTATTTAAGTATATCGGGTAAATATAGCGTCTACGGCTTTGCAGCCACATACGCACTTTTTTATCTTTTATAACACTGACCCATGTCTTGTGTCACTATTTTTTTTATAGTTTGCAACAATTTATCGCAAATTTTAATGCAAAATCTTAAATCATGAATTTTGGGACACCCTTTTTATATGAATTATTTATACTTGTATCCTTTTATCGCATATTAATATATTGTATGTAGTATATATAGATTGGTGAATGAATAAAAATCAATTCACATTTCCGAAATGATACCTTATACATGTGGGTAATTTATTTTAAAATGTTTCTCTCGTAAAATAAATGTGTATAATATGCACGTAATATTTAGCCACAGTATATAATAAATAAATGCGTATACATAACAGCAGAGGTATATATAATAATACACGTATTATAGGTATGGTATGTGTATATATATATAATAAAAACATGCGGACATGGTACTTTAACATCATGAACGGTCACATTGATTTATTCCATCAGAATGTTATTATTTCTCTTTTCGTTTTTAAATGTATATTGCTTAAATATATTTTTTTTTTATACATTCTATTTTAATCTTGCAGATAATTTTCATATTAACTACAAAATATATATAATACATATATACAATATACCATATATAGAAAACATAATGTGGTTGAC
Organism: Bibio marci; assembly: GCA_910594885.2. NCBI lineage: Eukaryota > Metazoa > Arthropoda > Insecta > Diptera > Bibionidae > Bibio > Bibio marci. The sequence goes on from OU343117.1 coordinate 43,550,064, forward strand.
AAAGCATTTATTTTTATGTTTTGATTGTCACATGTACTCTATAATAATAATACATCATTTTTTTTCTTCATGTTTTAGTTATATGCAAAAAAAAGCATTTATGCATAAACAAACATATATGTAGGTGGTGTTTAATATGTACCAATTTCCTATAACAATTGAATGTGTTCAATATATATATATATATATATATAGACCCTTTCGGTATATATATATACGAGTTCACTTGCATCAAGCAGTACATACACTTTTTATATGTGTAAAACAATATACACAATAAAAGTTGTGTTTAGTTTGAATATTATCGCCATGTGATGAATAAAAATTAAAGAAAATACAAAATTTTACTCTTGTATATGTCACAATTTGTTGTTTTTTATTTCATTTTATTCCATATGCAATATCCGGTAAAATTATTTAATTGAATGTACCGGATATTCTCTATCATATGATTTTGTAGTGTACGCAACATATATATTGTATATACCATACAAACAAATTGATGTAAAAATTCATTGTAGGTTTTAGGTTTAATATACAATATAATACTTATACTCCTCCTATATATATTTTTATTATTACATTGTTTGCATATAATATAAGTGACAATTATTATGTATACGATTCGATTTGTTTGATGTTGAATGAATTTAAATGACTTTAAAATGTTTTGAAAATAATATTATTATTATATATTTAGTATTCAAATTTTTTTTGGTTATTTTGTCTTCATATAAACACAATTGTTAAATAAAAAAGGAAAATCTCAATTTTATACATATTATAATGACATACAGCGAGACACATAAAATTTATCATTTTATCAAATTCAATAAAATGGAGTATTACGTTGGGGATGAAATTATGTAAGGTGATAAGTGACAGTCACTGTCACCTTTTATAAATGTTGCATCGGCTATGGCAATATCACCGGTGACTATCACCAAAATATATATATGTATTGTATTTTTTTGGGAAAAAAGAAATTCTTTCATGGTTATTTGTTGTGAATCGGTGTGCCACGCAAAATAATTAAAATAAATTAAAGGAAAATATTTAGTTTTCTTCATATTATATTCAAGAATACATTTTGCAATTTTTTTTGTTAACATTAACAAAGAAAAAATTAATTTTATTAAATATTTGTACTTGTATTTTTAAGTATGGCTTGGCAATATATTTTATCAATTTTCTTTAGGCAATAACCAATAGATGTATTCCATAGTTGTTTTAAAAGAAACATAATGATATACCATATATGTAATATTTTCTACATTCACGACCGAAAATTTAATTTAAATATTTTAAATTGTTTACAAATTATTTTAATTCGCCTAAACTTTTGTAATGGTTTTATTTGTAAAAATAAAATTTTTTATTTAAGATTACGATCAAATCCGAAACCATTGTGTTCCTTAGTTCCTGAAGAATATAATTCAATCGAAACTTAACTAAACATTTATATTTTTTATTAACGCCAAAAATTTTATTATCTTGATTTTTATTATATTTCTATAAAATTTATTTGTAGATGTTATTTTTTTTAGCAGTAATATAAAAACAGTATATGTCAAAATATATTTCTCTCTCACCACCACCGATACGAATGACATAAAAATCACCTTCCTGTGATTTTAAAAGTGATCACCTTACATGAAGCCAAAAAAATTGGGTGATCACTTTTGAATATCACCACAGTGACTATCACTTATCACCTTACATGATTCCACCCCAGGATATATTGTACATAAAATCAAATATATGCGTATGTAAAACGTTGGGTTTTATAGTAGACGCGTGCTAATGAATCTATGGGTTATAATACCGCACTTGAAAATATTGCATAATTAAAGACTAACTATGTCTATATGTATACCCTAAATACTAATTTAAATATCTGAGACAAATTAAATTCATCAACTGATTTTATTATTATGGAACAGAGGGAAGTATATGTTTTAAATATTAAATATTAATCATTAAAATTGAATAAAAATCCGAAAATTGATATATAACATAATATTATTTAAAGTACGATTGTTAAATGTACAATATTATGACTCAATATACTTTTTAAATATGTTCGACATGTAATAGAAAGGAAAAAAAAGCATAACTTTTTTGTACTAATTATAAAATAAAATAAATAAACAAGAAATTAAACATTTATACGAAAATTTATATTATTATGTTATTGTTTGCTTTGTTTTATGTATAGTGATTTCCATTCTTTGGTATTTATGTACTTTACCAATAAAAGCATTAAATTATATATATACCATTGCAGGCAGATAAATATACGTAATTGCATGTTATAAAATTAAAGATTTTTTTTTGGTTAAATCAAGCTGAGTCCTAAATTATATATTGTGTATATATTATAAATTTTTGCCTACATAAGAGAATTATCATTCATTATAAATAGCATTGTGTTTTTTTGTTGTTATATTGTCTTTTAAAGATAATATATTTTGTTCATTCGTTGCATAGGTGACTTTATTTGGATAATTATCTTCATTTATAGTGTATATATATATATACAATACGATATACGATATACATTATATATATTAACTAAACATTTAAAGGTATTATATAATAATGTAGTTTGCATTCTATATTTAAATTTATAACTTTTATTTTATTTATGCAAATAAATTTTATGTTACACATTAATGGTTATAAACTAACAAATATAGGCTATATATGGCTTTTATTTATAGGTTACATAAATGTATATTATATATAACTTATGTCAAAATGTATGTGTATATATTATTTTGAAATAAGCATATGGTAATTGTGATGTGGTGAATTTTACTATATATGGAAATGGTAAAAATAATTCCCCTACGGTGCCATAACTTTATTTTTCATTTTCATTTAAACATTTTTACGAGCTTCTTCCTTTATATGCAATACACAAAAATTTCATTATTTTTTAATTCCTTCCTTCATATATTAGTAGGCATTTATAGGGTCACACATGTATTTAAAACAATTACTATCAATAAATATTTTATATATTTATTATATTTATTTAAATTGTGATGTTATAGGAAGGATAATCATTGTTTGCATGCGCATATATGGAGCAGTATATAAAGAAACGTTATTTTTATCTTTACACATCATTTACCTATAGATACGATACAACGCAAAAATATTTGATATTTTTTTCGCAATCAATAACTTTCTTTTATTTTATATATTATTTTATTACATATATCTAATATATTTTATAGATGTATTTATTTATAAAGGATCGATTTAAAATTTCTTTCTTATTGTATCTATATATGTACGCGCGTATACGTGCCAGTTTGAATATATAAATAATATTATATTGTATAGTCCTTTTTAAAATTTATCTATATTTTACGTTTTATATTTTATTGTTATGTATTTTGCGCTCACATTATCATTATACGTAAAATTCGGTTGTATTTATTGTACCACGTTACGCACGTATAAATGTGCGGTAATTCTGTTTTGAATATATCTACATAATGCCAAAATTTTCTCATATTCCATTATATGGTTAATGTATAGAAAAATATATATATATATTATTATTTTTGCTATTATGCACTGGTATATAAATATAAAGCTTTAAACTTGAAATCTGAAATCTCTATAAGGACACATATTACACAAGACCGCATGTGAACATATCTGGATTTTTTATAAATTTTATTCTATAGATATAACATATATGGTATTATATATACACAGTGAATCCTGAATATCTATATTCTATAAAATTTCCTATTGCGTGGCTGTATTTAAACGGGAGCGATTTAGTTTGTGTTATCCAATGAATCTAATTATGAATATATTTGAATTTATGAGAATCAACAATAAGATGTAAACGAAAGTTTGTTGTAACTATATTAATTATAGCCTGTAAAGAGATATTTTTCTGTATATGTAACAACATCTATTTTGAATGTGATTATGTAGTAGAAGTGTAGAAGGGTAAATGTATATAGTTTAATGTTCTTTTTTGAATTTCAAATTCAATTTTTATGTACGTATTACTACGTATGTGTGTATGTATACAATCTCATGATTCTGTATGTTGTTATTTTTTTTTAAGATATATAAAATCAATCGATAAATTGTTGATTTTTTTTATTCTTTTCTTTTGCGTTTGTTGTTTGCATATAGAATTTTTTTTTACCGAAGAGGATATGAAAACGAATGAATGCGTATTTGGTGTTGTGTATATTAAAGGATTGAATTTATAGTATACCAAATGTGCGTGAGAAATTTTACAATTCCGTTTAATGTTCTATATATATATAAATATATATTAAAGTAAATACATGTATATTAGAGGTGGTGTGTATTATATTTATTAAATATATTAGTATTCATTCTAAGAGGTAAAAATATAATATTTAAGTGTATTATTATTTATTTATTTCTTTATTATTTTTATTAATAAATATAATATATTATTTATATTATGTATATAATAAATTTATTATATTACACATGAATATATTTGGATTTATATAAGCAAATCAGTTTTTAAAGTACACGTAGTAATAAAAAAGTAATTTGATAATAGATTAAATTTATTTATTTACCCGTGAAATAGCTATATCTATATATATTTTTAAATGTTTTTCACATTTTAACGGTTGTACCTGTACTGATTTTTTATTCGTCTAATTAAAAATATTTGTGAAATAAAAAAGAAAATGTTAACATGTGGATATTATCTGTTCTGTAATTTTCCACTTTTAATATTACATACTATTATTTATATTGTAACTAAAAAATTAAGATTGGCATGTGTAAACAAATTTATTGCATTGTGTGACGACGATATCATGGTGGTGGCCGCCCCCAATTATGTCTTACGTTTTACGTAAAAAAAATCCAAAAATTGTAAAATTCGATGCGATAACACAAACAAATTGTTGAATTTTTTAAGTAATGGCTCAATGCATTGACCTGAAAGATAACTAGATGTTATATTTTTGGATATAGGTATATAATGGGAGTTTTCTTTTTGAAATACTTTGAAGATTTTTGTTATACATTTAATGAAATTAATGGAAATAACAATAAGAAAAACAATGTAAATATAAAGGTATATCAAAAATGAACAGTTTTATTCGCGCGTATTTATAAACATCACCGCACGCACTAGAATTTACTTTATATACTTTTGAAATATTGAAAATTAACCATATTAAAATATAGTGTTCTATTATTGTGTTGTTATAAATAAATAATATATAATTTCATGTACCAATTATTTTCATTTATTCTGATTTTATTTGGGTGTATATATACACATTTTTTTTTATATTTACGATATATAGCAAATTACTTTAAAATAAATATATATAAAATTATACAATTGTTGTTCGCGCGCACAAAAAATTAATTTTGATCAAAATGCGGTACATTTTAACGTTTTTTTATTTAAATACAATTAATTTTTTATAGTCTTCAGATAAATTATTGAGATTTTTTTTTTAGCAGTCAAAACGCTAGAAAAAAACCGATAGAGACCAACAGAATTTTTTTTTTATATAATATTGATTGGGTTATAAATTTTGAAATATTATTAATGGAACATGTTTTTGATGTATTGATATTTTTAAATTTTGTATAATATTTTGCATATACATATTGTTCAATTAATTTATGGAAAATATATGAAATTCCTAAACACGTGCGATAAGTGATTAGATTTATTGCAAATTTATGAATTTTCTAAGCAAACAGTATAATAGAAAAAAAATTTTAAATCATATATAAAATTCAAATATAGAAATAATTTTACAAATTTATTTTTCTCTTCACTGTATAATATATATTTATTTATAGTTTCCGAACACCGAACACATATTTAACGTCTTCTTAATTCAATGAACCTTTATACACTTTATAACATCAGTATTATTATTTATTATTATTATTATTATTATTATTATTATTATTATTATTATTATTATTATTATTATTATTATTATTACAAAAAAAATATATATATTACTATATGTTATTTAAAAATGTGTATGCCGATAGAGAAACAACGCATAAAAAAAATTAATATGTTGTAAAAAATTGATTGATATAATTTTTATAGTAATAATGATATAGTAATAAAATAATAAGTAATAATAATATCAAATTAACATAATAATGAAAGATAAATATGTTCACAGTATCTTTATATACAATTAAATTTAAAGACATGTATTTGTGAATATTATTTTATTCAATTTTGAAGACAAATTCACCAAAATTCTTTTTAGTAACCTAAAAATATATATATAAATATGAGCATACTTAATTATATAAAAGAATTTTAATTGGATTATTATAATTTTTTTTTTTAAGATTGAGTTTTATTTATAGTATTATATACGAACGAATGAACATTGTATCTAAACTTATCGATATATATTGAAAAACTCACGGCAACTCTTTTTTCATATTTATAATAATATTATAGTTTATGTATTTATAGAAAAAATAAAATTTTATTATATAATTTACGAGAAGTATTTATGAATTAATTAATAGTCATTGAAAACAAATATCGGAGAACATAAATTAAAATTTCTTTTTAATTTGAATATAAATTAATTTAAAAATACAAATCCTTAATAATATAGATTCTTACACTTTATCCACAAGTATATATACCAATATATTTTAAGAAAATCAGTGATGCGGCGCTATACAACTTAAAATAATAAACAACATCTCAATCAGTTTAATTTTTATTGTTTTTATATTTAATGATTGATTTGTTTTTTTGTAATTATATTTTTTAATTTAATTTAAAAAAATAAAAAAAACAAAACTTTAATTTAAGAGAAAAAACCAATTTAGTATTAAAACTTTCGCTAATCTAATCTTTTTTAATTTTTTTTTTTTTTTTTTCATATACGACGAGTAGATATTTATTATAACACAAAAAATAAAAGCGTTTTTAATTTAAAATATATTTTTATAATAAATTTTATATTGAAAAAGAAAGTAAATTATAGAATTTAAAACAATATAAAAATTGTAATTTGATAATCTATAATTATTATAAATTATGTATACGAGAAAAAAAAAGCATATTTAATAAAAATATACTTTTTGAGAAATTAACTATATGGCGTGTGAGGTATTTTATAGTACAATCAAAATTAAATTAAATATATATTGTGATTGTGAATTCGCTATATAAGGAGAAACTAATTTAAAGCAATACATGGCATTTCACGGTAATGTTAAAGATGCACCATTAGATGTAGTAGTTACATTGAAATAGAAATTTGTATCATTGTTTTTTCAAATATATGATAATGTACCACTTTCATATAATTATAAATATTTTCAAAAGTTTTCAAATGTAATTATAAAGGCATCACATTGTGGATCTCTAATAGTAGAGGATGTGCTTTTGCGAGGAATTGGTTAACTATTGAATCGTTGCTCATCACACTTTACTTCATAAACAATGATATGATTGTTTGTTATATTCATTCCAAGTTTATTCTAACACTTTGTCTATAAATATATTTAAAATTCCATCTTCATGTTTATAATACTTTTAATATTTCTATTTATTAATTTTTTCCAGAATATTTTATTTATACAATTTTAACATTTAATATGAATTTCCTTTCCTTATTCTATAATTAATTGTACAAAACACAGCATCATCAAATTTAAGTTTATTATATATGAAATTATACTAAATATGGATATAATGTTTAATTTATTATGAGGTTTTATTAAATGTAAATAAATATGTATACGTTATTCATTGAATAAATTTAACATAAATCCATTAAAAACCAATTGATTTTGATGATAATAAATTATTCATATGGGAATTGAGGATTGATTGAATTTCAATTTTTATTTGAATACATTTATTATAATAAAATTGTATAGACATTTAAATATAAATATATTATTTTTATATAATTATATAACAATAAATTTTACTTTATTGAATGTATGTGTGTGTGTGTGTGCAATTAGTTATGTGTTGAAACATTGAAACTATTTGAAAAAATTATGAATGCTTTTGTTATTATTTTTCACAATAAATAATTTCCTATATATGTTGCTTATAATTTATAAAAAATTAATCTATGCATATCATTATTTAATTGTATCATATATATATTTTTTTTAACATATATGAATATAAATTTCTAATAATTATGTAATGTATTATATTTTGCAAAAATTTCCATAAATTGTTATATAACAAATACACATTTATATAAATACCAATTAAATATGCAATCATATATATATATAACATATAACAATTATACCATATTATGTAAATGATTAAAGAAATTTAATTTTAATTTAATATAATATACAAAAGGTATTTTCAATTTCATTAAATTTTTCCCATAATAAATATAAAATAAATTTTTTATATTTATTTTATCATCGCCCAACAAATACAATATAAAAGCTAGGTGATGCAAATAATTGCGGTTATATACCAATATGGAAAATTTAGTTTTTTTCTTTTTTTAAATATACCTAGAGTCTACTCTATGCGCTCAACAAAAATCCTAATACACCTTTTTCTATATTTATATATACAAATTTTAACACAATTGAATTTCATTAACTCAAACGCATTTTACAAATTCTACATTTTACAGATTTTTAATTATATATACATTCCGTTAAACAAATCCATTTTATAAAAATGATTAATTGATTTTTTACCTAATTTTGTTTTTGTGAGAAACGGAAAAATCGTATCACATTAATTATCCAGCACCCGCTTTCATTTTCAATTGATGTAAAACATATTAACAAAAAATTAGCGAAAGCATTAAAAAGCAATAATAGTGCAAAAAAAAAAGGGATCATTTTTAATTTATACCTGCAAAGAATTTTAAATGAAAAAGAAAATATATATATATATTATTCAAGAATTCCTACAAGCAATTCAGAATCTTTTGTTGTTATTATTCTATACTACAGAGTTATATATATTTATATATGTACAGATGGTGATGTGATATACATTTACGTATATATATATATACACCACAGGTAGATGTACTGAACACTATATATGGATTCAACAAACTCAATTTATAAAACATTTTTATACTTAATAATATACCTTTTTGTTTATTATATCTTATGTTAATCTATTCATTTGTTTGTATTTTATTTATATACAATATTTTGTACATATACATTTTGAAATGCTTCGATGATTTCGTGACCTTCTCCATTTAGTATTTATTTAATTTTTTTTTCTTGTATAATACATCTCAATATGTTCTGATTTTATATAATATAGTGATGTAAAGAATAATCATTATAATAATAATAATAATAATAATAATAATAAGAAACATAATATATATATATATATGTTTAAAAAGGAAATAGATAAATTTTCAATTTTCAAAAAATTAATTTATATTAACAATATATATATACAATAAACAACGACGTGTATAAAATTTAACTTATAATTTAAAAGATGATGAAGATATTTTTATATTTATAATTAACTATGTTTTATTTATAAATATAAATTATTTCCATATTTTCAAAAATTTAACTTTTTTTTTTATTTGATTTTACATAGTGAAATTTCATTTTATAATTTTTTTTAAATGGTATTGAATTCAATTATTATGTTTTAACATATTTAATTTTGTGTATTTGTATAAGGAACAAAAAATAAATGAACTAGAGGTCGTAAAATTTATAACATAAAGATATTTTGATGAAAAAATTAATTAAATTTATCTTAAATATTAATTAATTTTAATACATATATGTGTTGCATACACAACATACCATATATATTTAAAATTCATGCATAGTATAAAATCCAAGGAAGAAATAAATCCTTGTATACAATATTACACACATATACCGACCACTGTGTAAATTCAATCTATATTTATATGTGTTTCTATTTATGAATTAATTAAATATTATACAATAATACCCGTATCGCATATTCACATTCACATGCGGACATTTGATGTTTATATACAATATATGAACAAAGAATATTTTAAATTAAATATCATTAATAATTTTCTTATTGTTTCTTTTTTGATTGTGTCAGATTTTTAATTAAAATATATGGTATATAATATAATAAAATATGCATTCCAAACAATGAGATATAATTTATATTTTCAATGCACTTAAACTTTAGATTTAGATTTTTTGTTGAATGAAATTTTATTTTAAAATAATTTACTTAAAAAATTTTAAATTATTTATACATGCTCATATTTAATTATATTGTAATTATATATTTATTCAATTTATTTTATTATACATTACACGCAAATATATTCTATTTATATAATTAATATTAATATTATATATATACACGTAAATTGTTTGTTTTTTTTTGAGAATTAGGCCTTTAAAATATTTTTCGGTATAAATGTTTTTACGAAAATTTTTATATGACTGGGAAAATATAAAATAAATGAAAAAAAAACTTTATTGTAATACAATTTTTCCAAAAATAAAATTTTTGGTTGAAAATATAATCGAAAATATAATATATATTTTACAACCAACATTTTTTTCATCATATATCAGATTTTACAAATATTTTTTTATTACCTCTTCTCACAATCAATGTACGTACAGACAGATAGCTCGTTTAATATAATAAAAGGATATAGGCATATATATAGTTTACAATTTTCACATTATATATATATATATTGTAACATATATATGTATAATTTCCATAATTTATAATTTACATATTTTCGTATATCCATTGAATTATTAAATTGCTTTATACGCATATGTATATTATTCTACTTTGATCATATATAAACCCTTTAATAAAAATGCATGAATTATTTTCAAAAGGTATTCCCTCGAAAGTTCAAACTATATACATATCTATAAATTTGTATATTTATGTTATATGCGTATATATATTGAAAATCTATGCTGTGTAAAGTTACGTTCTCTGGTTAACACAAAGTTTAGAATATATATATATGGGTTTGAATTTTATGTTACTAACATATTAGTGGATATTATATATATATATATACTTTTGTACAAATTATTTGGCTTGACTTGATGTTGTGTGTAGATGGACCATATGTAAAAAGATAGTCAATATGATAAATTTTATATTATAAACTATTGTATCGTATTATATAATAGTAGAATATATGTAAATATATACTCGCATATGTGTATGTATCGCAAGGACGAAGCTATATAGAAATATATGTCCTATATAGGAAGATGATGTAAATAATATTTTTATTTTTTTATTTTTTTCAATAAACCACAAATTATGGCCTTACAAAACTTACATATGTATTTTGTAATTTTTCAGTGTAACCTCCAAAAAAAATGTGCTGAGCAAATTTATTTTTCGTCAATTAAAGAAAAATAATTATAAAACAATACGTTGGCATAAAATTTCAGGCTTCGTGTCTGATTTTCTGTATTATATTATTATATAAAATATATTTTAAAAAAATTTATGACCCATGAAAAATATTAAATAAAATCAAATTTAATATGAAAAAAAATCCATAACTTGAAACATATTATTTTTTTTTTATTTTGGGATTTTATTAAAACTAGATATGGTAAAAAAAAACGACATTAAAAGTAGAACAAATGTCAAATATATGTGTATTTTTTAAATTTTGTTTTTCTATTTAAATATATCTATACATTAAAATGATGGACACGTACACATACTTTAATCACGTTTTTATTGTCAATATACGCAATTATTATAGTTTTTTTTATGTACCATATGTAATAAAAATAATAATAATAAAGATATTGTTTCGATTTTATCATTTTTATTAAAAAAAAACCAAAAAAATGGTATTGATTTTGTTAATTTTGTTTACCAACATTTAAATTTGAGATATTGTTTTTATTATTTATTTTATATACACTTTAATTAATAATACAATTATAGAAATTGGATATATTTTTCTACATAAAATATAGAAATTAAATTCTACACAGCTGAAAAACTTATATTTAGGTGTTTATTATATAATAACTCATTGTTTGTCCTTTTTATTGTAGCTTAGTTTTTTTTCATTTATTTACAAAAGTTGTTGTGAATAACTCTTAATTTTCTTTCGCATGTAACTACTAACTAAAAAATTCAATGTATAACACATGTTTTATAATCACATTAATATTTTTAATTTTAAATTTATTAGTTCTGCAGACATTATATAAAAAAATAATTGTTACTCTCGTGGTGTATCTATTTGTATTGGGCAAATGAAAGGATTACAAAAATTATAATTTATGATATATATATTTTCACTTAACAAAAATACAATTGAATTATATATAAAAATAATAAAAGATTATACGCGCAGATAAATTTTCTAACAACCGTTTTATCGTTATACTAATAATTTAATAAAAAAATAAAAACTTTAATAAAATACACACATAAAAATTGTATGATGATAAAAGAGATATATTTTTATTTTTATTTTTTATGAAATTAGATTTAATATATTAACAATAAATAATTAATATTGTATAGACGATGAGAATGTGGTTCATCTAATTCAATATATTTATAAATATTTACTGATTGTATCTAAAAATATTTTGATAAGATAACCTCAATATATTTTTAAATATTAATAAAATTATTAAGTAATATTTTCTTGATGAGAAAGTAATAACAAAATTTCAAATATATAAATTATATTTACAAAATTGAATACATATATAATTGTCGTTTGCTTTATGATAATAATTCAAAATCAAATAAGATTGATTGTTATGCTAAAATGTGCGATCGACTATTAACGTTTTATTATAATATAATTTATATGAATTAATTCGCACAAAAAAAAAAAAAGATAATACATATTTTTATTTACATTATTTGGGAATCACATTGAATGCAAGCTAATTATTTACACATAGTATAGTATAGTTAAACAACATATGCTTGCAATAATGACGTAAACTTTATAACACATTGTTGAATTAATGATAATAATGAATAAATATGTTGTAATAAGAAATATTGACAATATTTAATCCTGATAGCAATGCGTAATATATCAATTTATCGTAAACTTTGTGATATTGTATATGTTTTTATACACAGAGTACCTAGGGTTAAAAAAAAAAAAAAAAACACTAAACACATGTGTTATCAAATAATAAGATAATTTTTTTTCCCATATTTTATCTTTTTCGACCTGAAAAAAAAACAAAATTAATCAAGAGTGTGAGTTTGAATAAGCCTTTAATAAGACACATTGAAATGGAAATAAAAAAAAAATTTATCTAAATATTAACAAACAAATAAAATCATAAATACAACGTTTACAACGAAATTATACGAATATTCATAGATTTGTATGCATAACCATAGTGTCACGGTTTTTGATCAGATATACCATATACCAGTACTTATATACAAATGTATGTACGCATATTTATAAGAATTATGTTAATATCTGAAATTCATATTTATATATTTTGTAACTTACAACAAATAAATTATAAAAATGAATAAAAATATTTATTATTTCCGGTTCTTTAAAAGTCTATTGAAATTTTGTTTGTTTTTTCTTTTTTTTTTAATGTGTATCGTTTCCATATTATAATATTCTTTATTTTATATATATTTATTCTTTTAATTATAAATTTATTATGCAAATTACACACAATATTTTGTTATTTTTATTTATTATATAAAGTTAATAAAGAGATTGAATGAATATAAATTGACAATATGATTATAAATATCTGTCGGAAAAAATCTTTAAATAGTTTTGTATAAAAATAAACTAAATTCTTGTATAATAATATCAAAGTACTGTGTGATAACTTTTTGTTTAAATATATATTATATAAGAATATTTAAATTTTTATATATTTATATATAGACACTGCACGATCTATTCTATATATTTTACATCTCTATTGATTTTCTATATGGACTTTTATTATTTTCTATATGTGCAGACAGAGAGATATTTAAATACCTTTTACCTTTTATTTTTTCTATTTTTTTATTTATTATAAATTCCTTTATAAGTCGATGAATTTAAATTGTTATGTAAAACGCGAGTGTATGCATATTTTCTGGAATCAAAATAATAATAAAAATAAATTTATATATTGAATCTATATTTTTTGATATTTTTTATTACATATATAACAGTTGAATTTAAAGCATTTATCTTTATTTTAGAAATTTTACATAATTCTACATCAATTTCTTATGGACATTATAAAAAAGCTATATAGAAATATTATATTTATACTATAATCTTTTATATTACTTATATATATATATATTGAAAAAGATTGCAAGCGACCCGCTGCTACGATATTATAAACAACATTTAATAACATATAAATATTAAGTTATATATTTAAATATTCAAAATGCATATAGTTAATATATTTAATAATTTTACAAATAATTCTAAAAATATTCAAAAATATTATTAACGAAATTGTATGTGTAGTAAAATTTATGTGAACATGTCATATAAATTGATTTCCAATGGACATCCTAAATTAAATTTTCATTATATATTCAAATATACACCATTGAAAATAGTCCTTCAATTGGATCAACCTTTTTTTTTGATCATATTTAATACTATTATATTGTAGACATATACATCTATATAATAAAACACATAAATATGTGACCTTTTTTCATCATGTACGCGCCCAATTATACATATTTATAAAATTATATTTCATATATTATATATTGTAAAGAATTTTCTTCTGCAATTTAAAATATTATTACAAATTTTAAGTACACATATATTCTATATTAAAATATATAGTTTCTAAAAATATATTTTTTCAATATTTATATGATGTTGATGGTACAAAAAAAATAAAAATATGAATTGTACTCGAAAAGATTTTAAATATAATAAATATCATCTGTTGACTTGACTTGAATTGATGTGAATAATTAAATGATATTTTATATATATGAGTATGTATATTATGCTCGTATATGATATAGGAATAAGTATACATGTGTTTTTTAATAGAAGCATATATACTAGATTTACACAATATATATATATCGTCATCTTAAGTCATATATTGCTCCAATGGAAGTTTATGTCATCTAATAAACATTTCATTACAGCCAAGTTGGTAAATTACTCCTCATGGTAGTATATAACAATTAACAAATTGTACTGAAATTAACGAAAGATTGATGTTTTCAAAATTCTATTATTTTTATAAGGGTGATTAGCTCATAGTGATGTGTGTGTGTGCAGACATTGTTAATCTTTGAATAGCGTCCAACACCATATTTTCAAAGATATCCGTTTTTCTCGTTATTCCATAAACGAAGAAATGGCCACCCAGCAGAAAAATTTTAGTATTAAAATAAATACCGAAAAATTTCCTATGAAAAATAGAGGGAATTGAGCCCTCTAATTTTAATGATTAATAATATATATTTCGGCGTTATACCACTGCGCTACTGATTGTTTTATAATCATTATAATTATTATCGGCTTAATATTACAGGATATTTTCTTGTATTTATCATATCTCAATATGTATATGTGTATGAATAAGAAAGTTAGAATTTGTAGTTCAACTTCCAACATTAGGATTCAGTACTCACATATATCAGCTGCTTATAAATAATTACAATTTTTATCTTGATTAAATTATATTGCGTACATCTTAGGATTAAGATAGAAGTAGAAGTAATTTTATTATTGTATTTATTTATAGTTTATGAAAAATTTCTTTAATTTTATTTTTAAATTATTGTTTTTATAATCACTTTTCTATTCTAATAACATTTTTTTTTTGGTGAAATTGCATAAAACATTCAAATATACTTTTTCACGATAAATTCAGGGTCAATGAAAAAAAATAAAATAAATAGAAAAATTATAAATTATAATTATAAGAATAATGTTAATGTTTGATTTTTATTTTTAACACTTTATAAAATGGGAATTAAATGTTAATTATTCAAAAAATTTCCGACCCGTATAAATATTTTTACACATTATATATATACTAAATATAAATAATTATAATTAATTTAATGACAATACCGATTTAAGTGATAACATCTATATCTACTATGTGTTGATGATATTTATGTGAGAATAGTTATAATTAAATTATTATAATTTTGATTAATTTCAAAATATACTATATAACTATTGTAAAAATATACTTGTATAAATTATAACTATAACTACTAAATCACAAAATTTTGCAATGTCAAAAATATACATGAAATGCTTCGTTTCTTTCTTCACTACACTTCATTGTTATAATTTTTCTTGTGATAGACAAACAATAAGTATATATAAAATATATAAATAAATTAGATATCGTGTGATATTATGACACTATATATATTTATATATGTAACATTACCGTGTGTATACATGTAACAAAAAAAAACAATTATAACAATAAACAATATCAAAAGTAATTTTTTTTATAGTAACCCAATTGCCCAATTTTATGCTTTTATTTGTTTATAATATATTATGTTTATTAAGTGTATATATACCAATATATACCTATGCTAGATGAGCATTGTTTAGAAAATTTCAATTATTATTTGTATTTATTTATTTATTATTTTTTTACGCTAATAAATACAAAACTTTATTTTTTGCTTTCTCATTATAATTGTTTTAAATAATATAATTATATCTCAAAAAATTTATTATACGATTACAAATATTCTTTTGTGTATATGCACAAAAAATATAGAAAACGTTGATAAACAAAAAATATCAAAAATTATTTTTATTTTATTTCATATCTTTGCCATATATGGTTTTATTAAATTATTTTATTTTATTATTAATAATATATATTATTATCAGAAAAATTATTTATAAATGTGTGCACATTTAATTTAAGTATTGTATATATATTTAATCTTAATAATATTATAATAAATTAAATGAAACATATATGTGCAGCAAATGTGAGGGTCATCACATATTTATAAGATAATTTTATATAAAAATAAAATAAAAAAATTTATGCGCCATACAATACTTAAAAGAACATATTAAAATAAAATAATATAATGTAATCTTTTGACACATGTATCAAATTAATATATATATATTGATGCACTCTTCTTTCTGCTTGGACTAAAACACATATGCAAATGGAAATAAAAATAACAACAAAATTATTATTTAATTAATTTATGACATTTTGTTTATTTTTTTTTATTAAATTTTTATTTTGTAGCAACAACAGCACACAGCATAAGCGCCAATAGAATATATATTGTATATATAAACATTTTTTTATTATTTTATTTTACTACATATATATACAATGTGTTATATTGTTTATTATGTGTATACCGATGATTTTGTCCTTTTTTTATGAATAAAATACATTTTTTTTGTTTTCAAAATTAAAGTAATAATTGTTTTTGAAAGTATTGTACCATGTCGTGTGCTATAACATTTTTAGCAATATACAGATTTTTTACTATTTCTATATTTGCAATATTGATGGAGCAATGTTTGGTGAACGCACTGTGATTGCGATAATATTTCTCACGTAACTAACGTATCCTTAAACGCTTTTTTTTAGTAAAATTTAGCCTATATTATTATTTCCTGGTAAATTTTTTAGTACTTTGTTCATATGGATTGTTTGTCTATATATATCGATCATTTGTGATGATTTTAAGTAATTTTTTTTAGTAATAGTATACCAGTTATTTTCATAAATTTCTGTAAATTTCTATCAATGTGTACTTATTGTAATAATCCTTTGGATGAGAGTTGTATAGTATATGTATATATAAAAATAGAATGAAATCATAGGTATACACGCAATAAAATGATAATTTAAATTTGTTATTTATTCGAAACATATAAAAGCGTTGTTCTAATTTATTTTTGTTGTGGTTAATCAAGAACCATGCTACCGTAAAATTCTATTTATAGTACAGTAATATTTGTACTATAAATTTAAACATTGAGAACTAATGTTTATATATACATTTTTTAAGTAATATTATCGATATGTACAATGTATATATTGTATATAAAATTTATTATACCGATGGCATTCCAATCAAACAATTCATAATACAATTCAGTTAAAATTATTATATTAATTAATATTATAATTATATACTAATATGTTAGAATGTATATATAAAATAAATCTGTTGGTATGAAATTCGATAAATTCTCCACTTTTTCTTTAAATTTATATGCGATTTCTATGCGTTACTCTTTGAATATATATTTAACATCAACATACAAATGTTATAAAATTGGAAATTAAATTGTAAAATTATATTTCCAAAATCATATATCATTGAAAAAGCACCAAATATGTAATATATGTTTACAAAACACTAAATATGAACAATATTTGTATAGTAAATGGAGTAGTAGGCATTTTTGATTTCGTTATTCAAATCTAAATTTTCTATTCTAAATTCTAATTATAATATAATATAAATAAATAACTAATGATATTTAAAGAATGATACATCAAAAAAGTGTTATGTTTTTAATCAATTTCATATTTAAATAATAACAATTATATCTTGTGTAATGAAAGATAACATATTATTTTATATAGAAAACTTTACACTTTATATTATGTAGTTAATTTATATCTATATATTTATTTTAATTTATCAATGTTTGTTATTGTTAATTTATTCAATTGATATTACTTTATTTAATATACCATATTTATATATTTATACATTTGTATATTTTCCATATATAGGTTATATTGAGATTGAGTCGTATATAAATTTAAATGAAAAGAATTTGAAAATAATGTTTTTTAGTAAGATTTTCTCTAAGGATTATAAATAATTTGTATACAAGAAATATGTAATAATAATTTTTTTATATGTATATTGGATTCTGTTGCAGTTATAATTATTGTATACGCAAATACTTTGTAACTATATAATTTACGCAATTTTTTATTACAGATTTTTAGTAGTATTCACTTTACAATATTAAATATAGTATATATTGTATATAATTGGATACTGAAACAATTTCAAAAAGAACTCTCTAATCAGTCACGCTATATACCATATATATATATATATAATTTTGAAATAGATTAAATTTAATAGTTTAATTATGTTTTATATAATAATTTAAAAATCAAACTATAAAACATAAACGTAGTAGTGTGTACGTTTTCTTCATTTTAAATTAACAATTTCCCCTATTTATAAAAATTTCACTTAAAGAATATTATAATACTTATGATTAGATAGAGATATACGAGAGTAGATAGTATATATATTAAATATATGAACAGACGTATATAATTAAACTCTATATATATAGTTAAAATATATATAGCCGCTGTATGTATAGAAATATATAATTTTAAAAGAATTAATTTTATAATAAGATTTTCTTAAATATCGTATTATTCATTTTTACGCCATCACCGCCGCCGCCTATATATACATATACATTACTTTATACACTACATAATCTTTCATTTATATAACATTTAATATTCATTATTTTCATAAAATGTATCTATTCCACCATAGCACCATAGCATAAATATATATATATAAAATTTTTGACCTAAGGCAACGCTTTTGTTTCATTCACGCTTACAAAATATATGTATATTATTTTTTTTAAACGATGACACTTTTACATTCAATAAAATATATGTAATTCTAGGAACAAAATATAAACAACAATATAAAATTATAATAAAAATATTTATGTGTGACGTGCGTATGTAGCCCCATCATCTGTAGCTATATATTTATATATGAATAATAAAAAAACATAGCTATATATATTGTAATTTTTTGCAAGTATATTAATAATGTATAACATATGTGGGTATATATAATTTTTTTTTTGTATTTTGTCATACTCTCCATACGTCTGGGATTTATTTTATACTTTTTTAAATGTCTTGTATTTTTTTCATTATAAAATAAAATTCTTATATTTATATACGTACTGTTGCTATAGCTGAAAATTATTTGTGTTTGTGTTAACCTCTATAAATAATTATTGCATGTTATAAAATTTTATATCCGCTTATACGAGACGAGATTGATATTGTGTAAAAATATACCATATATATATATAATGTGTGAATCTCTATATAAAGAATAATGCAATAAATGATAATTTTACTTATGGTGTGAATTTAAGAGAAAAAAAACGGGCGATAAACTTGCACATACACATACATTTAACAATAATATATATATGTACGTGTGATTTAAATTAGATTATATCATAATTTATAATTAGTTTGTTAATCTATATATAAGAATGTAAAAGTATTTCATTCATACAAAATTATAACTTTATAATATAAATTTTTAAAAAAGAAACATTTTTTGCAGTTAAATGTTTTCCATTTTACAAAAGAAAAAAAAATTAGATTGAATTTCAAACAAAAAAATTATTTCACGTGCAATAAATCTTTAAATATAAAAATGACACTTTTAATTTATCAAATGTAAAATAATTTCAAAACGAAAAATTTTCACGTCAGTTAATTTGATATTATTATATAATATACAACAGAAAGATAAGAAAAGGTTATAATATACATTTCATCATTTTTATATACAAAATTTTTAATATCATTGTACATCGTATAAGAAAAGATAATGAAAATATTTTCTTAAACTAATTAACCTACGCCGCACACAGACAAATATAATTCTATATTATGTTTGGAAAAAAAAATTTTTTTTAATTACATAAACTGAATTATTTACTTCGATTTTTTGTTTGTTTGAAATTCTGTTTTTATATATTGTTGGAATATAATACAGATGATAAATTAATTAGACTATAATAACATGGTATAAACTTTACAACAATTTATGATTACAATAAATATATATATATTTATGATTAGCTTTTAATAAAATAAATTTATTAATATTTTGTTGTTGACCTTTCTCAGAAATTTATGTGTTTGTACTAAAATTGAAATGATTTGGACATAAACATTTTCCGTTTATAAATTTATCTCTTTAAGTTATTTACTATACACACACACACAGATATTTGTATATATATAAATATTTATAATAATATAATAAAATAATAATTTCCTTAAGAATTTGTCAAAATTTGATGCACAAACTGTTATGAAAGTATAGTGTAAAATTTGAAAAATTATTCACTGTATCAATATTTATGTGAAGAGAAATCATTTCGAGCTACTTTTATATAAAAATTGAAATTTATTTCCTATATACTATTCTTTTATGGGTATATCAAATTGATTTTAAAAAATAAACACATAATATAAAAATGGTTTAAAAAGAGTATTCGATCATTCATATAATTATAAACATTTGTAATAAATTCCTATATTATCCTTTGTTGTATATAATGAATTAACGCTACTATATTTGAATCTATACATCACTGTTTCAAAACCTTTTTATTGTTCGGTAATATATTATACATATAATTTATATAAGAATCGCTCTCGCATCTACATATAAAGTTCAACTCATAATTTACATATTATGTAAAATGTCAATTATATTTATATATTGATAAGGTAATATCTTTTTATAATTGTATAAATTAATGCAATTTGATATCTATTTATATATAATATAATATTTATAATCTATAATTTTAAAGATATATCATGTACTCTAAAAATTATATATAAGTAAATATTAGTCCCCCATGGTCGTTTTAATATTTACTTTGAATTTGTCACTCATCTAATAATATATTTAATATTTTATATAAAATTGCTTTAAAAAAGGTTGTTAAATTTATTAATATAAATAAATTGTATACCTTTGAATATGATTAAACTATTTGCATATATATATATATTTATATTTATAAAATTGGTTAACCCTTTGAGAATTTAAAACTTTTATGATTTAATTTTAGTTAAAAATGTTTCGATAGTATACAGAACAATGCTTATGGGGAATCATTATTTATTTATTTAATATTTAATTGTATAAAATTAAGTTTATGGTAATTTATTATTGTGTATATATAAAAGAATGTCTAAAAAAAAAATTGAAATTGAAGGTTTAGGTTTTATGTATAATTTTTTTCTGTCATTGATACATATAAATAAATACTACTATATATATATATATATATATGTTTATAAGTTCACATAAATTTACATAATATACGGTGCGAAAGGGTAAATATTGTTATTTAAAATTAGAAGTTTTTAGCTATATTTATTACATGTAGGTAATTTCGTTATTGCCACAATCATATTTTCATTTTACCTTTATTATATGTAAAGGTAAATTAATTAGAATGAGAGTATCTTAATATATGTTATAAATATATATATATATATATATATAGTCATTATAAACACATTCATATTATTATATGTCTTCGATAAAATAATAATATTATATATAATATACATGAAATTATTATATTATTAATTATTTATACATATAAGAAATACAGACTCTCTCAAAAGGATTTAAATTACATTCAGAGTCTATATATATATATGTGCTTATTATTCATTTCATATATGATGAATATTTCGTTATATTATTATATAATAATATAATTTAATTTGATAATATTAATTTATTAGTCTGATAAATTTTATAGTTTTATTTGGAATATTCCGAATTAGCCAGTTTTGTATATAATACGAATGAATAACTTTTTGCATTGAAAAATAATCTATAATAATAGATACATTTAAATATGTACAATAGATTAAATTTTTATTTCCTAAATAATTGTTATATTTATATAGAAATCAATACAATTGAAATTGATTCAGTTGACATTGGAAAATATATGCATTTAATTTAATTAACAAAAATATTCCTTATTATTATATATATTGTATATATTTCCCGCATCCATGTCTTAAAACCTTTAAAATGATAGAGTTGTACTATAGATGAGTACGAGAGAAAATTATTTAAACCGCATAATTTATAAGAAACAAACTTAAAATTATGTTTATAAAGCTAACAAATCCTATTACACAAATTTATATATAAAAGGTTAAATAAAATATATTTAATTTATATTTAATTTTATACCCATATGATTTCTTTACACTTGTTTGAATTCATTATATTGATATAATTCTGACAAATTGTGATTGTTGTAAACAAATTTAATTATAATCTTTATTTTTTTGTGTGTCTATATAATATCGGAACTGAACGAGTTGATAAATTTATAATTATTATTAATAATATATAAAAATATACATTTTAATTACATGTAATTAAATACAAATCTAACGGATTCGCAATGACATAAATTCACATAATGATATACACAAAAAAAATAAAAAACTTTAAAATAATTTAAATTTAAATTAAATACTAACTATAAATTTCAAAATATTTGCATATTACAATATAATGAAAATGTTATAGTCAGATAATAAACAACGGACATGTGAATTAATTGGAATCCGTATATTACATAGACGAGAGTAGTAGTATTTTAAGTTTAATATATAACCGAGTAAATATGTATATCAAACAACAACATTTGTATTATTAATTCATTAGCTTATGTACAAAACAGCGTGGATACATATCATAATTTTTATACGCTAAATTAAATTTTTGTTAAATTTTTATTTAGGTCAAATTATATGTATATTATTATTATATAATGTAATATTAAAATAGACAAAAAAAGCCAGAAACAATATACACACAAATTTCATTTATTTACATGGCACATTTTTTTTTTTAATTTTTTATTCAACATAATTATATAATAATTATTTTTTATTTTGTAGTTTCCACAAATTGATAAATTAAAAATAATTCATTTTCAATTATATTTTGTAGGTACATTAGAATATATAATATTTTTGTGTTAACTAATTAAAACTATAAAATAGTTTTAAAACCGGATAATATCTGTTTTTTTTTTTTTTTTTAATTATTTATTTATTGAGCAAACAAATAAAAGATCACGTGGTAAACTAAATATCCTGTTATTATAGTATTCTAATATTTTTATATAATTGAAATACGTATTTTTATTATTATTATATTATTATTATTATTATTATTATTATTATTATAGTACGCTATTATATATATTAATGACGTATATATATATACGAATACTCTCGTTTTATTTATTTATCCAATTAAATATCAATGAAATGTGGAATGTATCTTTGAATTAAAAAAAATAATATATATATATATATATAGGATGTATTGAATGAAAGGTACCAGTTCAAAGTCAATACAGATATATTACAACCTTGTAAAAATTATAGTTGCGGTTGGTATTTATTGTTGGGAAAATGTTGGTACAATTTCCAATAATATATTATTTATGAAATATTTTATTTGATTGTGCTATCAAAATTTTGTAGCATCTCATATTACTTTATGTAATTTTTTTCATATTTCTTCCATATTAAAATTATTAAAAAAAAAAAATTTGCTGTCTTCAGACTATCACAGAAATTTTGTTTTTCATATTAAAATTTAAAATTTTAAATTATGCATATTACCAATAGTTAGATTGTTGTGTTGGCTGACACTACCTTTTAATACATCTTGTACAAATGTTCTGCATATAATATGGTGTGATTTATTTATAATACAGTATGTAATATGTTTTTAAATATATAATTAAAATTACTTTTAAATATTCATTTCCTATATAATACATATATAAAATCATATTATGGTATGTGTACAAGTATGAATGGATATGTTTATAAATATATAAATATGATACAATAATAAACAAAAAGTAAATTTTTTAAATAACCATAAAACATGTTTTACCAGATATAATTATATATATTCAATTTCAATTGATAAATTAATGATAAAACGCACTGTGTATATGTTAATTATATAAATATAGGTTAATGCATATTAATTTTAATTATATATGACTAAAAATTAGTACAATGAGTATGAGTAGGCATTAAAAGCCCAGACGGCATTCTTCTCCATAAATAACATTTATATTAAAAAAAAAGCATATTCAATTACGATCAAATAGTTAGCGGATAATTTTTTAAAATAGTAATTATATTGGAATCGAAATAATTCAAAAAATTTTCCTACATGAATTTTACATAAAATCTTTATTATAAGTTTTTTACGGGCAATTTACAATTTTCGGAGATATTGTTTAATCATTGAAAAATGGTCCCACAACATTGTACAATTTTTTTTTTTCAATTCAAAACTCGGGTTAATAATAAAACTTTGTGATGATTGGAATATTATAATAGAAATTTAATAAAATTATTTTGTTCGCTGCTAAAATTCTCAATGTGTGAGCACGGCGATTGATAATCAATAGTCATTTTGTAATTCTATAAACTAAATCGATTATTAATTACATATTTAGATAATAATGTAATTAACCTAAAATTTTCTTAATTGTATATATAAAATTGTTGTTAATGTACATAATAATTAAATAATTAACACATTTACATTTAAATTGATTATTATTTGAAATATACCAATGTTACCTATATTATAAGTATAATATATTATAGATATAATTTATTAAATATACATTTATATAGCCAACTAAAATCTCATCGCATATGATGATGTTAATTAAGAAATAAATATTTAAAATATATAATTTTTATATATATACAATAATTATTTCTGATATGAGTTTACGGATAAACTTTGACTTTTATAAAAATTAAATAATATATATTATTAAATTTTTTTTGGAAAAAAAAAATGTTGCGTGTTATAATATAAATTTTTGTTGTTATGATAGAAGAATTTTTTAATTTGAGTCACATTATTGTTATTGCATTTCTTTTAACATTTTATATATGTATATATTTTAAGTACTCTTTGACTCTTACACATTGTACCCATATATGTAGCAAATAGATAGAGAACAATATAATTAAGTAAATTCATATTGATATAATGAAAAGAAAAAATTTCAAAAGAAAATAAATATTCAACCAATTGATGCTGTGTCGGTATATTTTCAAAAATAAATACACAACCGCAGCACATTCTGTTATCTTTCATTATATTTTATAGTGTATACATTTGTGCCATATATATATATATATATAAAATAACATAAATACAATACAATATGCGATATCATATAAATATATCCTTTATAATAATAACATTTTCATCATGACAACAAATTATATATATATATATATATATAGATATTGTATATTTGTGTATATAATCACATATAATGTTATAAATACATAACATAGATATGGGCACACAAATACAATACTTTCATCTTTCACATATACATAAATTATAATGATAAGACAAAAATTATACTTTCCGTATTTAATTTAATGTGTATCTTATATTTTATATATTTAAAAAAGGCAACGGAAGCACTATAACTTAAAAATTCTTAAATTATAAACATGTTATAAGAATATATATAACATTGTGTAAAGTATAACATTAATAAATAAAATTATGAATGAATTATGTATGTACGTACTCTCGTATATATGCGGTATATAATAGTAGTAAGAAGCTTAAAAATAACATTTATAGTTTACGTTATAAGTTTTGATAGTGCTTCTTTGATTCGAATATATAAATGTGTATATTATTGTTAAGAAAAAGAAAAAATAAAATAAAAATAAAATTCTTTGCCTCGGGCAAGGCAACTAACTTCTTTGATATTTTTTTTTATATATATATATCTACTACGTATTGTTATATGTGTTTGTGGTATTTTGTAAATACATACAAAAAATCGTGATATGATTAAAGAAAGTAAACAATATAAAATAATATGTAAATAAGTCAGAAACGAAATAAATATGTGAGAAATATTTTATTTTACATATTATATCTTGATAAATATTTTTATAATTTTTTTTGTATATTGAAAATAGAAAAATAAATAAATAATTATAATTAGATTGAGGTAGTCGCGTGTAAACAACATGTCCAATTTTGTTATGATGTAAAATTTTAACCGGAATTTATTTTTATATTTACAACACATTATTAACAATATGATATATATATATATATGTATAAGGTGAATTATAAATTAATTTACATACGCTAGTGTGTATGTATGCCGCGAAACATAAACAATTATTATAAAATTTATACCATAAAAAGAAAACAATAAATAATTAATAATATATAATTTGACCTTCATATGGTGAATTTTTAATTATGTGAATTTTTTCAGTAGCACATTTTTTTTTTTTTTTTATTTAATAAAATTAATTAATTGTCTGTTTTTGGCGGCTGTGTGAATATATATATATTTAATAAATAAATATTCATATTTATATAAAATATTTATATGCACAAATTATACAATCGGAATTTTATTAATTATTTTATTATATTCATAACATAAATATTTTAAATGTATGTTATATTTTGTTTTACGATTATAATTACACTATACGATTTAACTTGAGCTATAAAAATTCACAAAAAAAAAAACTGATGAAATGATTATAATGAAGACATTGAGATTTATATATTATATAGAATATTTGTAAATGTTGCAGAAAAGTTAACAATAATTAATATTACAAATAATATGTATCTTTTCTAAATGTATATATATTACACGTGGCGACTAATGAAAAAACTCTATATACAAAAAAAATTTGGCAAAGAAAATATTAAAATATGGCTCCTGTGTGTAGCGAGTAAAGAAAGTATATTCACGTGTCTATTGGTTTTTAATGTAAATATTTATTAGCCGAAAAAATTTTAAATTATATGCATTTTCTATTTTTAAAAATTTTCTAAATAAATAATTTTGTATATTCTATAATATTTATTTTATAATTAATATATAGATATTTAAATAAAAAAGAAAAATTAAATATCCTTAATATTGTAAAGAAAGTTTCAAACACTATATGAATATTATGAAGTAATAAATATTCTTTTTCTATAATAATAAACATATTAATATTTTAAATAAATATACTGCAGTATATTCAGGGTTAAGCTTTAAAAAATTGTATTAAAAATAAATAATTAATAATTGCTAAATATATATATTTAATACCTTTTAATATAATAATTTTCCATATACATTTCCGTTACAAATTATTTTGTCATTTATTACAAGCACACTCACCTGCGAAAATACAAACAAATTAAAAATTAGATAAATATAAAAAAAAAGGTATAATGTTAAGGATTTATTATATTATAATTTATAGAAAAAATGGAAAATACTTTTTGTATGTGTTTACCAATTAACAGATTATTACTTATTATATATATAATTACTAAAATTTGTTTAATTACATTACGGCGAAGAATTCTTTTAAAATATTTTAATTATAATAATTTTTATTTTTTTATGAAAATCTATTTCCCATATTTCACTAAGAAAAAATTATATTCATCCTATGAATTTATTACTCTGAAACGCAGTATATAACACATCTCTATAATTACACATCAACTATCACACCTATACTCTATATATATATATATATTATATTATGTATTACTTTTAACTCAATCACAATCCTCCCTCCCTCCCGTATGTACACGTTCCAAAAGGCATAAATAATTCAATTTTAATTTAATTAAATTATCAAATTTACATAACGCTTTTATTACGGGTATACACATATATAAAATTATATAAAATAATAGAACAATATAAAGCTCTAATGTATATATTTATTCATGTATGTGTCATGTAATATACATATAATTAACTATATCAATATATATCAATATATTTTTAATTTCTTGTGAATAAAAATGATTTGGAAAAGAAAAGTGAGAATTTTGTAAAAGTAAAAAAAAAATGCAATTCAAATTTGTTTACATTTGTCTTTTATCATTAATAATAATCGAATTTTTTAAAATGTTCTTCTTCTTCTTCTATTAGTCTCTAGCACCATAGACAATATTTATTGTTTTTATTATATTTGCATTGTATTATAATATACAATTCAGATCATTTATGGAATGAATATTATTGTATCTATAGCTAAGATCATAAATTATTTCTCTAACAATTTCTTTGTCAAAAAATAATTGAAAATTCAATTTTATGTCAATTTACAAACATTTATTTTACATTTTATATAAAATTTCAATTTTATACATTTCAATACATTGATTTCTTTCTATTATACAAAAATCAAATTAATTAATTGTAAATAATTAATTATCATTTTATACTGTATATCCGAAAGTAAAATGTCTTGTTATTCAATATAATATGGTTTAATTAATTAATCACAAAAAACTCTTGCCAACTACACGTCAAATATAATTTGATATATGCAATAATTTTTAACCTTTGAATTGCTTATATATTCTAAATATATATATATATATATATTATAATTAAATACAATTTAGTATATAAACATAAATATAGTATATTAATTATATTAGATTAACATAAATAATGGCACACACAACATTTATGTAAATATTTTTATTTACAAAAAAAAAAACATTAAACGGGTGATTCTAAAAATACTAGATTTGAATGAATTACTTATTAGAGTATACTGACGTATTCAAATAAAATTTATTGTTGTGCGGAAAAGAATGTTTTGATATGTTAAACACAGTTCAGATTACTAGCAATCACCCATGTTACTATATATATATTACTTATTATAGTACTTTGTGTGGATACGCCTCAGTTCTCAGTGGTATTGTTGTGGGTAATGAAGAGGCTGACATATGCTGGCACGTTTTGGTTCACGATCCCCCATCATTGTAATATGACGTATACGTTATCCTACATTCATTTTATTTTTATTGTTATTCAATTTTTTCTATACATATTATTATTTATGCTAATGTTTTGTAATATATCAAATATCTTTATTAAATACATATATTTATAATATAAGTGTATTCAATTTGTAATCAATTAGACAATGCGATTATTAATCATATATAAATAACCACTTGTATAAATATTATTGTGCATAAACTGGCAATACTTTGTTGATAAAATGCCATATTATTTATAATATAAATTAATTTGTTATTTTATGTAAATTAATTTTAATTTTAACCATATACACACTAAATACGTATATATTTTAAAGATAATGAATATGATTGTTATAATTTGATACTCAACATATGGGCACATATATAATCGTATATATGGTTAAATGTTAAAATTATGCGATAATGATATATAAATATTATTAATACTTTTTTCTATGCGATATGTTAATATAAATGTATTAGTATATAAAATTTATAAATAAAATCTATTGTTGAAAATATATATAAAAACGAGTACATATATATAATCTTAAATCAATATTGATTTTAGAATTTAAAATGGCACTTACATTACAAATAAATAAATATATGGATTTGAAAAGAAAATTAAGAAATTGATAAATAAATATTTTTGCAATACAATAAAATACATTGTATTGTTTGTTTAGAAAATCAGATAAATTTTATATGTTATTTATACCATTTATACACATGTTACATGTATGAATTTTGTTGTCAAATAGCGAACTTTATACTATTGACATAGTCGTGCTATCAAAAAACTATATTGACTATATATATACATTATTGTTAATATGATTTTATATGATTAGCATCGGTTTTAGATAACAGCATTTGATAGAATAATAAATTTTATATATAACACACATCGTGGTTTAAATCAAGGGTCAGCCGCGTATTTTATGTTATATATTAAATATTTTTTCGGAAACCATAAATTGTATGCTGGCGGTATATTAATGATAAATTTAAATATTTTAAAAATAAAGTATTTCTTCTTCTTCTTCTATATGTAAAATAGTAAAATATATACATGCACAACATTTAGTCTGTTCATGTACATATGTATATATAGTTATTTCTTAAGACATAAAAGATATACGGCTCAAAATATAATAAAAAATAAAGAAAAATTTATTTAAATTTATAAAAATATACAAAAGTAAATATGGTAAATATTGGTGAACCATAACAGCCGTTTCAAATGACTGCCTAAAAACAACAATAATTATATTCATTTATTTTTGCATGAACAATAAACACAAAAGAATAATATCGCATTAATTTTTTTTTAAATGTAATGGTTGTGTTGTTGTGTATAAATGTAGAAAAAACACATATAAAATAGATATAAAAAAATATATATATATATATAAAAGACACGCCATCATAGCAGGTAAATCAACACATATAACAAGAGTTATTTTTCAACATTAGTACAAATTGAAAATGTTATAAATTAGAATTTGTTGTTTGTTGTGTTTCATATGCCATAACATATATATCATCCACATACACACACGTACAAGAAATATCATGTTAATTACATAATAAAAGAAATTTAAAAGCAAAAACTTTTTGTTATTAATTCTTATATAATTGTTATAATTTTTAGTAAATTTAATAACCGCCAAAAGAATACTTTTTGATATTAATTTTTTTTTACGAAAAATTTATACGAATATTGTCCTTTAAAGTTTACAGTTTTTATTTTCATTTTTTGGTTTTCCTTAAGTATTTATATACAAACTCAATTTTGTATATAATATTATATATAATATGTATTAAAAAAATAAATAAATTGCAAAAGTTTTACACCACACGCCTCATAGCAAATACATACACTCTCTAAGATGTTTGTACAAATTTCTTTTCAAATTAAAATAAATATATATATATTATTTTTTTTTATATTTAACATTTTTGTTTATATGTATATGGGGGTATTTAATATAATAAAAGGTTGAAAAAAAAATTGTAAGAAAATACGAAAAGGTTTTCTTTTCAATATATGAATATGCATTTTTCGCAAAATTTTCAATTTGTTTGTAATTATTATATGGGTATTTACTTTGTGGTTTTTCTGTTTTTCTGCTTATTTTCCAACTAATATTATAATAATATACTTTTATATAAATGTGTCTGTTTCAAAGAATTTGCTATATGCGTTCGAAACAATAATTTCATCAAGCTGTTTTTTTTTTTGGTTGTGTTGTTCGCTATTCTTTGACTAAAACTTGTTTTTTTTTCACTCTAAATTTGACGTTCATTT
Organism: Bibio marci; assembly: GCA_910594885.2. NCBI lineage: Eukaryota > Metazoa > Arthropoda > Insecta > Diptera > Bibionidae > Bibio > Bibio marci. Next base: position 43,582,133 of record OU343117.1, read on the forward strand.
CATTAACCAACCTTATCTATAGTTACCTTTTGATTGTGCTATACGGTTACACGGCTATATAGATAGAATCACCCACGCCCATAACCATATATGAATGACAAAATGCAATCAGATTAATGAAAGCCGTTCGATTATATTTATACTATATGTGCAACGTGACATTTAAAAATATTTTTAATAAACTATATTTGTTGTAAATTGTAATAATACATTTATATATATATTATATTTATTTTTATTGATACGTGCTTTTTAGATACACTTTAGGATAATTAAATTCGACACAAAAAATATGATGTTAAATAAATGAAATTTTTTTTCTATTGTAATTTATATCCCTCTGCCTTTATATATATTTACGCACAATATTAGTTTTTGATCATTAATTTTTTTTTATTGACAACTATTAACATTAAAGTAGAAAAATCCCCACACACTTATCAGCTTGAGCATAACAAAGAAGAAATAAAGTTAAAATATATGATAATTGGATATTATATACAATGTTATATGTTGTGTATATACATATTTGTTCTGTATATAGACAGAATAATCGTGTTCGTGTGTAATATACCATATATACCACTCCTATATACACTACTATATGTAATTTACTTAAAATACTGTACGTATTTTTTTCTTCTATATATACAATATGTATAAATATTTAATTTATTATGTATTAAATTATTTCATAAAAACAGCAATGTATATTATATAATGCCAAACCTTAAAATAAATAAATGCATTAAAAACTTTGTATATATTTATAATATTATAGTAGGTATATTAAATTTTCTGGAATAATGCGTTTCTCCCCTTATATATTTTCTCTAACTATATATATATATAATAATAACAATATTGTATGCGACAACGTTAACATAAAATTCATTATATTAATTATTTACCATATAATACAAGTATATATATATATACGTGATACGAGTATAGTATATATATATAATGTATTATATTATTATAAAAACACCCTCATATTCCATCTATATCTACCATATCATATACAATATATGTATATAATACAAATATTACCACCAACTATAAATATTTAAAAAGCACATAGACACACACATATTACATAAAATTCATAAAATAAGTAAAATTAATGTATTTTAATTTATCTTATTATTTTGTAATATATATAATCATATATATTATATACAATACATAAACATTTAAATATAAATATATATATATATAAGTTTAAATGCAAAAATTAATTTTATGTAAATATATCATTTATATATTTTCAAAAATATAAATAGCTGATAGCATATACAAATTTAATTCAACAAATAGCATATAACAATATGTATTTATGTATTTATATATATATATATAATAGACTGATATGATACACATAATGAATTATTTTATTATTTATATAATTCATATTTAGTTATTTATATATATATAAATGAATAAATGAATACTACAATAAATTAATCTTCTTAGAAATTATAAATAATATATTATATGAAGTTTTCAAAATAAATTCATTTCACGTATTTCATGATTCTATATAAATATTTGTTTCCAAATTATCTTTATAGTTTTGTCTGTCTGGACAATATAAAGTTTTCTAGTATACCATAGTGTAATATTAAAGGTGACTTTAAAAATCACTTGAAATATATATATATAGTATAAAAACCTCTATATGCTGGTATATAATGCTGACCAAATGCTGACAATGTTTCAATATATATATATATATATTGTTAAATGATAACGAATTCTTAATGGTAGCTTGAATTAAAACCGAATCATATATAAAAATATAGATGGTAATATTAAAATAATAGATTATTTTGTTGCATGCAGATGATTATTTATACATTGTTTCAATTAATTATACTATATATATATATATATTATATTTAAGATAATATATAATAATATTATGCAAACATGTATATATAGATAAACTAATATATAAGGTTGTCAAATATCTCCCTTCCGCCTTTTTGTCTTTTTAATTTCGCGGCTATGTACAAAGCGCTACAGAGCTCGTATCTGGCAACACTGTACATAATTTGAAAGCTCTTGACATAACAAACAAAACGACGCTATGTATGATTAGTTTGGATATTGCGTTCAACAGTTATAGACGTGTAAACATGGAGTTCACTAACGCCGAAATTCGCGCTATTTTAAAGTTTTCCTTCGTTAAAGGCAAATCCGCTAGAGAAACGTTCCGTGAGATTAATGGTGTTTTGGGGGATGGTACTCTATCACTTCGAACCGCGGAGGAATGGTTTCGACGATTCAGAGCCGGTGAAAACGACACCATGGATAAGCCAGCCGGCGGAAGACCTGTGACGACAAATACCGATCAAATCATGGAATACATCGAGTTAGACCGGCATGTGGCATCTCGTGACATCGCCCAGGAGATGGGAGTTAGTCACCAAACCATTTTAAACCATCTGCAGAAGGCTGGATACAAAAAAAAGCTTGATGTTTGGGTGCCACATGAATTAACAGTGAAAAATCTAATGGACCGAATTTCCATTTGCGAAATGCTGCTGAAACGGAACGAACTCGACCCATTCTTGAAGCGGATGGTGACTGGCGACGAAAAATGGATCACATACGACAATATCAAGCGAAAACGGTCGTGGTCGCAGGCCGGTGAATCGTCCCAAACAGTGGCCAAGCCGAGATTGACGGCCAGGAAGGTTTTGCTGTGTGTTTGGTGGGATTGGAAGGGAATCATCCACTATGAGCTGCTCCCATATGGCCAGACGCTTAATTCTACCATCTACTGCGAACAACTGGACCGCTTGAAGCAGGCGATCGACCAGAAGCGTCCAGAATTGGCCAAAAGGAAGGGTGTAGTGTTCCACCAGGACAACGCCAGACCACACACTTCGTTGATGACTCGTCAGAAGCTACGGGAGCTCGGATGGGAGGTTTTATCGCATCCACCATATAGCCCGGACATAGCGCCAAGTGATTACCACCTGTTCCTGTCCATGGCGAACGCCCTTGGTGGTGTAAAGTTGATCTCAAAAGAGGCTTGTGAAAAGTGGCTGTCCGAGTTCTTCGCAAATAAGGAGGGGGGCTTCTACGAGGGAGGTATTATGAAGTTGCAGTCTAGATGGAAACAGATTATCGAACAAAACGGCGCATATTTGAACTAAATCCGATTACTGTAACACTTTTTATAAAGCATTGAATAAAGAGCAAAAAGGCGGAAGGGAGATAGTTGACAACCTAATATTTAACATAATTAAAATGTCTAATAATATCCTTTACGATGGCTCATTGTACAAATTCATGTATATGTACATTTATTGTTAGTTTCTTGAAATAGTTAAATAATGTAATGCATCCAAATTCAACAATTAGATTTAATCATATTGTGTACGACAATGGGTGGCGACAACCGACAATTAATTAAACCTTTATACTATATATATATATTATATATAATACAAGCACATTTAATTAAACGTTAACTTGAATTAATTAAAGTTTTAAAGTAATTTTATTGAAATTTATTTATTAATTTTTTTCATTTTATAATAACTAAATGTATTAATTTTCGTGTTATAATTCTGATATTGCGTATCTTATATATATATAGACATAGATAATTAATTATGTAAAGTATATTTTAATCATATTTCATATTATTTCATCATTTCATCCTACTTCTTATATATAGGTTTACAAATTTACAAAATTTATTTGTATGTGCGTATAATAAATTTAATTATTTTATTATACTATTAAATTAATTTTTTTCACGCATGTAGGATGACACATAAAGTGTGCCCTATAATAAACTATACTCAAATATATATATATATATTTTTCTAAATATGTAAAGTGTTGTTTACATACAAAATACATATATCGAAATGATAATTTGGTAATATATTTACATTTTACTTGTATATATATATCGCCCACTCGTGCTATCATAATTAAAAGAAAGAAAATACACTATAAATATTGAATAATAATAAATTAAATGTCAATTTAAGTATGTGTGTTTGTGTGTATACCATAAAATTTAAATAATAAATAACACTATAGAAATATATATGATATATTTATTAAAAACCCAAAATAACGCCTTTGCAAATATTGGATATATGTAAGCCCTTTATTTTAGTATACCACATAACATTGATTAATATATAGTATTTAGGAAATTGTGTAATAAGAAAAATTGATTTTGTTAGAAATACTATAGATTAAAATATTCTATATATATATTGTATTATAAAACATTCATTCACTGTTTAAATTAACACTGTTGTGTACAACACATCCGTTTGAAATATTAGGAATCCCATATGGTTTAGACAGGCTCTTGGAATATTATTTTAACCTCTGATTGAACCATTTAGATGGGCTTTTTTTGTCGCTAATTTTAACGAATCTATTCAGAAATTGTTATGCAATATAAATAAGGGAAGAAAAAATTGTGTCTACAGCACAGTGTTAATATTAAAATTTTTATTTATAATATACATATTTATAAGGAAAAACAAAATTAATTTTTATTCTCTTTACAAGGACTTAGATAATTTAATAAATTATATTTCCATATTTAGATGGTACATATGTACACATTGTTTATACGTTGATGATGTGCTATGCATTCTTAATATTCACACATAGTGTCACTTCACATTTAAAAAATTTATAATAATAAAAATTCTTGTTTTTTATTGTGTCAGTGAGTATGTGTTTGTATTTGTTTGCAGGATTATTTTGTATATATACATCAAAATAAGATTATTATTATTATTATATGAAATGAATTTTATGTATAATATATATATATAGGATAGACCCAAAAATATTTTAGTAAAATTATAAAAATATAGATATAATTATTATTATTATTGTTATAATTTTATTTATACATAATCTGTACAATTCCCGAAAACTAAATAATAAATAAGCACGTATTTCTTTTACTATTGTACGCACGCCAATTTACGCACGGCCTTATAATATGCAAACGATTGGTATTCCCGTTTTAAAATGGTATAGTGAAAAGCTTTTTTTATATGTGGCGTTAGTAGGTGAAACGCTTGTGGAAGCTATTCCTTTCAAAAAGAAAAAGGAAATAAAATAAAACAAAAATATGCAAAATCTCAAAATAGCCATGATAAAATATAATAATAAACAATTAAAAATAAATATAAATTTAGAAATTGTTCAAATAAAAATATTTGAATTATTAATGCGATTTCTATATAAATAATTAAAAAAAAATAATAGTGCTTAAAAAAAAAAAATTGAATTGAAAAACGAATCCTAGAAGATCATTTATCAATTTTTCCTTCTGTAAATTTTTCCAATATTTTAATTTAATTGCACAAATTGTAAATATTGTTATTTTTTTCTCTCCTCTTGTTAATATTATTGTTATACAACTAATTATCACATAAATATTATCATGGTTAAACAGTTTAATGTGCAAAATTGTTAAAAGATGGTCTTCTACATAGAAGGCAATGCCGGTTGAATCAAGTGTTGGAAAAGTTTTATAATTTTGTAGAGCGAAATATTTTAATATTTTTTTTTAACAAATGAATGTTTTTCTTATTTAATTTTTATAATTATAAATAAAGTAAAAATTAAATTAGTTTTAAAAATATATTTTTTTTCATAAATGCAACAAAATAAAATCATTAATAGACATTTTAAAGTTTTTATGTGTTGTACTTTTTTACTAAAATTAATATTTTGAATTATTGGGTGAAATCAATGAAATACGATATCGTAAAAGTGTAATTATAATTTTTGAGCTGTTTTATAAGTATTTTTTTTTTTTTTTAAGAATTTTCTATTAATAAATATTTTAATTTTTATCAATTTATTATTTAAATTTCTAGTAAAATGTCCTCATATTTAAGATATTTTATAACTTTGAGCATACATATTTTTGTGGATTGTGTTTTATATGCGTGCGTAAATTTACGACACAGTCAGTGAGGTCAGTGGTCGTAAGCATAAACACGTTGGTTTTATTTTATTGATGTAGAATACAAAATTGAAAATAATATATGTTTTAACAATAAGCTCACACATACATTTTTTTCCAGAATTGCACAGAATATCTGTTTTGTATTAAACTTTAAAAATAGACTGTTCATAATTAATTATTTTGGTTCACCTTGTTTTTATTTTTATTTTTTTTTACAAATTGTTTATTTATATTTTTTATTATTATTTCCTTATTTTTATTTTATTATTATTATTATTCTGTTCTAGGAATATAGGATGTTAAATTATTTGACTACTATATTTATAAGTAATTTTATAAATACTCGCATCCACCCACACGTTTAGTTAAACTCATAGATACCATTCTCTTATATTTATTATTTTTGGTAAATTTATGTGTTATGAATGTATAAATAATTCATATAGTATATGAGTTCAGTAAAAGAGCTTAGAAAAATCCTATTTATAATAAATTGAAAGTTATACTGAACTGTAAAGAAATGTAATCTTTTCCACATATACATTTCTTTTCTTATTTATATTATCTATATTTGATGCAAATGTAAAAAGTTTATTTTAGTATATATATATATTTGATAAGATCTTCATTTTTCATATATTAACGCTAGCGTATATAATTTGTATTAATATACGTATACGTAGTAATTAGATGTAATATAATAAAAATTCTAGTTCAACAATACAAACAATAGAATACAATTTATATAAATAATAAAAGTGCACACGCATTTCATTATAATGATAAAATATTAATTTCAATTATACGCGCGTATTAGAGGTATATGAATTAAAATTCACATGCGAATATATATAAATTTGTACACGCACATACACAAATTATATATATTTTAATAATAAAATAAGAAATGAATTATAAAAAAATAATCCGCATTCACAGCCTAGTTTTATTACTATTATGTGTATTTCGTATACATATAATTTGTATTTCAATATATTGTATAATGAAATGATAACAAGAAATAAATTATATATGAAATATAAAAAAAATTAAAATATGATGATGAGACGGGGCGCGTATAGAAAATATAAATTTAAACAAAAAAAAACTGTCTTTAAAAGAAATTTTTAATAAATTCCCATGAAGTAAAAGAGCAGATGAGATGATGAGTTTATTTTTCTTATTCAATGTGTATTTATATTATTTTTTTTTTCTTGGCTATATGTACCCATGCACATTTCTTGTATATATAAATAATATGTTTTATACATATAAAGTTATAATACATCGCAGAGAAGAAGAGTACGCAGCTGATGAAGATTTTTTTTTTCCTTCTTATATTTTGTGTTGTTATTTTATTTTCTATTATTATAATATGTTTTTACAGAATCAAAATATGATTTTTATGATGTTAAAATATATTGTTATTTTTTTTTGTTCGGTTACGCATTTATAAACAATTATTCTAATACCATATATATAACACTATAAAATTTTTTATCTATATAATGAGTATTGTGTGAGAGTGGGAAATTAGTTTTAAATATGATGAGAAATATTAATATTTAATTACAATTTGGAATGTTCTTGAAAATATACCATATTTATAATAAGAATAATATATGATCTTTTAATTTATATACCATAAATGTAAATATAAAAATTGTACCAGTTCAGTACCGTTTTTCACTTTCTTTAATCCAGAATATGTGCTTTTAGTATGTTTGTTGTTTACGTATTTAAGTAGGTGTACTTAAATACATAATTATATTAATCTTTCATATATATATAGAAAATAAGAATATTTGTATGTGTATACATTGTATTTGCAAAATACTCGCCTATATTATTAAGAAAGTTTATATTGATATATGGATGGAATGGAAATACAATCCTTTTTTTTTTTTATTAAATTTAAATAAACAACAGTATTTTACAATAACACCCACCTACCAGAAAGATGTTACAAAATTTGAGTTATATATTAAATCAATATTTATTATTTTGCGTACATTAAAAGAAGTTAATTTTTTATGACAGAGGAAGTATAAGTCAAATATATACAGAATTGTTTTGTTTCTTTTCTTAATAAACGTTGTTATATCAAATACTGATGTTATATATATTTACAAATTAAATGTATATATCCTATAAAATTTTAACATTTTTAATGCTAAATAAGCAATTATCTTATTAATATTTTACACTTTGCAAAGTCAGCTGCGTATATATCCGTCGATATATATATTTATATACTGATTTCTTCCGTTGTACATTTATCGCTTGTGCTGCGTAGGAGGATATATATATATATATAATAGTTAATAAGCAATATTCTTTTCCTCAAATATGTTCAACTAATTTTTGTGTGGTCTATTTAAAAATGTTTTTGTATGCATTTTTTTGTTGTTGTTGTTTTAATTTCGAATATCCACTCGGTTGTTAATTACATACGCCTTTTATATACGATAAAGTTAAAAGAAAATATTTGAACTTTTTAATTTAAAAACTTTACAATTGATGGATGGGAGGATATATGTTGATTAAATTATTATTTATTTATTTAAATATTATATATTACTATATTACAATATATAAGAAAAAATGATAATTTATAAAATTACATAAACATTAATTATATTATCGATTCGATTGACTTCAAAGAAAATTGTAAATTATTTTTTATAATCTACTCTACACGCATAAATTAAAATGGTTTTATATAATATAATAATATCTATATCGTCTACATATTTAAATAAAAATTTATTATACACACAAAATTTATTCATCTATGAAAATATTATGTACGATTATATTTATTTATGAAATTTATATATATATATTATTATGGTATATATTATTCAAATATGGTATAAAATATAATATTTTTTTAAATTATCCACAAACTCATATTTAAAATTCATTTTATTCAAACGTATATAAAAAAATTTATGATGAGATCAACAATTTGTTAATCAAAATATAAATAAATAAATAAAAATTATACACATACACATACACAGTAGAAGCCCATTAGAAAATACGTATAATATGCGGTAAATAAAAGATTATTTTGAAATTATATCAATATCTGTATTTGATTAGATGAGATAATTTTTATAATTTTTAAGTATATATAAATATAATATGTAATATCTCTAATCAATCTTATCAATTTAAATTAATTTTTTCTATAATCAAATATATATCAAATCAAATAGTAGGAAACACAATCGTATTAAAAAAGTAAATTTAATTTAAAAGATATATTTATGTATACTATATTTATTATATAACATTACAATACTATTACGGTACGACTTAAAAAATTTTTCTATCGATTTTACTTTATTTTCAATTTTATATTTCTTACCTGCGTTTATTTACAATACTCTTGTATATACAGGGTGTCTACGAGCGGTGCACATTCCAACACCGTTATTTTTCAAATATATTGTTCATTATCTAGAAACTGAAACATGTTATAAAAAAATGTATAACACATTTTAATTCAGAATTTAATCCTGTACAAACTCGGTCTACTATAAATTTTTTGTATTTACCTTATTTTCGAAGTTATTGGTACTTTAATGATGGACTGCCGATTCTTAGAGCCGTATCTCGAAAACAGAACCCCAAATTGAAAAATGTTATTTAGTAATTTCAACTTAGAATTATGTCCCCCATCACCCCCTTTAAGGAATGCTGACCGTTCGTGGACACCTTGTATATAGTCACTGTACGTATATAGTGTATAAATATATATACAGAAAACATGAACCACATAAATTTTACAACTTTATGGTTTTTATATACAATATAAATATAAATATTAAAGATATTGATGTTCAGTTCAGTCAATATTTTAACAATAAATTTATTATCCATCAATAAATTTATAAGTTGTTTCAAATTTTGTTCATTTTGCTATATATATATACGAGTAACGTAAATGTTTAGGTATTTATTATATTTATATCTTAAAAAATACGTATAGAAAAAGGAAGTAACTAATATATATACTAAAATATTATATACAAACAAAAACAATAGAATAACAGATAATTTTAAATAAATATATAATATAAACTTTTAATTTTCTATTAAAATTTATAATATTAGAAAAAATTTATATTAAACATTAAACGTTAAAACATGTCGTAGAGTAGTTCGGTAAATGTCATATATTTTTTTTTTATTTAAGAATTTAAAAATTTATTTTTAAATATATGACTTCCTTTTTCTTTTTTTTTTTTTTCTTAATTCAAATGTAAAAGGATCGAAAAAAAAGAAAAAATTCATATCCTTTTACAAATGATTTTATATATTTTATTAAACAGCTCCTTATGTAATTCGTATATGTGTTCGAGGTTTTTATTATGTATTGTATTTAAATATAATGTATATGTAGAAGGTGTAGTATATATATATATGGTATAAAAATGTGTCAGCACCGGTGTGTACAGTATACAATTCTAATTTTTCACATAATATCGGGATTATATCCGAATGTTATATGTATCTTTTTGTATACTACTTTCGGTACTGTGAAATATTATTATCCGGATAAAGTTTAATCAAATTTAAAAATTCGATTTTGATTGTTGTTTTGCGTTCACTAAATTATCAAGATAAAATGTGGTCAATTTACCACCGATATAATAATATAAAGAACTCACTCATACAAATATTTTTATTGAATTAAATTTAATGTAAATTAATAATAGAATATATATTATACTTAAATTCATATGTTGTCTATGCTTTTTCCATCAAAATATTAAAATATACGCTAAAGGGAATATTCCATTATATATATCTTTTGTTCATATACAAAAGACACTTAATAATATAAAGGGGTTTATTAAATTTGAATATATATTGTATATGCACATGAAAATATTATGACTTATACTAGGTGTAAAAATATATATTAATATATTAAATCAAATTACTTATTTTGATATATATTCATTCATTTCGATACATACATAGAATATAATACATGAATAAAATCCAAAAATACAATATGTATTAGTTTCATCAATAAATCAATATAAAAGATTTTAGTTACGTGATACACATTACATTATTTTATACCCATTTGTATATATTCAAATTAATAACTTTTATATAATATACCATTAATAAGGAACAAGATATTGAATTAGTATATTATGCGGTATAAACAATATGTGTATATTGAATTAAATACAGAGATATTTTCATCATATTTTGATAATACATAAACCATATACATTGTACAATAGAATTATATAAATTAATTATTTGTTTCTAATTTTCAATTAATTTGATATATTATTATCATCAAGTTTACAGCACCTATATGAATAACAATTGAATTAAATAATATTATGATATATACCATACCATACCAATAGTATACAATATATAATAAATGGTATTATAATATATATGTTTTCATAAAATAAGTATACCTAAATATAAAGAGGAATATTTTATAATATATTGGAAATAAAATACGATAATGTTTACTACTATAATATTGTGCAGTATGTGTTATTCGATCCTCGGTCATATAAATATATATTAGAATGTGGGTACATGGGTATGTTGCTTCGAAAAAGTGTAAACCTGGAATTAACACACACCCAGAATTTTAATATCAAACAATTTAAAATATACATTTATGCTAGTCCACATAAATTGTATACAAAGGTATGGTGTGCATCTTCTTTTAATAGATATAAAATTCCAGCTTTTGTATACAATATTGCGTACATTTTTTTTCGAGGACAGCAGGTGCGCATCGCATCGCATTACAATAACTATTTTGACAGAAAATATTCTATCCATATGGAAAATAATACAACTCCAAAAATGTATGGTACAAATATTTGTAATTAAAAACTTGTTTCTCTTTATAAATTCATTTCCTATATGATTACAAAACTGAACAAAATGAAATAATGTTTGTATATAATTTATACAAAAGATAATAATTTTGAATAGAAAACATATATGTGTAAATACATAACAATATATTGCAGTCATTAACCTTTAATCCTTTGACAATAATCAAATAAAATATATATATAACGTACTCAATATTATATATTAATTTATAATTTATGTATTTAATCTTGCTCTTTGGCTATCATAAAATATTATGCAACAGGACAAAAGTTTCCAAATACAAAGAAAATATTTACGCATAAAATTGTTATGAAATATCTACAAACTCAATTATAAGATTTATTGAAACTATTATGTGTACAACATTTTTATATAATACTAAAAAAATAAGAAAAACATTGATACAATATATTATTTTATGTTATATTCTATTGTTGTCTTCCCGCCCGCATGGATAACATTTCAGCATATTTCTTCTTACACAAAACATATATAACATATATGATACACATAAACTATTTTTATGACATGTCATTTGTTTTTATTATTTTTATGTTATTGATGTTTTTTGTACTATTACACATGTATATGATTTGATTGAGTATATTACATTTCATATAAAAAAAAAATAACATTTTGCAATATATTTTGAGTGAATTGGAAAAAAAAAAAAAATGCTTGTGTCAAGTAAATACAATTTTTACTGTATTATTAATTTTCCATTCGATTTAGATAATAAAATTGTACAAAAATAGAATAAATCGAGATATTATTGAATATTTTCTTTGAATATAGCTTGCTTTTTATGCTATGCTCCGTCGCGGATTATCAAATATCTCTTATTGCCATAAATAAATTATATATATATATGTAAATTTAATATTATCAAAATCAAAAAAAACACTTTCTTTCATTTAAATAAAATAAAATATACCAATAATCAATTGATAAATAAAATTAAATTATTATTCTCATATAAATTATAATATATAATTATAAATTTCCAATTAATCATTTCTATAATAATTTATATATAAATAAAAATTGTTCATGTGTTTGTTTTTCTGTGATGGACTCAATATACACAACACAAATATCAAATATTTATTTTCATATGAAATGATGTCACTGTCACTAACATCTATCATAAATACCATATATACAAATAGGATAAAATATTTCTATATATCTCTTAGTAATATTGTATATTATAAGGGTTAAATAAGTAGTTTGGAAATATTTTTATGTGTTTTATTATCTGAAGAAGAATTTCGTAAATATATAAGAGTAAATGTTTAGTTAAGATTATAGAGAATGTAAACAGAAACACAATATTTATTTTATTTTTTTTTTCACTATACTGAATATACCATATATAACACAAAAGAAATTCTTGTGGTTTTCATAATTTTGCAAGCCTTTTTTTGGTTTTTAAAAATATTATATTATACTATACATAGAATTTAAATTTAAAACAATATTATTTTTATAACAAAAATGTGTATATTTTTACAATACACTTCAATTTATAATAAATAATATTAATAATTAATGCATGGTTTGGCTGGTCATATGAATTTACCATTGCTTTTATGAATTCCTTTAAAATATTTATGGATATAGTAAAAAAATAAAAACGTTCACAAAATGTATATATGAGTGAAGAACAAGTAATTTTACACATAAATAAGGAAGTGTTTTTCTTAAATACTTATATTAAGCATCAATTTTATTTCCATATATATAAACATTGTTTTTGGTACATAATTAAAAGAATTCTTTTAATTTTTTTTTTTCCTTAATGAATCGCCAACATATGGATACATTCATGCATATCTAAAAATTTTAATATACAATAATATAATTACGCAGCACTATAATAAGAGAATATTTTTTAAAAGAACGCATTTATATATAAATAATTTACACAGTATCGTTTTACATTTTGTGTGTTCGTGTATGTGTGACTGCATTTATGTATATGATTGATAAAAGGAAGATGAAAAAGAAAAGATAATATTTATGTAAATTTTTTAATAATATAGAGATGTAAGTTTTTTGTTTTTTTTTTAATTATTTTAATAGACCACACAACAAATTATTTAACACAAGGGCAGGCAATCGAGAAAGGGCAAAAGAATAGTGGCATAGTGAGATATTTTATATAAAATACATTTCATTTAGTCTGCGCTATATCATTTAAGTTTTGGAATTCCTATATATTGTATAAATATATATAGGAATTCCAAAACTTAAAACGATATAGCACATCCATTAATTTCTTTTATAAATTATTCCAAATCAATGTTCTTTTAAATGAAGTAGATAATATAAATATATTATGTACAGCTAATTTATTAAAATTGAGCTTAAAGTTTCATTTAAATAATTATTTTTTTAATTATAATTTATGATAATGTTTTGTTGCTATAAAGTATAAATTGACATCATTTATAAAATATTATACATTGTATAATTTCCTGTGTGTGGTTAACCAACAAAATTTATACTCATCACTATATAATCTCATATTGTGTATAGTATATATTTACTATCTATTATATAATCAAAAGTAATTTGATAATCAAAAAATTGTGATAAAAATAATGCTAATGAGATATGGATAAAATAGATATAAAATTGAATAAATGAAAGTTTAAATACAAAAGCAGCACATGAAGAATATATGATATAAATATATGCCATCATATGTAAATTATTTAAATATATATATGGATATTAGTATTTATATAGTTATATGGAATATAGGAAATGTGTAGGTGCAAGAGCTTACCGCCCATCAATATATTATGTGTATGTAGGTGATGCGCGTATTATTGTGGGTTAAATGATAAATATATGAAAATTTTATTCAGTAGGCGATTTTTTTTTTTTTATTTTATTTTATTTACTTACATATTTTACAACATCAAATTTTAATATCCATCAAATTAACATGTGCTTGCGAACGCGTACAAATGTAAGTAATCCACACAAATAACAATACAAAAAGTACGTACTAGACGCACATACAATTAGATCAATAAAAGCAATTGTATAATATTAGAACGATTTATAATTTATATAAAAAAAAAAACATTAAACATATTTAAATACGCGCGCGCATATTTTGGTAATCAATTTATTATAAAAAATGTTTACTATGTTTACATGTATATTTTATGTGTGTGGGAGGATGATGTTAATAAAAATTTTGTTTTGTCAAAAATTTACAAGTGAATTTATTTAAATTATAAACAACTTGTCGTTACCCGTACCGTACCGTACATAACTAAACATTATGTAATGTAAAAATATAAAAATAAAATCGATAAATTATAATTATATGTTTATTATTTATTGTATTTTGTAAATTCTACATATATCTGTCAGTGGAGGACGACGAAACATGCAAAATTTTGAGATTTTTTAATCGTCCTTTTCTTTGTACATAAAATAAAATTTTTTTCTGTATATATTTATGGGTCATTTTAAAAACAAAACAAATACTAAAATAAATAAATTATTAAATTTATTTACTGAATTATAATAATAATAATAATAATAATATAGAATAGATGGATAGATTGAAGAAAAATTATTATAAAATATATTTTATATTTTCCATTTTCCAAATATCTATCTATACACACAAAATATTTACATATTTAATGAAAAACCTATATGTTTATACACATTTCGGTATGCACTCGTATATTTTTAATAGAAAATTTTCCATTTTAATTTATTTTTGTTTGTTTTTTATTGATTGGAAAATTTAGAAAATTGAATATTTAAAATATTATCATTAGTTTGTTTACATTTGTATAATATTTTTGATTTATTATTTTTTTTTTTTCTATATATACCTTGCTCTAATAATTTTTCATCTATATACTCTATGTATGTCTATGATTGTGTTCTGTATATAAATACATATATATATATATATATATTGAGTAGTAAAAATAAAATAGATATATGATTGAGTTCGTAGGTAGTCCTTTGAATTTTTGAGAATAGAAAAACAGAAATTTAAATTTAAATAATTTAAAAAATATATATATAGATAACAAAAAAAAACACACACACTTAATAATAATAATAATAATTATTATTATTATTATATATAAGCCATTCAAACAGTGATATTGTAGGTTGTGTATATATAAATATATAGTTATACATTTACATTTATTTTTTAAATATAGTATCGGGCATCATATGCACATGTTAAAATAGTATATATTTTCATATAGTAGTACATTATATATGAATAACAAAATAATTTATATAACTATATACATAATTATATACCATAATATATACAATATATAAGAACTTACATACAACAAATGAGTAGGTGGTTATATTTTATCATTACAACCAGATAATTTTATAGTTCTTTTTCTAACATTAAACTTATTACATATTTAATATTTTGATTATCAAAATAACGCCTAATGCAATGCAGCGAGTACGTAACACAAATACTATAGAAGATAATAATAATAATAATATTTGAATGACAGAAACGTTTAGGTTAAGGTGAACGGTATATATGGTATATATGGATACAGATAAAATAAATATAATAATATAAAATACAAGTTTTTTATGTTTATGATTTTGACTTGTGTTTTAAAATTATTACCTATTTTTTTCTTAATACATATATTTTAATATTATTTACTTTTTTATTATTATTTTTTTTTTTTTTTATGTAACCATACTGTTTTAATATCGACAAGATGTTAATGAAGTGTGGTACTTCCTACACTCACCCACAAAACAAAAAAAAAACGAATGAAAAACACCGTTTATTTATGAATGAATTGTTTTTAATTTTTTTGTTGTTGCGTTATATTTTTTTTTTCTTGTATATATACATAAGTTTTGAAATTTTTGGATTTAAATATATTTATTATTTAATTAACCAAATATTTAATGAACCAAATTTATTTTTAATAATATTAGTTTTTATTTTATTTTTAATATGAATTTTATCAATTTATAAATTTTTAAAAATCGATTAATTTTTTAAATGTGTAAAATATTACCGATAACTATATTTGTTTAAGGATCAAGAAAAAAATTTATGCGAAAGAATTATATATATTTTATCAAATTCTTAAATAAACCGATAAAAGAATTTAAAAATAAATTAATTCGATTGAAATCTGTGTAAAAAATTCTCCTTGGAAGTATTTCTCGTTGCTATTATTCCACAGAATATCCATTGAATTTATGTACACATTTTTTGTGAGCAAATCCACAGATTTCGACAAAAATATTTTTGGATTGTAAATGTATTTTGGCAAGTATTGCCCGTGAATTGTCCGTATTAACAGAATAAATTTTCTTATAACGATGATGTCAAATCGTGGTTTGATTTAGTTTTTTACCGATAGGCCAGAAGTTTTATGAGCACGGAATGAATATGCTGCCCGAACGATTGTGCATTTTTTTGTAATACACAAGAATAAGAAAACCACCGATAAAATCCATGAAAACTCTTACAAAATTCCTCGAAAATATATCGATTTGAGATGCTGGTTGTTTTAAAAATTAAAAAGAGTGAGGATTATATCTAGATAAGCGAAATATACTAAATTTGAACCATTGTCTTGAATAATTGATGAAATAAATTATGAATACAATACCGCACGGATATATGTTGTACATATTACCCTGACAATCCAAAGGTTTCAATTGACATAAATAAAATACTATTATATTAAGTGGAAAATCTATGGACATTCTTTGGAAAAATTCCAATATATCTTTTCCATGGAAAATATGTGGATTTTTCCAAGGAAATTTTTCTGATTTTTAAAAGTATGGACAAATTGTTACTAGGGTATAACAAACTTTTTTACATGTAGACAACTAAATGAAAGATAATTCTGCCTCTCTAAACACAATAGTTTTTTCATAAAAATTTCTTACATTTTGCATTTATAAAATATATTATATTTTGTATTTTAACATTTTCTATCACAGGAATATTGGTCCCATGTATGTTTAATATTGTTTATGATAAATACTTTTCATTGATCAATTTTACTATACTTTCATTTATATGTTTATACAATTTCATATACATGTATTTTATGACAAATATGCCTACTCATTCAATTTGTGTCCATTCATATTTTCCTTTTTTTTTTAGCTACACCGAAATTTATATATTTTGTAAATGATGAGCTTGATATAAATTTTATAGAAAGATGATTTACTAAAAAAATTAATTTTTTTTATCATTTTTAGCTTTTTTCATTCACTCCAGTAACTACACGAAATATGATCATTCGATCTATATAAAATATTAGCATTTATCAAATTAAAATTAAAAAATTAAATTTAATGACGCTGTGCCCTTATATACAAGTAATAACATGTAGTTTTTTTATCTTGGGTTTTAAAATTAGTATATCCGTTTTTCATTTTTTTATTTATGAAGTCTGATAAAATAAACATTTGATTTCGTATACTGTTTGGTTTTATTATTAATAAATTGAATATTTCAAATATATTCACAAATATATATTTCAATCCTATTATCATAATAAATAAATAATATCAATGATATATAAAATATTATTTACGCGTGTATATACGTTTGTGTCCTTTTTATATATGTATAATTTGATGGATATAAAAATGGAAATATATGAACAATACAGGTCAATCTATATTTTGATTGTTAACATATATTGAATTATATATAGAAAAAAAAATGCAAGAATATAAATAGATTTTCTTTAATATAGAATAAATATTTTCTATATTTTATTATTGTAAATTAGGATTATCTTCTATTTATCTATACTTATAATATATTTATATAGCCATACTGTAACAAACAATTAGCCCATTCCATTCATTTTATAACACACATTTATTTATAAAATCATAAAACAAATAGTCAATGTGTGCAAAAATATGTAATAAATACTATATTGACTCTAGTCAGACAGATAGATAGATAAGATAATAAATGGATTGCCATTTATAATTTAAAATTACTATTTAATTTTTATTTAAATTGTATCTTATTTTGGTTTTTTATTATAAACACATTTAAATTTGTATATATATTTATTTATCTATAAAAAAAATAAGATTGTATCTCGTTTTTTATCATCACAGCAATATAAATCGTTTTATATAATATATATAAAGAAAAAAAAATATAGTTTATTTAATATTTACATTTAAAATGATATATTTATTTAATATTTATTAAATTTATATTAAATTTTTACTATTTTTTCTTTTACCTCCTTCCTTTGATATTATGCACCGGCGGTTCACAAAACAGTCTCATGTATTTGCATGAACTTTTCAACAAATAATATTATATCTATATATTTATAAAGATTTTCTTTAACTTTAACAATATTTATTTATATTTTTTAGCAGACATAAAAAAAACAAAAAAAAAACCCAACTTTGCAATAAAATAACATTTTATATTGAATACATGTGTAATATAATATATGCAAATATTCAATAAATGCCCAAGGCAAGGTATACTTTTTTGATAGTTAAATTTTATGTATATTATATTGATTCTGAGAATGATTGACACAACGTTTGTGTGTGTGTGTGTGTGTGTGTGTGTATTTGTTGTGTTGCATTCTTGCCAAATATAATTAAATTTACATAATTAAATTTTTTTTTACATATATGCAAAACATATTTTTTAAATTTTATATATCTTTTGTGACATACACACTATGTAAAAGTTAAGTGTTTTTTGTAAATATTTTAATTTACCACCACATAATGTACTAAAAATTCTTCATTCATAAAATAATATATTATTACTATTAAATACACATATGAATATATATGAAAACCGGTAGCGACCGCAAAAATGTTTTATTATACAATACATACAATTTAAAATACAAATAAATAAATAAATAAATAAATAAATAAATAAATATTGCCATAAAAAAAAAACACTATTAATAAACATATTTATTTCATAGTGTGAATTAATGATTCACAAAATTTAAATTGGAATTTAATATTCGCATACTTATTTTTTTCATAATTAACTTGTTTATTTGTTTCTTTTTTTGTACGTCAATTAATTGCAATATGGAATTAATATACATAAATATTGTTTATATGTGTATGTAAAAAAAATTTATGACATCATTAGTTTAACTGAGAAAAAATATTACCACACATTTAGTTTAATCAGAAATATATATATATAGTTAAAATTAGCATAACATATTTATTTATAGTATTTACAAATTTATTTACTAAACTATAAAATGTGACGAGAAGATTGTTTTTTGTTTTTTACCATTCACTATGATAACACACAAATTAAATATATATATTTATATATGCAAATATGAATATTAATAGCTTTTTATTTTCCACTTGTATATTTTTAACATTGACCAAAAAAAAAAATACCTATATTTTTTTATGTAATTATCTCTTTATATTTATTATAATTATTTCAAATATTACTTGGAAATTTTACAATAAAAAAAAAATTACTTTTAATGTTTAAAGAAATTTTTCAAAATGAATTTATGATGAAAATTATGCAATAATTATTAAATAGACAATTTCATATTGTTTTTGTAGAATTACTTTAAAAAGTAGATAATTTTCAGAAATTTTAAATACTTACAATACAATATACACCTACTAATTAAATTATTATGCATAACCCTAGTAACACCGTACATAGATTGTCCGCATTATATGTATTAGTCCGTAGTTTTAATCCGAGCAAGTATCAATGGATTTCTTACGGATGTCCGCTGGAATTTTTTATGATGAGTGCAACTCTGTCCATGGATTTTTATAAAAAAATGTCCTTGGATTATCCACGTATATTTCCGATGATAATTTCTATACGGATTTTCCTTACATTTATTTCCCGTTGCTATTATTCCACAGATCAATCCGTAGTATTTGAATTCTAATTTTTTGTGAGTAGATTCACGGATTTTGACAAAAATACATCATGCGACAATTGCACTCACACAAACATTTTGTTATAACAGATATTGGTAATTTGTTGAAGCAAAATTTAATGTAATAAATACGTAAGAAATAAATAAAAAGTATGATATTTATTATTTTTTTTATACAAAAAATAATTTCATTTTAAAATTGTAAAACCATTTTCTTGGATAATTGGTGAAATAAATTATGCGGACAAAACCACGGATATATATGCTTGGAAATATTACGCTAACCATCCACAGATTTCGATTGACCTAAATAAAATACTATTATATTAAGTGGAAAATCTATGGACATTCGTTGGACAAATTCCAATATATTTATATGTGAATTTTTTCCACAGAAATTTTCCTCATTTTTCAAAGTACGGACAAATTGTTACTAGGGAAGTCTTAATATATACATTTGTAAAATAAAATTTGAATAATATTTGTTTATTTATAAACATGTTTTTTTTTTTTTTTTGTTAATTATTCTCTGAACACAAATGTTTTTTCTTTGGCTATATTAAAAAATTAATTGAGTGGAAAATATTAAATTAAATATGTTCTTGTTAATTGTCGTAAAATTAAATAATTTAGGTTAAACCTTTTTCGTATATCCGGTAATATATTTTATTTATATAATTATTATATTTTTGAATGAAAAAAACAACTTTAAATTTATTGTCCCTTTCTATTGTGAAAATGATGTAAAAAGATTTTACAAAATGTTAATGAACACACCGGCCACGAATGTTAAAAAGTTTTCAGATATTTTATACAAAAAAAAAAAAAAAAAACTATGATAATATTAATGTGACAATTGGATAATTTGTAGATTTATCAAATGGATGCGGGCGCACAATAATATTTATTTATTCTATATATATCTGAGTATTTTTGCATTCCGTACAAACTTTTCTATAAAAATCTAAGAGAATATAAAGGAACAAAAAAGCAAACTATTTTATTATTCAAAAGTGTATAATTTTCAATTTCATTTATAAATCATTTATATACCGTAGATAAAATCTAAAAAAAAAAAAAACGAGACTTGTTTATTATAGTCTTAAAACTGAAGAAAAAAAAACAAAATTCATATACCACACACAAACACATACATTTTATTGTAATTATATAACAATATAAGTTACAAATAAAAGGCAAAAAAAAAAAAATGTATAAAAGAAATAATCTACAATTTGTTACGATAATTAAAATTTAAAAGTTCTCTATAATATCTAAAACAAATTTTTATATTACTATAATATATAATTGTATGCGCACAGTAGTACATTTAATTTGAAATCATCTCTAAACTGAACGAAATAATTTATATCAGTAGCGTCGTGGTCCTGTGTACTGTAAATATACTATACATACACTAGCATTTTAAATATTCTATACATTTAGAATATTTATGCGGTACTAAAATGTATATATATATATATATTCGAAATGTAACTTTACCGCTTATATAGTTTACTTATATATATATGGTACTCTGTATAAAAAAAAAAATAGTATGCAGACACATTTATAACTTATTCTAAAAGATAAAAAAAAACTATTAATTACTCGTCGTATATTACATTATAATAAGCTATTACATGTATATAAAGCTTTGTGTTGTATGAAGCATATATATCTGTCTATATACAAATCAAATACAATATATATAGAACCTAACTTTTTTGAACCGTGACTGTTTCAATTCAGTGCTTATATATAAAATTTCATATATAACATATAATAATATAATATTAATAATGATAATAGAAATGTTATGTTTATTTGTTATTTTTATATTGCAATACTTTTATTATATATTAGTATAGTTTTTTTTGTATTGTCATATTGTATTTTAATCTATTATTTTATATAACATAATAACTTATATAACAAATTGATGATGAGACTTATTCGATATAATAATATGATATTTGTATTTGTATATATGTTCGTATACATCCAAAAATATTGGTATATTGGTATATATTATTCTAAAAAATTTTTTAAACATTTAATATTCTCTATATATTTTAATATATTTTACTACTACCATATACATCCATATAATAACATTTTTTGTAAAAGTTCAAGTTGAGATATAGTTAATTCGCTTAATGTTTATTTTTTTAAATTATACCAGTTATTGTTTAGAATTAGATATATTAATTTTTACAAAGACGTTATATATATTAATAATAAAAACTGATGAATAAATCTATAATAAATAATATTGTATAGAAAAAAATATTAATATTTAAACAATTTTTTTTTTTTCTTACCCGCACTTTACAGAAAATAATATACAATGTGTCGGTTTGTGTTTGTGATATATTATAAATATTCGTACAATATATATGGAAAAAAAAAAAAAAATCCCATTAAATATACATTTTAAAAAATATGAATTCATATAAAAACATATATTATAATAATAATTTATAGTAAATTTAAGAAAAATAAAAAAATTGGCATAGTTATTTTTTATTTTCTTCAATATAATAATATTAGCGGAGAATATAAAGAAAATAAATTCAGCAACTATAAATATAAATGATGCTATTATATATATGCAATATATAACATTATATATGAGTATTATTATTTTATGTACCCATATGCAACACTAATACATATATAATATATTGTATATAAAACATAATTTATTCATACCATATATGATATTAAATAGAGGCAGCCTTTTGGTAAAAATTTAAAATTTATATGTGATTTATTTGAATGTATATATGGAAAAATACTTGATTTATTTATACAGTTGACGAATTGAAGAGATTGATTACAAGAAAACATAAAATAAAAACTACAATACGTAATGATTTTTGTTGAGTTTCTTTGTTATATATAGAAAATATTAGGTTGTATGGAAAATAATTACGATTTTTATTTTCTGAATTTTAAAATGTTGTTTTGGGATATACTGTAAGTAAAATAACAACGAATAGACAGATATCCCTCGACTGATGACATATTAATTTTATTCGAATAATAACCCACAACAAATTCTCCGCGGGGAGGCTCAGAAAAATCACAAAAAAACCTTCTTTTACACAACAGCTATACGATTCATTTTATAGATCGTTATTGTATTTCAAATAAATATAAAGAATAATACGATTACAATAAATAGTTTGATTAATAAAATTTAAGTTTTCAAAAATAATTATATTCAAACTATGATTATAGTTTACTATCGAATCAACTTTAAAATTAAAATAAAATTAATATTTTAAATGAAAAAAATTACCATGAACAAGCATGAAATTGCGAAGTGAATCTGAATGATTTTTTATCTGCGTATAATTTTTACAAGAATGTGAATAAAATATAACAAAGCGAAAAAATAATAAAATAAAAAAATAAATAATTTATACAAATTCTTCTCTTACATACAATACATAGAATTTATCGAATTTCATTTGTATATTATTATATGCATTATTATAAATAGCTATACATTTAGTTTGCTATTTTTTTTAATTCTACAATTACACCACTTTTTCAAACATTTATAACTTTTAAACTGGCAGTCTATGACCAGATGAAATATTTTACAAAATTGTAGCGAAATAAATTAGTTTTACTTTTTTACCCAAAAAATAATATGTTGCGCCGTTAGATGTTTTGAAAAAATTTATTTTAGTAAGAAATTTTTGAGAAAACATTGTTATTTTTCAATTATATTGTTCCAATAACTTGAAAGTGAAGCAAGTTATAAAAAAATTTATAACACAAATTAATTCAGAATTTAATTCTCTACAAATTTGGTATACTATAAATTTTCTGTATTTATCTTACTTGCGAAGTTATTGGTACCTTATTGATGAGACTACCGAGAAAAATTCTTAGGACCTCGTTTCTCGAAAACAGAGTCCCAAATCGAAAAATGTTATTTAGTAATTTCGACTTTGAATTATGTCCCCCATCACCCCCTTGAAGGAATGCGCACCGCTCGTGGACACCCTGTATAGCCTATTAAAATAATACATAATATCCAATATTATAAATAATGGAATAAAAATAATTATTTTATTATAACATTTTATAATGCCATATACCGCACACTTAATTTGTAATTGTTATTGTTCTATAATGCACGAAATACACATGCGAATAATTGCAATTTAAATTTGCATGTAATTATATAACCGATTCAAAACAATCCTTTCAATTTATTATCATGTGATAAAAATAATAAATATTTATTAAATATATATACAATATATAACTAAGTATTGAAATGGTTTGAAATGGTAGCATAAGAATTCATTAGGATCTATAAAAGAGTATGCTTGTGCTATATAAATACTATATACGTTTACTTAACATTACGTTACTGTTGCATTGTTGTATAAACATATAAGACCATAAGTGCAATGTTAATGTATAATGTGTAACAGTGTATATACAGTATCCACATATATACATTATATGTGTAATAAGACAATAACCTTTGTATTATAGAAATATATATTATATAAGTCACACATCACCACCACCACCAACGCCACGTAGACAAAAAGCTCCAAAAAACTTGAACTTGTGATTAATGTTTATTTTTTTTTTTTTTCGTTTCGTTTCTGTAAAAGAATGAAATTTTCACATAATTTATTTACATTTTATATGCTATGCTCGTACAAGTATATTATTACATTTAATTTAAAACAAAATATGATGCATCGTCGTCTATGCGAATGATGATTTATATATGACACAGTATATTGTATAATATGGTTATTATTATTATTAATACATTATAGTAAAATCTATAAAATAACTTTTATAGTTAAAACACCCGGTCGAAATTATTATTCTATTGTATATTCTAATAAACATATAGTATTTAAAATAAAATGAGTTGTAACAATACCGTTGACAAATTTTTGAATATGAATTAAATTAAATAATACAATAAATTGTTTATCGTTATATAAATAAATATATATGTTACAATATGACACATACACTTTGCAATCAATTTTGCAGATTATTATACCTCTGTCTGTCTTCTGCGTGTTGTCGTTCATCTAACCAATAACAAATATATATATTGTAAATTATTATAAATATATAACGAAAGGCATTCTATCGCATTTTTTTTCCAATATAATAATATTTTTTTAATTTTTCAATTCAATGTTGATTTAAAATATATTATTGTTTATTTTTATTTTTTGCATAAGTGTGATTTCAATAAATATAAAATAACAATATTGTATAAGCAAAACGTGATCAGTAATTTAATAAGTATGCGATTATATTATATATATGGATATTATAATGTTCATATATATTTAAGTACACAATGTTTTTATGAATGTTTTTATATTATAATCTTTCCATTTTTTTTTTATTTATTGCTTTTTTTTTCTGCTTCTGTTGCATATTTGAATACTATCAATTTTATAATATATTTATGTTTCAGTGTGTTTGAAAATTATTATATTGTATGTTGTTGTTATTATTATTATTATTATTATTATTTTTATAATATTGATTGAAGCTCTTGTTCTTTTTATTTTTAATGCCTTTTTTTTTATAACAAGTTTTCAATTTCAATTTGTGTGTAAAGGAATATTTATACAAGAAATAATAATAATAATAATAATAATAAAATGTTTATATGTACATAAAAAGTTATTTAAATAATTTATTGATATATTTTATGAATTATTATCGCGTATTCAAAACAAAAAAAAAACTGAACTGATGATTATAATAACAACAACGTAATGTGTATTTATAGTTATATATATATATATATATGAGATTAAAATAATAATATGCATATCCTTTTGTAAAGTTAACAATATCATTGAACATCTTACATTTTAGAGATTTATAGAACAGAATTTATTTTCTTCTAAAAAAAAATAGACCAAGACTCATGTATGCAAAAATACATATATTAAAAAATCCAATTAAATCACTATATATTTTTTAATTTATTTTTTAATAGCCATTCAGATAAATTTTCGTGTATCACACCGCTAATCCATACTGGTGGCTGACTGTATTATTTAATTTGAATAAATTCTCATTAAAACAATACATATACTTTATTATTGTATAATTAAAAATTATGCAGACATAAAAACTATATATTTTCTTATATATATTAAAACAATACTGATTAATTAAATTATGCTGTGTGTTAAAGTTAAGTTGCAATGACAATATAATAATATTTATTTGCAAATAATCCTCTATATATACAAAATATGTATACGCTAAAATACGTAATAACTCTATTAATTTTATTTATTTATACATTTTTATATTGCGTATTTTTAATATTATTATAAAATGTAAAATCCATTGAAAATTTTTCTCATGAAATTATATAAAAAATATAGTTATAAAAAAAATATTTAAATATTTCATTCAATTTTGTTCATATTTAGTATTTAATTTTTTCTATTCGTGTTTTTATATAGTCTCGTCTATACAATATATTAAGATAAATTTCAAAATAATTGACAAATTTACATAATAAAATTATATGTGTGTGTAAAGTAAACTATGTATAAAATAGAAAAAATCCAATAAACGTGTGATATTCAATTAATCATATCTTTGTTGATATTATAATTATATAAACAAATAATATATACAACAAAATTTTAATTAATTCAAAATTCCGAAAAAATGGTGATATAACATTTCCGAAATATATTAATTATAAATATAAATAAGTGTATATTGATAAAGAATGAAATTTTGTATTTTACATATTTTAGTATATAATTTCGAATTCATGTTATAAGTATTTATTTTTAAAGAGATGAATATTTAATTTTATATTATCAATAACTATATTTTTTATGTATTTTTATATCTACATTCATATGGTCACTGGCTACTAATTATTGATTCATTAAATTAGAAGAATTTATTTTGAATGAAATACATCATGCTACGTTTATGTAAAATAAATACATATATTTATAGGTGTAAGTAAATTCTTCAAATAAATTTAGTAATTGTTTATCTAACAGTGAATTTTTAATATATGAATAAATCTATTTATGTATGTATTAGATGTATAAATTGTATATTGACGTATTTTTGTCTGCACGCACGTGATTTAAACCTTAAAATGTATTTACAGAATATACATTGAAATATTGAATTTATTTATTTATAACATAATATTTTGAAAAATGTTATCTTCGCCTTATATCGCAACAGAAAAACCAGACATTTATGCAGATAAAGATTAATCCTTATTGTAAACCCGCAAATAAATTGACAAAAAGAAAAAAAAAAAAAAAACATCATAAATATAATAAATATTAACTTAATCATATAATATTGTATAAGAGACAAAAAATTCCATTTAAATGTCTCCATTAAAAACATTATTAAATTAAAAATTTAACATCGCATCTTTTTATATTTGCATATGTACAATATATATATTTATATACTTATCTTGTAGCATTTAAATAGTAAACAAACCAAAAACAGGGGCAACTAAACAAACTGTTTTCTTTGATATTTTATATAGACATATTTATAATAAATGTTGTGTTGTATGATGATAATGATGAAGAAGAATGTTATTTACATTTTATTATTTGTAAAATTCTAAGTAGCCATCATATATTTTTATTATTCATATTCTCTTTTCAGATCTTATATATTGTATATTGTCTATGCATAAGATTCATATAAATATATATATATATAGGCCTATAATCATAAAGTAAATAACAGAAAGTATATTCATTTCTCTATATATATATGGCTATACTTTTAGACCATAAATATTTTGAAGATTATTTCCAGTAAATTGACTAGTAATTAATGGACAACATTTCATAGAATTTAACAAAAAATATTGACATAAATCGCAATGACATTTAGATTAAATATAACAACGTTGTACATGTATCTAAAAACCCGATACTTTTTTAATACAGCGGGTTACGATACGACGAGATATAAAGAAGTTCGATACTAAAATTTTAAAGTTCACAAAAAATATATATTATATAATAAAATTGATTTTCCTTTTAATATCATTTAAACTCTCATATTATTATATTTATTTACATTCAATTGCCATTAATTTATTGAATTGTATTATAAAATATATATGTGAATACGATTATTATTACAATTGAATAGATTTTACTTAATAATAATATAATGGCTTTATATATGAAATTATTTATTAATTTACAATTTATATATAATATATATGGTACAAATAATTTAAATTTTATATAAACTCCTCGTGTAAACGGTATATAGCTATAGACAATGTAGTATATACTTATAATAATCATTATATAACTTGTGTAACATCTCTATTTATATATTTTATAAATGCTCTGCAGTTTAAAACACTTCTTCAATTTATATATTGTATTATTGTATTGATGGTAATATTACATAAATTGTATAAAACTGTATAACGCGCGACATGTAAAATATTTCCATTTTCCATATAAATAATAAATGTTAAATAAATTGAATTAATTGATTATTGATGTTTTATTATTAATGCTTGTGTCGTTATAGTATTGTACATAAAATATTAATTTTACATTGATCATTTATATATAAAAACGGAAATCGAACATGAACATGATATATATGGAACATAATAACATTTAAAATGTTTTAAATATATCGCTTTTTATTGAGTTAATTATTTAATGAAGTGCGTGTATATTTTGTAATTTAAAATAATAATAATGTTTATTTTCCTTTTTATCTAATAATTAAATTCTTTCGCTTTCAATTTTATTGTTTCGATTAACTATATATATATATGTAAAATGTAATTTTATATAATAGCTCAATTCCACAATATAGTATTATCTAAAAGAATATTGTCACATAATATAAATCTTCATTTATTTATTATATTTATACCTATACCACTACACCTATATAAGTAATGTGTTTTTTTGTTCAACAACCTTTTTATAATAAAACACAAACACAAATTTACTGCAGAATTTAATGATACAAATTAGAAACGGTTGGCTATAGATAAAGACTAATTGTTTTATATATATATATATAAACTAAAGCTTAAACTATTTATTATTTAATCCATTTAATATTAATTAATTATAGTATTTAGTTATTTAGTATATCCACATATATATATATATCCATAATAGTATATTAATAGTAACATAAATAGTATAACCACAAAACAGGTTTTAGTTTTTTATATTATAATTAATTATATAATATGTGGTTGTGTCGAATAAATAAATTCATATATGATAATAAATAGTAAAATGAATATGATATATAAGAATTAGTTACAATATAATATATACAGAAGAACAAAATTAAGTTATATTTATCTTTGAATATTTTATGTACGTGTTATTTTAACTATAATATAGATTTAAAATATGGCGATATATAATAGATTATTTAAGAATGTGTGTGTTGTTAAGAAAAATTTCATGCAATTTTTTTAATTCTTTTGTAAACTATGAATAACGTCAATAACCTTTACTGTATATATATATATATATATATAGAAATAAACATACATGTATTGTATCGGCGTCTCTGTATTATAGTATATTGTAAAAGGACAATTTTTTCATATTAATAATAAATTTTGATAAATATTTTCATACTCCTATGTTTTGGATTCAATCGATTGTATCAGCATTTTTTCTCGTGCATAATAAAATTTATACAATTTATACATTATATACAATAATAATAAATTTTGTGATGACATTAAAAAAAAACTATAACATCATTTATATACACACTGTGTGTGTGTGTGTGTGTGTGTGTTATATATATTTAATCTTCATTTCAATACAATAAATAATTGACTTACAAAAAACAAACAAATTCACATATTTTTCAATTTAATGGTGTCTCATGTGTAACATTAGATTATTGGTGGAATTTATATTATATGTACATTTTGTAGTATCAAGTGTGAAATTTTTCTTTATTTTCTTTTTTGCTATTATACAAATATTATATTATGCGTACACACATACATTTAAAAAATAAAAACCATTCATCTAAATTCATTTGACATTTAAATTTAATGTGTAACTATACATGAAAAATCAGTAGTTAATACTTTATAATAAATACTATATAAAAGATATAAATTTGACATCAATTTGTATGAGTATTGTATATTGTTTTATATATAAATTTTACAATTAAATTGAAACATGTTACATTTTCACTTAACTCTCACTCATCCCGATCAGTGGAAATATTTTTTTAATATAAAATTTCTTTAAAATTTTTTTTCAAAAATTCACATAATTATACTATACACACCACCTATACACTATAATTTTATAAAAGTATATATATATATACATTATATATACACGTATTACAGACATATACAACAAAACCCAAATATTCACAGCTTGGCGCTTAAGAAATTCTTTAACTATATATATTTATAAAAATGCTGCGTGTGAAAATGGTACATTCATTATATACAATATAGAAAAATGAGAATAATTCTTTAGAAATAATTCGTTCCATCCAGTAATTTTATATATATAAAATATTGTTTTCGTATATATAAAATACAATCCTTGTGTTTGTGTATATATTAAAACGTACGATATATATTACAACAAGTGTTGAAAGTATAACCAAGATTTATTTATGAATTATACTCTTAATTTTGTATTTTTTTTTTCTTGTTTCAAACTTTATAAGATTTTATACTTTTGTTTTTTCATATATTGTTATATATACACCGCTTTTAATTTGAAAAGTCAATTATATTTGTTATATATATATAGTTTGTTATATATACTATAAAAATTTTCAAATGATAATAATTTTATTTATGTATAAAGAGAATTTCAACGTTAACAAAATTATATCTAATATATAGTTTTTCCATATAATTTCTATGCAATTTATGTTTTTACAATGTTATATATGGTTTAAATTTAAATAACTATATTGGGAATACACAATATTATTAAATAACAAACAAAATTATATTTATATTGTAAATATATACGAATTTTTTATTTTAATAAATATGAATTTTATTTTTTTGAATTTACCAAAATAACAAACGATAAACAACAACATGCGAAACCATTTTTATTTATTTTTATTTTAATATTTACAAACCAACGAAAAAAATAAATATAAAAATAAAAATATATGAAAACACAAACAGTTTTTATTTTTATTTTTTTCCATAAAAATGAAAAAGGAATTTTAAATTTCCCAAATGAAATCGAATCATCCTATTTACAGAACAAAAATGAAAAAATGAAAAGAAAATGAACATGGTATATATTTCTGTATATATATATAAAATTTGTAAAATGGAATGATGTATAATCTCCATTACACGCATCATAACATATTTTGTATATTATTTTACACACACACAGGTGAATTAATATATATAAAAGAAAATGTTCCATAAATAATGTATATTTATAATTTTTGTATTTTATTTATTTTTGCAGACACCCCGACTTCTTATCTGCTATACATACAGATTGAATATTTTATTTCCTATATAGATACAGTTTTTTTTTTTTGTTATACTCCCAATTTATCACAGTCACACAATTTAAGTATATATATATTTATATTGTGATTTTCACTTATCGATTTCATTTTTTCAATAAATTACAAGCATACGAAAACGTAATGTATATATGTAATTTTTCATTTATGACAGATTTTATAGCCCATGTATATTTATAGACATTGTTGGTCTCCAGAATAATGTACAAGCATCATTGATTAATATAAATAATTTTTGTGTTTAGTCGTGGAGTGAGTATATAGTGATGATGTTATTCTATTGTGAGAAATTTCGAATCCAATTCACGAAAATTACATTTGAAATTTTTCGGTTGTTAATAAAATTTATAAATTTTTCAGTTGTGTTATCCCCCCGTTTGTTCTTTTAAGGAATACAAAAAAACGGATATATTTGAAAATATCGAGTTGATGTAATGAATGTTTGGTATATAGATGCTCCAATTTTAAAAATTCGATAATTCATGAAAAACAATTTTCCCAAAAATTTTCCATTGGACTTCTGGCCAATATAATTTATTTAGTCAATAGTGATTGTAGGAAAAATTTATTTTTACATGTAAACTTCAATTTACTTTCATGATTCACCCGTGCTAACAACGACCATAAATTGTTATCCTTAAATATTGTATAAATATCCTTTATATATAAATTATTTAGTTATTCGATAAAGGTTTTTTTATTTTTTTTGAGTAATTTCTTTCGAATAATTTAGACACACAAATAAAATATTGATTCAATACATTTTGTTTGTAAATGATAAAGTGTATTGTTTACAATATTATACAATCATAGTAATATCATCAACCTTACATATACTTATTGGAAACAATAAGATATATTTTTAATAACACATAAAAATATATAAATATACATTTAACACAAACAAGCAAAAATTTGTGGAATAATTAAATTTTGTATTATAGAAGAATATATTGCACTCTGCGGTGACAATATCGAACATAATTTTGCATTGACATTTGACATTTTATTCAAAATACTTCATATATTCGAGATACGTCCTTAAAAATGTGCGAAAGAATAGTTCAATTCTATATAATCCAAGCAATCAATATTAATAGTATTTTTAAATTTCTATGATTAATGCATAATTTTAAGAAAATCGGATGAAAATTAAGATAAAAAAACACAATACCCATACGAAAATTTCACAAACATTTCTGCAAATTGATCTGATGTATTATTATCGATCTTATTCGATTTAGAATAGTCACAAAATTTATAGAAAAAAAATACACGAATACTTTAATTATTCAAATTAATATAAAAATATAAGTGTTGTTAAATTATTAGTAGTTGTTTGTAAAATTTTCTGGAAAATTTAATCCGTTTATTTTTTGTTTTATTAAATTTTCATTATTTAGAAGTTAATAATTTGAAATACTTAAAATTCCATCCTTGTATATAAATAGACAAAGTATAATAATTTAAAAAAAGAATTCATTTTTCTAAAAACGCATCAGTAATTTTTTTTAACTATAATTATTTAGAAAATAATATTAATAATAATAAATAATTGAATAGAATTGAATATTCATAAAAAAAAATTAAGGAATTTATAAATAAATCTCACACATCTGTTTTTTTTTTATTTTACCTGTCCTGTCCTTATGCATAAAAATCACAAAACATATAAAAATATGTGAAAAATCGTTTTGAGCTATTATATTTTTAATACAACGTAAATTCCAATATATTGTATAGGAAAGATATTGTATACTATAAAATACACACCTGAATAGCTATTTGGCGCCCATATATACGAAAATTAATAATCTCATATAAAAGGATATTTTTATTATAGTTTATTTTCTATTTTTTTTTTTATGTGACGAAAATAATAATAAAAATAATTTTTTTTTTTAGCGCCAACAAATAATTGAATAAAAATATTTGATATATTAATATTTGTTGAATTTTTTGGTATTATTAAAAAAATATACAATTTTAATCTTCGCAGACTTTTTATTACTTTATTATAACAAATTTTAAGCTGTTTTTGTATATCTATATAAGAAATTTTAATTCTTTTTAACATTTGTATGTATATAATAAAAATGATGATGGATATTGTTATTATGTTTTCCATACAATTACTACTACAATTGGTTTAGATGAAAATCTCAAACTTTATAAAAAAAAAAAAATTGGAAATAATATGTCTAAATTAAAAACATATTTGTTTTAATATTTATGTTTTCTATATAAACAAAATAATGTATAGAATAATAACAAAATGTTATTTATCTCATTCATAATAAGTTTCGTTTTGATAGAGATTGATTGATTAATGATTGAGAAAATATGATTATATATATATAAATATTTTTTTTAATGAAGCACAGCAGCAGCAGTCAATTAACTAATATAAAATCTATAGTAAAAGTAAATAAAAATACATACCTTAAAATTTGTGTATAATAATCCAATGTATGTGTATAATTAATTTCAAATTTGGAAGAAAAAAAAAATAAATAACAATCTTCTTTTAAGAGAGAACTTGAACAATCATAAAAACCAATTTTTCTAAATAATTAAAAACGTTTTAAATTTATATTATTAACATGATTTTCATTTAATTAAATGTAATTTAAATTTATTTCCCACTTTAGTTAAACTATTAATTCTTTTCAATTATTTTTGAATCTACACCGGTTTTTTTTTTATACAATTAATTATATCCTTATTATGTGTCGGTGTGAGTGTACAAACAATAACGCATTATTTGGATTCACAAAACAATTAATTAAATATTAAATCAATAAACAAAAAATTTATAGTTAAAATGAAAAACTACACAAAAAACACTTAAACCACCGATTTCCTTTTATATCTGTCAAAAAAAAAATACGCACGTAACAATCAAATAATCACTTCTCTCGCTAGTTATACGTACGACAAGACTGAATCATTGCATTGAATACAATAAGCGTAAAAATTAGATTTTATTTTTTTAAATAAATAAAACTTATATATAAAACACTCCTACTATATATTCTTTGCATTCACTACTGACTGTCAACATATACTATACAAGTATTTTATATATAAAATAGTATTTATTATTTTTAAATTTATATATATATATTCATATACACATAAATGTCTGTATATACCACACACATCATCATAACCAATTTCCTACCAATATATATAATATAGTAAATACACTATGCTAGTATAAATACACAGTACAAGTAAAAATGTATTATATTATGTACAATATTTTCGTATATACAATATATATATATATATAATAACTCTATATATATAGTAAATACTAATACAATATTATATACTTATTATATACAATATATATTGAGTTTGTTTATTCTACACTACACTACACTACACCATACAAATATATCTATACCCATATAAATACAATGGAGACTATAATAATAATGATAATAAAATACATACTTCAGAAATAAAATAACATTGTATAGTACAAATATTATTGTAACAAGTTTATTTTTATATATTATATAGTATTAATCATTCTGTCAATTCGAACATATCCACGGAAAAGTTTTAAAGCCGCTATGAAATCGGCTTGAATCGACTTCCAGTAGTATTTCCTAAAAATATTATAAATACAAATCTGGTTAAATCTGAATTTTTTCAAACATTATCTCGCAAGAACTACAGAGTAGATGCAAGCATAAATTCAACACTGACTAAAAGGTTGAATCCTCTAGTTCTCATGATTCACTGTTGGCGCTCTATCTCGTCTGCGATTCTTGCGAGATAATATATTAAAATGTTCATACTTACGCTGATATGTACACATATGGTATTGACTGACGAAATTTAAAACTCGTATAGACAGAAGTATTATAAACAAGTTAAATACCACATGGTGGTTATATATAACAATATATAGACGCTACCTACCACCAAACACAGCGTTATAGCATTTTTATTCATATTTATTTGTTTGATTTAGTTATCCGAAAAAAAAAGTATATTGTAACGTATATGTGTTTTATATGTTGGTTAATCATTTCGTTGTATATTAACGTTCGTATGAAGGGGAATTTAATGAAATTTAATATATTCTTATATATTTTTTTTTTCTTATATACTTGTCACTATATACATTGCATACATAGACATGTATTGTATATAATAACATAAAATGCAATATATATAATTTCATATGGTTTTGTTTGTCCATTGTATATGTATATTGGTGACGATGGTAAAGTCAATATACACAGTGCTATAATAAATTCTATATATGTTTCACATATAATTGTGTATAGCATTATTTGTATATGGTGTAGTACTTTAGTTCATTTGTATAATGTAAATTCAATATATATAAATTATTTTAAAAGAATTTTTTAGTCAAGTGCAAATTGGTATTTTAATTTCTTTTTAAATTTACTATAATATATAATTTAGTTATTCATTTCGTCGTACGTACATTCTGTATACTTATTCATTTTCTAATCATTTTATATAAATGTACATTTTAAATTAACTATGATGCAGTTGTACATCAATCAATTCATTTGTAACAAATGATTCTGTTCTATTATTTTATTGAATAAAATTTAGATGTTATGTATGGTATGTTATATACGTGGGCAGTATGAAAAATTAATTGTTGTAGGCAATTAATGTTTTAGATGGTTTCTGTTATCGCAGTTAATTTTTTTTTTAACCATCAGACAAATAAAAAATAAATTCCTTAAATGATATAATTCCATGCAAAGAGTTATATTTACTTATGTATAACACTTGAAATAGAATCATTGAAATTATTTAAAATATTTCTGCATTTTAATCGCATCTATTGATTGGAATTGAACATTGTACATACAGATAAAATTTTTCTATGCGTTATATACGCTATATTATATAGAAATATGTGCTTGGAGTTATTATTATTATTATTGTTATTATTACTTTGATTTTGAGCAACATATTGAACTATGTTAATAAATATTTTATTAATTTAAAGTATATATCTATAAAATTTTAATTCACTGAGATTGTAAATTAATAAATATTTATAAAGAGATTATACATTTATTTATTAGTATTAAATGTTACACAGATTTTGTGTGCTTATAGGTTTTCTATTGTAATTTCGTTTGAAGACAATTATTGATGATCTTCCATAATCAATCTGTATATGTTCCCGCTTACAGGAAGTCTAAATTTATAGAAAAGAGACAGATTCAAAAAGATGGAATATGTGTGTGATGCAAGAATATAGTCAATGAATTCACTTCAACATGTATATTGTTGATATGGAAATGTTGTTTTTGCTACTAATGAAAATTAAACATATTACGATTATCCTAAAACCAAATCATATTGTTACAAAGTCACATTTGCGGTTTGTCAATAATAACAAAAATTCATGTGAATATGGTTGAGATTCCGGGGTCGTAGTGTCGTATATAATACGATAGATATATAATAAAATTCAGTATATCCATCTAAGTAGAATGTTGTTTATTTACATATTTTTGATGTTTGTCTTGTCTTTATAACAAAGATAATGTTATTCCGTCTGTGTTATATGTGATAACATAAAATTTAAATATTTTTTTTTTTTCAAATGACTGCTTAAATATAATATCCCTTTTATTATTATTTACATTAAATATTATCGCACTTACACTTTGTATATTATATAAATATAGATTCTATATATAATATATATATACTATTTTAAATATATATACTAAATAATAATATTTTGTCATGTGCGCGCACTGTGCAGTCAATATTAATACATTTCTATATATTTATACTTATAACATTTGTTTACAATTTATAATAAATAAATAAATAATAAATAATTTATTTATATATTTATATTTATTTTCATTAAAAATTATCATATTGATATGGTTTTATCTTTATCCTCTATAGTTAGCATGGAGTCTGTTTATATATACTAATATATTTATTATAAAGATTTATTTATGTGTATATTTTTATGCATATAAGAAATTTTGTAATGGCTAACTAAAATTATTATCAAAAAAATATATTGGTTTTTATTTTAAAAATAATTTCTATATTTATAATAATCGTATTATAATATATCATGTAAAGGTCTCTGCATCTCTAGCAACATATATATATATATATATATATTTTGTATATTGATCGGTAAAGGATATATATCCCGCACATGTATTTATTGATTTTGTGTGTAGCCTATAATTTTCAACGCACATAATAATTTGTATATAGCTACCCAAGTATTACGTTTTTCAAACATAAATTGTTATAATGTGAATCTTATTATATTGTGCTTAATTTCATTATATTTATTTACAATTGTTTAAATTTACATATCACCGAAATACAATATAATTTTTCTTTTATTTTAAACATTTAATCATTAAATTTTATTTTAAATAAACAATATTATTTAAATTATATACGAATAAATAATTCAACAATGGTATATAATATATGTATAATTTGTATATTCGTTTATCAACACATTATTATTATTATTATTATTATTATTATTATTATTATACCATATAATTGTATAAATATATGCATTGTATATCAAAAATATAATATGAAATGAATGATTTTATTGATTATGAATTAAAATGATGATTTAAGAGTTTTTTTTTTGTTCAACTCTTTGTTTTTTATATATCAAATTACATGCGAAAGTCAAATATTTAACTTATTTATATTATATACATATTATATTTGTACAGTATGTCAAGAAATTATATGCACATCCTAATATATATATATATAAATATATGTTTTGAATTGAATTAAAATTAAACGTTTTATTCAATATAAATTAATCCGAATGTTTATACGAAAATCCTAAGGATATTTTTTTGTTATATGAATTCAGATTATTGCATTAAACAATTTTTAACTAATGTCATGACATTATAATTTTTATAATTTTCTAATTTTAAGAGCGACACATATATAGCTTAAGCCTCCTATAATAATAATCTTGTTGTTGCCAATGAAGTTTCTGTTCCAAAAAATTGCTTTATCCTGTTTCTTGGAACTACATTAGGAATTGTTATAATTCGAATATCGAATTTCATGAAATGCTTTGTAATATAACTTTTATACTATAATACTGTATACTATAAATATAATATAATCGTATATAGTTATAAGAAATTTAATCACTCCATATATTATATATTATATTATATATATTGTGTAACTTAAATTGTATTGATATATTAATTTATTTATAAAAAGATTAGTATTTCTCAAACGAATAAGTTTTATTATTATTTTAAATTTTTTATTTTTATTTAGTTTTTTATTTATTTTTAATCTTTAAAATGACAATATATAAATATATTTATTTTGTATATAGTTTTATAAGTTAAAATTTCATTTTCATTAGAGTTAAATTGTTTAAAAAAAAAACTATACAACTATTGTATTGCGTATATGGTGATCATGTGTCTAGACTTCATTAACTATAGGAAAAAAAATCCTACAATAGAAATGTAATTGTTTGTACTTATATTATATACTTATGTAAATTTACGAGAATTTTATTTTTATAATAAAAGATACATTTTCACAAAATAAAAGAAAAAATAATTGATGTATCCATTTATTCGTTAACAAAATGTACAAAATTAAATTAAATGTATTTTTTATACATTAAGTAATTGTATATATTATTCATAAAACACTTCTGATGTAAGTCAATTTAAAATGATATATGGTATATATTTTTTAACATCTCAATTATGTTATATATGAGAAATTTAAAATAAATTGAGGAGTTTCTGTCTTAATTTTAGTTAATTTTTTTTTTTATTAAAGATGTATAGAACAAAAACTTCTCATTTTATATTAAATTTGATAATCTTTAATTGGGTATTTATTATCGTATTATAATTTAGAGAAATTTTGAGATTTTGTGAGCAACTGCTTTTTCATACTAGAATACATATAATAAAGCTATCTATCA
Organism: Bibio marci; assembly: GCA_910594885.2. Lineage (NCBI taxonomy): Eukaryota > Metazoa > Arthropoda > Insecta > Diptera > Bibionidae > Bibio > Bibio marci. The sequence continues at coordinate 43,622,550 of OU343117.1, forward strand.
CATGTTTTTTAAATGCTCGTATAATATTTCACAGAAAATTACAATTTTATTTTTAATTTAGCGATTTGAATAATACCCTTGCTAATGGAAAAATTCAATTTTGTACCATATAGAGAATAAATGAACATCATTTAATTTGTGAAATTTAATTGATCTTGGTTTCACATGATATAAAGATTACTTTAATAACTATTGAACATAAATACAAATTTTATTTTCCTCCAAATATAGATCTTAAAGTATATCAAAGATGTAATTTTACTCCTAAATAATCATATACAATACAGTAATAAAAGACTAACATATTAATGTATATAACATAAATTTAATAAATATGTTTTCTGTATTAAAATATAAAAAATAACACTTGATTGATTTGTATACTAACACGTTAGTTATTCGTTTTTGGAAATATTTTTATGAAAAATTATGATACAATAAAAAATAAGAACTTTGACATTTCACCAGAATTGCGTTTATAAAACGTCAACATTTATTGGTATATACAATATATAAATAATGTATATAAAAATAAACAATCGTGATTTATTACAAATTATAACAATTTCATGTATATAGAAAATAATATTTCTTAAAAGGAAAATTATGCTTTTCTTATACTTTATGTATATACAATATGTTTTCGTTTGTATTTATGTATTGTATATACACGAGTATCACTTGTATTGCATTAAATATCATATGTTATGTTATAATATATAGCAATTTTAAAAGGAATAATGAATGATTATATCTTGAACATGTGTAATATATATATTTAATTTTATGTTTATATATACGAGTTGTAATTGAAACACAGAAACAATTTTATTTAGAAAATATTTTTGTAAATATCATTTAAATATAATACAGTAGCAAACGCGTGTCTGTTTATACTATGGATAATTTTACAGAGAATTAAAAAAATATTAAATATTGTTTCTCTGGCATTTTACCATTTAGTATTGATTATAATATATTAGATTTAGTTGATTAGAATTCAACAATTATTAGTACACATACTTATATAATTAGCGTTACTTTGACAATAAATTCTATAAGGTCTAACTCTCAAGTTATATTAATATTGTGATTTGATAGCATACACATATAAAATATTATATATTAATAATAATATTTGGAAAAACATAGAATGTATGTGGTGTAAATTCATATAATGTTAATAATAATAATAATAATATAAAGTTTCATGAACTTTATATTAATATATTATAAACATCAATATTTATATACCATATATATATTATTAGATCAACATAATCTTAAAACTATCATATTATTAAAATTTAAAATTGATTTATTTTTGCAATATCTTTCAGAATTTAAAATCAATCTTTATATTGTATATAAAATACACGAGTACATTGTATATACACATCAATAATATTACATTATTTCTCCATAACATTTTTTATGTAAAACTGGTAAAACTTATATAATATGGTATACTTAGGTGTATAAATTAAAAAATTAATATATTATAAATCAAATGATATTAATACGCCTTCTGTTTTCTTTTTTCGATATATATGTATTTACATATCTCTGCACAGATTCTTTCATTATATATATATGATTTCTATCTAGAATACATGTACACGTAAAGTTATTTTATCTATATATATATATATTTATATCAAAATATAAAATTAAAGTGAAGGAATGAAAAATAAACTTGTTTGGAATGCAGTTTAAAAATTATAATTTTTTATATACAGATTTTACCAGATGTATAATAATACTGTCTGTTCTGAATGGATATGTACTGTAGTATATATGTAAATAATAATAATAATAATAATAATAATGATGTTATTATATATGGTGACGTCAATTTGAAGAATGAAAAATATTAAAAATTATCCAGAATATATGTGTAATAAATTTAATCAATGATAATTATAATATGAAATTAAATGTATAAAATTATTGTGATAAATATATCTGAAATATGGAGTACGCGCATTATTTAGTAAAACTATGCATATAAAAGTAGTAAAAACATAAATTCAATTAATTTCTTTCGACACTGCTGCCATGAATAATATCTTAATAAATTTTTTATTTTATAAAATATATACAAATTATTGTTTTGAATGAATTTAAATTTATACATCGCATTATATATGGTACATATTGTAAATTATATTTCATATTCGACTTATGATATATGCTCCTTGTGTATAAACAAAAAACACACAACGCAGTGATGGTTCTTGATAAATGAATCAAAAAAGCAACATAGTAACAAAACTATATTATATATTTTTACTATATAGTTTAAGACTATTTCGTTGAATTCTAAGGGAAATTATTTTATGGATCTCAAAAGATCATATTTTATTTCTTACTTTTATATCCTTCTGTATTTGTTCAAAGGTTTTTTTTTTTTTTTGCCGCATTAAGTATAAACATATAATTTAAAAAGAATAATAAAATTCACGAACCACCACTGGCAAGCGTCTTATTATATTTTATACCTTAACAATCAAACATACTATTGTTGGTGTAAAAATAATAAACGAATGTTATATATTCATAAATCATTTTATTGTAGGTAGATGCATAAAATATTTTCTTCTTACTATGTGTACATTAACACCTGTTTTTATTTTCAAATTTATTTGTTTCATTTCATTTTCAATTGAAAATGTATACGCAAATACGAAAAATCATTATCTCACATCTTCTAATTATTTCTGTATAATTACAAATTTTTTTTTTACAAATAAACATAATTTTAAAATAAATGTTATGATGCGAAGTAAAAAGTCAATTCATTATAATATTCCCTTATGTTCTTCTGCGGCATTTGTCTATAAATATAAAATTCATGACCATATGTTCCTTTAAAATTCCTTGAATTTATATATTTTATTATTATTATTATTATTATTATTATTGTTATATGTATGTGTGTGTAAAAACAGACAGGGTGTATTGTTTAGTGTAATCCAACGATTTATAAATATATTTTTAATTATGCATTTATTTGGAAAATACTCAAAACTTTAAAATATTTAATCAGCCGAAGAAAAAATGTTATTTGTTTTTTTCTTAAATTTTTAACTTTTAATTTATTATTTTATTAAAAATTTATTTTATAAAATTTTTTTTTCATTTTCAGCATCAACAAATGATAACGAAAACAGCCACTAAAAAATATTTATGTACGGTGGTGATTATAATTATGAATTCTACAACATTTCATGGTAAGTGATTTTAATTATTTTTTCATTCAGTTTCATTTTATAATAATTATATATAATGTAGAAAAAATATTTATTGCTTATTTTGTTGAAATTTACCATATTGTCTGTTCCATATTAATATAACCTGTATATACTATTTATGTCTTTATATTTATATACATTTATCTTACACACATATAAGAAATTGTGTTTAAGTAAGCATTTTTAAAATCATATATATTATTTTGTTGAAAACATTAAAAATCAGGAAATGAATTTTATGTGTATATGTTGAATGTATTATTTCCCACCTTTTTCGTTGTGGTCTTCGCTATATTCATGCATTATTTTTTTGTACAGCATCACTTTGTCATTTATACAATATATATATATTTGGCATAAATTTATTTAATGTAATTTGATGTGAAAAATAATATTTAATTAATGGTTTTTATATTTTGTCATTGTTCAGTAAATTTTATTAAAAATGTAATCATTAAAAATAAAATGTGTTACCGTTGAAGTGTATCCCTTGCGATATTAGAACATTTATCTATAATTAACATTTATTGGAATACAGTATTATATTTGGTCACAACAAAATGACTGATTTTGTTTGTGATTTGAACTCATCGTAGCCAATCGATAAGACGTGTAGTGATTAAAATAAAAGCATATAACAAATTAATTAGCCATATGTGTGTCGAGTTATCTCAATGCACTTATGTAATTGATTTGATTGTAATTTTATATTATTTTATTTTTAAAATTTACATATTGTGTACTGCATTCTAATAAAGTAGATACAGATGTGATCACTAAATATAATATAAACGATTATGTTTATATTAGAACTAAATATCATTGATATATTTTAGTAGAAATTCTGTTATAAGGTTTTAAAAACGAAATAAAAAAACTATATAAATGCTTTATTTATTATATACTTTTATTGTGATCATTGATCGTGATCGTTAATAATATTATAATATTAAAAAAAAACTTAACACAACTTGATGCATAGATTTTCTAAAAATCGGTTATTGTACGAAACTGAATCTAATATTAACTGAATTTTTGTACATGTGTTATATTTTATATATCCGGACGTATTTTACCCATTTATATATATTATTAAAATAATAAATATGTCCTGTAAATCGATATTTTTTTGACTTTTGTTTATATTGGACACGCACATTAAAAATACAAATTGTTATATAGATAACAATTATTATAAATAGATATCTTTTTCAGCACACATATATAAATAAAATATCCTAATATTAAATCTGTGAAGAATTCATTCATCATTTAAATTTGTAAATGTATATAGGTTTATATACGAGCATATGTAGAAGTTATAGTACGCTAAAACTGTACTTGCTTCTTATGGTAGTATTATTAAAATACTTTTACTACGAAAAAAAAAAAAAATACAACGGAACCTTAGTATATATCAAATAACAAAATATCATTAGCAAAAATATTATATATCTGGACAGTTGAAAAGCAATACAGATGTTATAACAGAGTTGTTGAAAGTTGAACCTTTTTTCTCTGTTACTCAGTACGATATATATATCTATATTGATTATCAAAACAAATATAATACGATGTATAAGTCAATATGTTTTTATTTAAATTGGAAGTAGAAGCATATTTGTGTATATAGAAAAAATATAAAAACTATCCTTCCTGACTTATTCTAATTATATATCTACAATATATAAAAATAAATAAATATTGTAGATACATTTTTTTGTGTAATAAATATTTCCATATAGTTTTTTATTACAATTACATTTATATATTTATATGGTAATTATAAATAAATAACATAATAAACAATTGATTTTCTCAAGGAAGAAGACATACACTTATTTAATGCATCTTAAGCAATACGTTTATATAAATATACAATTACACATATTTATAGAATTTAATTTGCGAAATATTTAACATAATATTGAGTAATGATGACATGAAAAAAAAAAATTATAATCATACACAGCTTTTTATAAATAATAATTATATATTAAATTAAATCATGACTGTACATCACGTAATAATTTTATTACAAATAAATATAATATGATGTCATTTGTATTTATATTGGGGGTATCCAAAAGTGATGCACTTTTTTTTTTTATTTCAAACACATCTATACGAAACATAATAATTTTAAAAATTGTGTCACCATGACTATGTTTGAATGATCTTATTGAAACTTTGTTCGCAATGCATATAAATAATTTCACTTGTTGTGTCTGCTTGTTTAAAACAAATATTTTTAATATTGATTTCTACCATTCATTTTGATTTCACTCACAATTCCAGTTTCCCTCGCTCGATACACACAAATACTTGAAAACCCAACAATTATGATTTCAGTTATCATAAATTAATTATGTAATTATAACATTTATGATTAATTATATATTTAAAGTATTAATTTAATAATAATATAAAAGTTTGATAAATAAATTAATGTGTAAAAGTTTTATTTGGTGATTGTTTGTGTGTGTGTGTGTGTGTGTGTATATATCCTTTTTGGGCGTCATCACCATTTAAACTTTTTACGTAATAAATTTAATTTCATAAATATTATGTCGTTTAATTTATATAAATATTTATTATTGGCCTTTTATGTATTGTAAATATGTATATTTGAAAATAACGTAATATTCTTATTGTTTTATGATGAAATGATTCATTAAATTTCATTTTGATGTTTATATTTAAATATACGCGTATTTATGTAAATATTTAACATGGAACAAAATGGTAAATGGTAAATGGTAAATGGTAAATTGTAAACTATTAAATTAAAATAAAAGGTTTCTTTGTTGTGTGTAATTAAATGTAAACAATAAGACAATTCCCGAATAAATTTGTTATTTTATAGATACATTTATTCATTGACTATATTTCTATTTAGAAATTAAAGGGCAGCCAAAATGAATAACATTAATTTTATAATTTTAAATATATAAAATATATAGAAAAAATTTAATTTAATTTAATTCAATAAAATGTTATACATTTTTGAACTTTTATACAATATATTAAAATAGTATTATTGAAAATTGTTTCATAAATGGCTTATAAAAATAGATAATTTTTTAAAGAATAACATTATACTATTAAAATACGTATTCACACATGTATTCAAAATGAAAATATGATTATGAAATATATGTTTTATTTACATTACACAATTATATATATATTCTGAAAATCTTAATTAGTGTATAAATGTTAAGTAGAACAGACTTATTTATACATTTATTAAATATAGAAATATTTCTAAACCATTTTGCTTTTATACAAGTGTAAATATATATATCCATAATCTTTTTTAATATATAAATAATTTTAATCTAAATAAAGTCTGTCTTGCCTATGTCTGTTGGTTTCTGTATTTTTAATACAGTGAATGATAGTTTTTTTTTTATTTTTCTTTTGGTCGACTATTCAGAAATTATTTCACTGCGTGAGAACTATGTTTATATATAAATATATAGTGTAAAGTTATAACCATTCACAACTTGTAAGTGCAATGAAATTATTCAGTCAAAGTTAAAATTAACAATTGAATATCTAATTATACACAAACACAATATAAAATATGTATGAAATCTAAATTTATTATTAATTGTAATATGAGAAATATTATTTTATAATTAACTATATAACCAAGTTATACTTAATTTATAAGTAAAACAATAATAATAATAATAATAATAATAATAATAATAATAATAATAATAATAATAATAATAACATAATACTATCTACCAACAACGCATGGCATGGGAATGTGTGTCATTTACAATTGAAATTAAGATGAAATTATTGTTGAGAAAAAAGTAAAAAAATAAAAATGAATATGTAAATAATATAATTTCTAAATTGTAAAATTTCTATGTCAAGGCCTCAAGGGTATATAATAATATTACGAAAATATTTCTACAATAGAAGACGGCTATAATTAAAGAGAAAGAAATATATATAGAAAGACAAAATACATAAGTATTATATTAACAATTTTCCTAAAAATATTCCAGTGATAAATGATGTTTGCATATTTTCATTGTATTTATTTACAATTTATAAATTTTATTTTATAATTTAAAAGCTTTAAATAAAATTACTTTTTCATTATTATGGACATTTGTTATAAACCAAGTGCACGGCTATTATTGTCGCAACAGTGATATACCGAATGTAACTGAATAAGATGCTAAAATAAGAATATACTAATAACAATTCGAACCACCATTCGAATTTGATAATGTATCTACGAGTATATATAAAAATGAAGGAAAATATTTCGTCTAATTTGAACTTTCTACTTTTTCACTTGTATCAATTATAATACATTTAATTAAATTGTTAATTGAATTATTTTTTTTGTATTCTTAAAAATACGTGCATTCTATATTAGAAGCGCATTTCATCAGTATACATCTGTTGCTGTGCTACACCCTGTATACATCTAAATATTTCGTATGTCTTAGAATGAAAAATTAAAGTAATATGATAAATGAAGCATATTTATATAGAGACGAATAATTCTTTGGATAGGAAATGAGAAACCATAAATACATTTTTTAAAATAAAACATATAATTTCCTCTCCAAATAATACAATATATGCAATAAATATGTAAATAATAAAAACTAAGAATAAATAAACTTTTGAAAATAATTACTGCTGTATATACGATACGAGAATGTGTCTTAAAAATTATATGAAAATCCTGTGCGGTGAAATTATACCTTTCATTGTGTTGCCTAAATACAAGAATATATGTTTTAGAAAATATTCGTCTTATATTTTTGATTATATGGTAATATTTTGTGCGTAAATACAAATTTTATGACGTTATCATGAAATACAGAAATTTCCTCATAATAATGATATTATGTTGTATATATTTGTGAAACAATTACATTGTCAAAACTTTTTAAGAGTACAGCACTAAATATATATTGTATATAATTAGACTATATAATTTAAATTTATAAATTTTATCCATATTAGGAAATTACAAATAAATATATGTATTATTTGTTTCACCTTTATTTCTATTTTAATAATTGAATGAATAATAAAATATTTTAATTATTAATTAAATTTTAGATTATATATTTACTATTACTATTACTATAACATAAAACTTTTGTCAATTCTTAATGCAATATTTCCTATATAATTATATTATTTATAAATATAAGTTAATTATATTTGTTTTGTAGTAAAGCATAAAATTCAGCACAATAATAATTTGTAATCAAATTATGTTTTGAGTATAGATTGTATCGATTTTGATGAGCTTTTGCCTATCCCTGGGTATTTTCAATTTGAAAATGAATATATAACCCTTTTCACCACCCACTCCCATACAAATGTATAATTATTAAAAGTTAAAAATGACATAACAAGAAAAAGTGTTTCGAATTGTGAAATTTATCGGAAGTTACTAGAATCTACTGGAATTTTAATCTCTCTATTTCATTTGATTATAATATATTATAGGATAAAATATTATATCAATTTTTTTTTATCTGATTAATTATTTCTGATAATCAATAAGCCATATATTATTTAGATGTCCTCTGTGCGAATATATATACGAATATTTAAAACTTATATTAATTTTTATATAATATATATATTTGCTTATTAATCAATCAAATGTTTGTATAATCGTAATTTATTGACAAATTTATATTGCAAAATTTTATATAATTTTCTACATATTGTATATGCAGAGCACTTAATTACATTTTTAAACCTATATTAAAATGTTATCATAGATAACGAATATTTTTCATAAATCAATTATAGATATAAATATCAAACAAAGCAGATGGTTTCAAAATTATAATTCAGTGAAATTATTATTGTCATATATTATAATATGAATATAAAGTGTCATTAATCTTTTAGGTTCTATTGTTATGCGCTATGTACTTTAGTTATTTATTAGTTCTATTATACAAATTGCATTATTTCTAAACCCGCAACGTAAATTTGATAAATTGAATAAATTATTAAAATCCTGCTGTTGCAGAAAAACAAATCTTTTACGAATAATTTTTTAAAGTCTAGTATATTGTTTGGTATTATAAGAATATTGTTATAATAATATTAATTATTATTATTATTATTATTATTATTATTATAAGGCGTATAAAAGTTACAGTTTTACTATCAAATCAATTTTATAGAAAATCTTCATCTCATTTATCTTTTTTTTTTTTTTGAATCTCACCATTCAGTAATGTCTTGTATTATAAAAATATTCTAATTAATTGGCATGTTTTTCTTCTTTAAAGTAGTAATCTTTTTTTTTTAGGTCTGAACTCAATAATAGATTGAATTGAAACAATGAAAACCTTAAAAATATTTACCATTTTTTGTGGGGTACTCTTCGCTAAATCTCCGTCCCTTATTATTACCGAGAGATTATAATAATTTCCTTATTTGTTTCATATTTTTTCTTTTCGAATTATAAAACACTAAAAATAAATGCGTATATAATATAATTCCAATTATAAAAACATATATAAATTCTATAATAATATTAATATGACACAAGTTGTCTAATTTTTAAATAAAAATTAATAACAACCATATTATTTATAATTATATTAAAAATAACTTTTTTTTCTATGAAATTACATTAAATAAACAGAATCTTATACAGTTTGTAATATATAATATAACTAACCATTTATAAACATATATATAAGACATTCAAATACATTATAGGTGTATGTTACATAGTCTGTCATACTCTGTCTATTATTGTCATACTTTTATACAGTCAACCATCTACTTATCCACCAAAATAATATCAATACAATATAATAATCAGAATTCAATGATGTTAGTAGAGTCCGCAGGATGCCGTAAAACATCAGTTGGTATAGTTGTTTAAGAAGTAATTTATCAGCTAAACCTTAGTGACTGTGGGACTATTTATATACGATTTATGTATAATAAATTTTCAATATCTCTTGTAAGTCGTTTTCAAAATTTTTAAGATGAATTCAAAAAATAGGTAAAGTAATTGTATCATTAACTCAAATTTCTTTGAATTTTCACGGACATCGAATGAATTTTTGTCGATCGCAAGAACGGAATAACCATTTAAAAATGATTGGGAGATTTATTCAATCTTGCACATCTCTTAAAGACCGTTAAAAAATTCATAAAATTCGATCATCTACATCGATAACCTGCCTGCAAAAAAACCATATTCATTCAAACGAAATAATTAAATTTTAATCAGCGCAATCAGCAGAGATGACTGTTTACAAATATAGAGTTTTTAAAAATAATATGATAAATATATACCGCGTACTGAATTATACGTTTACCATCACCGCATATCATCAACACCGAAATAGTTATTATAAAAATTTGTATATACCATACGTAATATTTTTATATTTCTTCTGTCGCCACTTTTTCTCTCATTTCCATTAAATTTTATATTTTCAATCTTTATATATTATAATTACATGTAATATTATTTATTCATATATACGTATTTTTATGCACCTTTTTGGATGTATATTTCCGCTTTTAAATATATACATTATAAGTATAACGTATAGTATGATCTATACTCTGATCAAAAATAATCTAAACTCTTTAGTATTGTGAAATAAAATACAAAAAGTATATTCATTTTATTCAACACCATATAATTATATATTTGTTTTTTACTTCAAAGTAATCCACATTTGATGAAAATGCATTGAACTCAACGTTTAAGTACTTTTCAAAATCGTTTTAGTATTCTAATCAATTCTATTAAAACATTGGACTGGAAAAACCATTATCGTAGAAGTCTTCGATGGACAGTTTTTAACATATTTAATATTTTAGCAGCGCCATTTGAAATTAAAAAAATGCATTCATTTGCAAATCATTATATGTATTTAAAATCGAATTAAATACCATAACAAGTTGAAATTTGTTACAGGAATTTAAACTAACTATGATGACTTTGGATGTTAATGTTTTGTTAGAACAATTCACGTTAGTTTTGATCAAAGTAATATAATATTAGTTTGAAAATATATTTATTATTATTCACTTGTAGCACATGTTGTTTATGCGTTCGCTATTTATAAAATTACATTATAAACACATATGCACATTTGTTTCAATGAGGAGGTTTTATAAGTATGATGTTTTATATATAGTTAACATTTATTTATATTTATTGTATATATTCAAATATACAATTTATAAATGCTTTAATTTTTGGTTTTTGGAAGCAAAATACATAACCTATGATAACATCAATAAACATTAAAACTTAAATATTGTTGTGAATGATGTAGGTTATAATATCAAATAAATAGAACATAAACAATATATATAAGAATATTAAGAATTTACCTCTGTGTTGTTGTATTATTGTGCAGATGTTTGATTTTAATATATATATTAAATAATTTGTATACTCGTCGAGAAGTTCATATATAATTTCATCTTATATTTTGTTGTAATTGCAGAGAATGGAGAAGAAAATAAATATAAATTAAATATTTTATTATTGCATATTTCTTCGTAGCCCATTTATTATGAATAAAGTTAATTTTTTGAAAATAGAAAATTTATATATAATTTATGGAGGGTTTTTTTTTTTTTTTTTTTACCATTGATTTTTACTGTCTATGCTCGCGCAGACACATTAATTTTAAAAAAATATTAAAAAAAAATTATATTATTAAATTGATTTTACGGGTCGTTGCCGTTAAATTGATGTTATTTATACACCTTTTTTCTATATAATAAAATATATAAATTGTAAAAAAATTTTCCAATTATTTTCGGAAAATTATGACAAATTTTACGTTTGGTTTATTAAAATTCATACCACGTTTTTTATTATTATTGCTTTCCACACACACACACATCACATCAATTTTATATATATTATATAATTGAATTAAATATATCATATTCATATATAAATTTATAGGCGGTGTGTGTTTATGTGTTTAGTCGTGTGAATATAACACAAATCCACATGACCATATTTTGACACGTATATGTAAAAATGTTTATTAAACTGCGAAAAAAATTATTTAATATATTTATTTATTAAATTAATATATAAAACAATTTATATTTTGTTCTATGGTATATTCCTTTTTTTTTTATTTATACACCTATCACGCACACAACAACATCATTAAAATCTGGTAAAGCTTATTTTTTGAACGCATTGCTGTTTAATATATATTGTGAGAAGAAAGTTTGTTATTTTCTACAAGCAATTGTGTAATATATTTTGTTTTCCTTTATATTTGAATACTACAATATATCTATGAGCTATAGCGATCTTATTAAAAGCACACAATATATTGCTATTCACTTCCATCTATATTTATTCGTTTGTGGCCTATATGTAAATGGTAAATATTTTCCTAACAAATAATACGATTTTTAAGAGTGAAAAATATATGATTTTAGAATAAAAAAAAGCTCTTATTTATGTACATATTTATTAAATTTATATATACTAAAACAATAATATAATGATAAAAATAAAAATTTTTTTAATAACAAACATATATGTAAACCTATGGCGTATACATTTTACATGCAGATATTCATATATTTATAAATTATGATTACTCTAAAAGTTTTGTGAAAATACTAATATAAATATTTACGAAATGCCTTTATTGTTTTTCTCTTGTATATGCCATCCGATCCACTGTTCATACATGTTTAACCTGCTTCGACTTGATTAAAAACGATGCTTGCCTTAGATTTAATTCACCAGTTTTTCCACAGATGCAAATGATTCAATTGTCGCAAAAAAATTATTCGTTAGATATAAAACTTTTCCTTTTAAAACCTTAACATTTCTATATAATTAAATTGTTAAATTAACACTGGTTACATCTCGTTGGGCAAATCCTTAATCAATGCGGTGCAATAGCATATATAGAAAGGAAAAGGAAAAGCAAATGTGATATTGACTAAAACCAAAAACAATACGATACATTTGTATTTGTAATGAAATTATAATTTGAAAACTATAGAAATGTGTTATTAGATTTACGTGATATAATTTTTAATTGACTATTAATATCCTTATATGGTATATACGATAAAATTCATGTTCCATTATCTGTTACGATTAAAATTAGTAGATCAATTTCTTCACAACATAACTCGTTTTGAAAAATAAAAACATTATATACCAACTACTATTTTTCTGCAAAAAATTTATAGTATACATTAAAGAAGTGTCATTCTATCAATTATGGCAATTCGATACTGAAACTTTTAAGAGGTAATTGATGTATACAGTTCATTTTATATAAGGATATATTATATATTGTACATGTACCATCAAAAGAAATATATATATATATATATATTAAAAAGGATATAATTTTATCATCTATATTGTGCGTGTCAAACATGCTAAAGGCAAAGCGTACAATTCCTTTTGTATTCTTTATAAAATCAAATCTCTCATGAATTTCAGACATACAACTCGTGTATGGTGGATGCATATATATATATATACATCAGACTCTATACATTCATAAAGAATAATATTATTATTTTTCCTTATAAAAGATTTTCTCATATACATTTTTCTGTATTCTTTCATGTGCATAGTATAATGTAATGTAATGCATATATATATATAGTCATATTTCTGTCTACATAGATAAAATAAAGTGTAGATCATTTGTCAGTTTTTCATATTCAGTTCTTTTATATACAAACATTTATATTTATATTTCATACTTTCAACACGTTGCTGGTTGGCAACAAATTCATTGATTGAACAAAAAATGTCCCAAAGGCATTTTGTTGTAATAATTTTTATTAAAATGCTATATGTTTATTATTTGTGAAGGAAAGTTTATTATTTTTTAATTATCATTGTTTATATATAATGTTTAGTGATTAATCTGCGTCGTCTATATATTTTATTGTTAATCTGTATAGTAATAATTATTAATTTTATCACGCACATATTCAAACACACAAAAACATATTTACTTGAAACTTTTACTTGAAATTAGTAAATTTTATGAAATTGAATTGTAGTTTTTGTCAATTTGTTTTTTTTTTATGTTATCATAAAATTTTATCGTTAGTTGCTTTGTCTTGTTGTCCAATATACGGGGGGCACGCAATACCAACGCATGCAAAGAATTTCTAAAGAATATGATTCAAAGTTTTATTTACATATTTCTATAGCACATATTTACCAGATCTCTCTTGTCAACAGATTATCAAATTTTTAAACATTTCCAAAAACTTATTTTGTATAAAGGAAATGTTCAACTATCAAAAATAACTCAACTCTGAAATACACTTTAATTAGAATCTAATATTCACCGGAAGTAATAAACTTTTTTGTAAGTAATTAAAAACAAAGTTTATCGATATAACAGCATTGTTGTTTGTCTAATTCAACTTATAAATAGTTGCAGAAATACATTTACAATATAATATAATTATTATAATATGTTTGAAAGTTTGTGAACAATTCTTTAATTATTCTGTAAATATATAAAGGAAATTCAAAACAATTATACACACACACACACACATAGATGAAAATCAATAAATTGAATCGTTTAACTTAACACTAAAACAATTTACTCATGTAACAAGGAAATAAAAGAATTGATTCACAAATGATGACCATTACCATTTCTATTTTCGATAGTCATATGGATGCGAGTGTATAGTGCAGGTGCTACATTGAGTAATTTATTATGTACATGTACATGGTTGGTGCATTACATAACAATATTAATACATATAATAATCAAGAATTTAATGTTGCATCACATGAAATAATAATATTTTTGTAACAATATAATTTAAGCTGTAGCATGTAACGCTGAGTTATAATAAATTTTCAATTTACTTTTAAAATATGTACATGTAATTAATAAAAAAATAAAATGTGTGTGCGTATATCATTTAATTAACGCCATATTTTAGTTTTACCACACTTTCAACATTATGTAAAATTAAATTATAAAACACACACACACTATAAAATAATTGAACCATCATGATTTATTACATGTGGTTTATTTTATAGTATATATGTGGCATAATAAATTGCTATATTTCAAGTGCATAGACGTAAAACGAATATATGTTTTTGGTTAAATTTAATTTAAAATGATTGTTTTTTCTATATATAATTACTGAAATTTACTTTGATAAAATGTTTTATGTTATTTGAAAATTTCATATTTTTATTTATAAGAATATGTTATTTGTAAAACAATTTTAACTTAAATTTTTTTGAAATTCAATTTTCATTTCAAAACCAGTTGAACTTTAACCTTTGGTTATAGGATAGAGAAAAAAAAAAAAAACAACATTAAATTTTTTATTGTTTTTTTGTTTGTTTTTATATATATAAATTCTCAAAATTGTTATAAACAAATCAATTAATTTGATTATCTTCCAATATCGATAAAAGAAAAGAAAAAACACACAAAACACATAATAAACATTATATTGTGAACAAATTCTTTATTTTCAAATACAATAAAATAAAAAATGCGTATATTATTGGTATTATCCCTGGTAACAATTTGTCCGTACTTTGAAAAATGAGGAAAATTTCCGTGGAAAAGATATATTATGGAATTTGTCCAAAGAATGTCCATATATTTTCCACTTAATATAATAGTATTTTATTTAGGTCAATTGAAAACTTTGGATTCTCAGGGTAATTTTTCCAACACATATCCGCGCGGTATTGTATTCATAATTTAATTCATCAATTCGCCAAGACTTTTTATCCGCGGTTTTTGTTTCTTGTTTATGTAACAGTTTTTACTGCTAAATTTCTACGAATTTATTAATTTAATCTTATCTTATTAAAATCTTACAATACAATTATTTTTTGCATAAGAAAAGTTATATGATCCAAGGACATTTTATTATAAAAATCTATGGACAAGATTGCACTGATCATATAAAATTCCAGCGAACATCCGTAAGAAATCCATAGATATTTCCTCGGATTAAAACTACGAACTACTACATATAATACGGAAATTTTGCGGACAAACTACGGACAGTGTTACTAGGGATAATATACAAAAAGCATAAAATTCAAGTATAGAATATGAGAGAAAAAAAAAACGAAATAAAACTTTTATTATTGTTAAAGTTACGACGAATTATAAGTGGTTTAGGAGGTTTTAGGAAAAACATATATTATATTTATTTGTATAAACTCGTATATGCATATTACGATTACACCGCATATATATAGATGTAGTTCAATTTTCTTCGATTATATTTATATTTTGTTGTTTTGGTTGGACTTTTCCTTAATTATTTATATATATATATTTTATTGGTAAATGTTTGAATATTAGTATTTTATTTTGATGTTTTACTTACGCAACTTTTTTAGAATTGATAAAAATAAAGATTAAATAACTAACTTCTCACATTTGACATTTGATAAAGAGATCAATATCAAATTTAATATGGGACATGAATGTGGGATTGTCAGTTTTATTTAATTTCCTATTCAACTCCCTTTGTTTTTTTTTTTAGATAAGAGCAACAACATGACTATAAAAAATGTCTTTGATCAATTCAATCGTCAGTTTCGCTTAATTTCCTGTTTAATTCGCTTTCATGCGTGCGAAATATAAAATGGTTACTTTTGAAAATTAGCACTAAGAAGTTTTGCAACAATACGTTGTAATTTCCATTCATAAAACCATAAGATAATTACTTTCTAGATTTATCATTAAATGGGTCTGGAAATGTTCTTGATCCATGATTCATCACTTTTATTCAATTTACTATTTATTGCCCTTTCATAAGAGATATGACATGATTATTTTTGAGAATTATCCTTGAGAGATCCTAGAAATGTCCTTGATCCATTAATTTTTAGTTTTATTTAATTTCCTATTTAATATCCATTCATATATACGAGATACTGCATGGTATTATGAGATTCTTTACAAGAACATATATCATACATTTACCATCCCTTTGTTGTATTGTGTATATATAATTATGTAAGTCATATGAGCTTTATAATGAAAAATATTAAATATTATTTAAAACTTAAAATAATATATTTGTAATTAGTTTTTTCTTGTATACTAAAATATATGCATGCATTAGCAGTATATGTGTTTGCACATGTATATTCAAAACAAAATATATATATAATATCTTAAATGCATACACGTACCATTGCCCGTACGCATATATATATTGTATAGAATATATATAATTCTTTTTAATACTAAATAATATTTACTAGACAAAAACATTAGTAACTTTATCTTATTGTTCTATATATATATATTTTTTAACAAAATTATGTATAACAAAATAACAAAATTTATAAAGACGTAATACAATTGAAACAAGCATCTGGAAGCAGATATAATAAATGAAGCAAAAGAACATAACAATTTCATTTTAATTTAACAAAAGTATACATGTACATTCATATTTATTCATCCATATTGTAATATATGTACATCGTATGCAGATGATGTTCTATTCAAAAAAAAAAAAACTTTGAAATTGATAAAACTTTACAGATGTTTATATAATAGAAATATACTTCCTTATAAATATCAAATATGAAATTACTATATTTTTATTTATTCTTGCAATGGGTACGGGTACGCATAGTGTGTTTCTTTATCATATACAAAGTGTGCTATACTGATATATATATATATATATGGTATATGTAATAACGATACTTCACTGTATTATACAATTGAATTTGTTGTGGGCTAAAACGATTTAGTATAGAAATGGATATATTTTTTGGTAATCTTCTTTTTTGTGTACACCTAATGTAAGTGTTTTTTTTTTTTTCGTCCCGAAAATGTATATTTATTCTGCATAAAAGGAAATTCAAAAGCTTTTTTTTTATCTTTTCTCTTTCTTTATACGCATACTCATAAGAAGATAATTTATAGCAAATAACGAAGATTTATGTTTATTAATATAATAAAATATATAATCACAAATATATAGAGCTTTTAATTTGCATATAATATATTTTATTTGCTATAATATGATATATTTAGGAAAATCTGAGTGAATTTTATATATACCATAAATTATATGAATGAGGAAAAATTCTATAAATTTTCGCACCAATATTTAAAATATGGAATACATTTGTCTTGTCGCACAAAACGACATAATATCTTTATTAATTTTTGTGGCAAAATTATGTTAAATGATTATCATAATTATTAATAAAAATAATTTTATATAATATTTTAAATGTAATATAATTATATATTTTTTTATATTATTCATATATGTGCCGCTCTGTAAAACGAAGTCAATAAATATTTTAATATATTATAATGTTTTAGACGTGCTATATATGTTTCAGTCACAATGTATAATATATAGAGAAAGTAAATCGCACATATATATATTTAATCACGAATAATCCTATCCAATAAATTTTACATTTTTTACATAAAATACGCGGAGTATACGAAATATATACGTGTTTAAGATAATTGGATAAATTTATTTCAGGTTTCTTATTATATATTGTATAAAAATAATATAAAATAAATATGACTTGACGTACATAAAATGTATATATTATATACAGCTATGTTCAAAATAATAATGTGCATTAAAAAATCCAAGAGAACTTTTAAAATAGTGATTATATATATTAAAATCGAAGTTATTTCCTTAATTACTGCATGAAATTAAAACCCAGGTGCGTGGTTTTAGCCAACCGGGCCTATCTGCAACTAACGTCTTACCATCCCGTAAGGATCTTAATGTTCATTGCATCGAGCCATTTTGCTTTTTCGCCATTGCAAAAATTCATTATAATTTCGCAATATCTTTGAAGCTTGTGAATCAAAACTGTTGTAGATTTTATTTGAAATTCACATTAAGAAATATTATTTGTAGTGTAATTTTGATTTTTAGTAAAATTACTATTTTAAAAGTTATCCTTTCGCTATTCATTTCTTTAATGATTTTTATTGCACTATACTATTATTTTGAATACAACTGTATGAATACACCCACTATTTGATTTATTCAATGATTATTTTAATAATATATTATATATATTCTCGCGACTACAAATATAAAATGCAGTAAAATGAAAAATATAATAACACAAATTTATATATATTTCACATGAATTGCGCGTATAGACTATGGAAACTTCAACATCTTCGATATAAATAAAATTGAAATAAATATACAATAACATTTAAATATAAAGGGTTATGCGACAGTAACGTGAGTATCTTTTTTCGTTTGTTCGCATATGGCCTGTGAAATTGAAGAAATCAAAAATTACCTATGATTATTATATATAAAATGGATGCCACACGGACACACAAAACATCTAAAATAATTAATTTATTTTGAACAAAGTTTGGAAGCTTCCAATAGAATGGTAACATTGTAATTGATCTGCAATTTAATGCCTTTGAATTTTTATCTGCCATTTTATGAAATACGTAAGGTCTATTCTAGGATATCAACATTGATGTTTGCTGAAAAAAATGTTTGAAAAATTCATTATAAATTACGACGCCTCGCAAACATTTACGCACAAATATTAAAATAAATGTATAAAGGAAATGTTTCTATTAACTTGGGTATTAAAGAACTTTTATATATAGAGCCGTTTATTTTGGATAACCTTTTATTATGCAATATTTGTCTTCATATATATGTATATTTACATTTCTACAATATATCGTATCTTATATATTACATTATATAATAATGTAACCGCATTAATATAAAATCCATATAAACATATATATATATATCCATCCACCCCTTATAACTCTTCTTCTCTGTTATTTTCTGTAAAGCCACATCTCAAAAGATTATCAAAAGAAAATTTATACTGATGGGATTTTCTTTACAAATGTGTAAATTTGTTTATATTGTATATTGTATATACGATCTTGCTCTTATGTGTAAATATAATTTTATATGTTTATATTATAAAGTTTTCTCAAATATACATTTATGTGT
The DNA here is from genome assembly GCA_910594885.2 of Bibio marci. Lineage (NCBI taxonomy): Eukaryota > Metazoa > Arthropoda > Insecta > Diptera > Bibionidae > Bibio > Bibio marci. The sequence goes on from OU343117.1 coordinate 43,642,838, forward strand.
AAACCGCAAATTGTTTCCATTTTATATATATATTTATATATATGGGTGCGATTGTACACGGTAAATGAAAATGAAAAAATTAAATTTACTTATTTTTTTATCCACTAAACATTTTATAGTGAATTTAGTTTAACTTAACAATTAATTTACTACTGATATATCGTACGCATATATTTTATTCTAATTGAATTCCATGTGTGGATTTGTATAATATCAAATTGTCCATTATTTCTGAATGCTTGAAGCGATTTTAACAATGTGTGACTATGACTTTTTATATTACCCAAATAATCCCATTGACATTGCTCACTCAGCAGTTTTTGAATAGCTGTATGTTCATATTTATATTTGTTTGTAAACATTAACATATTCTTTATCTAATACACAAAAACATGTATTGCTCATAATTTCACACATTTTCATTATTAACTTTTTTTATATCTTTAATATTTTTTATTATAACCGCTAAGTAGTTACAACATCTATACCAAAAGACATTGTTTTGCAATCATATTTAACAAATATTACAATTTTAAAATCTTATTAATTTATGCTTTTATAATATATGTATACAATACATAATGAGTTTATTGCATAGAATAGCCCATATAATTATGATGAACACCATCTGGGGAATAGCTGCTTTAAATGTATTATATTATTATTATTATATATAAAAAGTGATAATGAAATATGTATTGAAAAATAAATATTTTTTTTTTAATCTTCACAATATTTTATATATATATTATTTTAATTTTCAAGATAAAAAATGATCCATATATACCATACAATATTTTCGCAGAGTTTGTATTATAAACATATTTCATAAATACCATATATATATATTGTATATTCAATTCAGAATGGGAACGACTGGTTTGAATGTCAATTTTTGATGTGAAAAGAAAAGTAATTATTACATTTACTTTAAAAATTTACTTGAAGAATAAAATATTATTATTACACAATACCACGGTGAAGATGATCACATCTGATAATTTCTTTTGTATTTATTTTTCATTATTTTCAGTTCTATATAATACATACATTTTTCTTTATTGTCTGTACAAATTGGAAATTGAAATTGTTATATTGTTGGTGTTTTAATTTATAAATTGTAGTATTTGCAAAATATTTTTAATTTACTACTACAATCGTATATTAATAATAGATTTTAAAATTTAATTGGTTGTTTTTCCTGCGGTGACATAAACATATTATTTGAACGCTTTTGTATTTGTTATACAAAATTTTGTACATTTCATATCATATTTTGAATGGATGTCGTCCGAAAGTTATTGGTCAATAAACTATAGGAAACACAAATACTATGGGTTTACTTAATTTTAAATTATTTTATTAAATATACAAAGACATGCGTAATTTTATCCGCGCTGTATTAACCATAAAGAAAGACAAACAATAACTTTTTACTGATGCAATATTTAATTACGTATAGGCGAAAAAGGGTTAAGATTTTGAAATTATATTTCTCTTCTAATATAACATTTATAATATAATTTTAGTATATAGTTTTATGAATTTATAAATGGAAAACAATTTGTAATAAATAAATAATTTGGAAAACTTTTATGTATATATATTTAATATATGACATATTCAAGATGAATTTTAAGTTTTCTAATATAAATATTATATCAAGCAATTCATTTATTTGGAGAAGTTTTTTTTTCGTCTTTGAAAATATGTTTTTGTTTTAAATTAATATATTATATTATAATTTCCATACATTGTTTCTTTAATGTAAAACATATTATTAGGAATATTATCTCCAAAGTATAGAAATTTTATATATTTGCTATACTTGAAAACACTCTGTATGCGATTATTTTAAATTCTTTGTACAATATGATTACATAACAATTGTCGTATGTAAAGAACCAAAATATACATTTTTTTTATTTTTTAAATCCCTAAACACAATTTAAAAAAATTGTGTTGTTAATTCGAAAAACCCAGGAAATTGAATATTTTCTACAAATTTTTTTCCTTCCAATTTTCATTATATAGTTACATATCCATACAAAATTTTATTATATACATGAAGTTATTATATTAAAATTAAAAGACATTTAATATCACAACTCCCTTAGATGTTTTGTTCAATTTTATATATTTATTTATGCACAGCACCCCATATGTGTTAAAAAAATACATTGCATATTTTCCAGTAATATATAAATAACAATATATTAATATAAAATTCAAAATAATGTATACACATTTTTACATCATTTCGATATATATGTTTTGTATATATATATACGACATTAATGAAATAAAAATGTCAACCAATGTAATTTTCAAGTAAATAAAATTTCACATTTATATTTATACAATTTCAATAAAATTTGTATTTCTATGCACGTTTCTTGGTTTAATAATGCCATATATATATATTGTATTATTTCTTTACTCATCCGTATATATTTAATAAAATATATGTAAGTATTATGTGACAATTTGTATATAGCAAAAAAATGTTTTGGGATTTATAAATATATATAAAATGTATAAATATATATAAAATAAACGAATAATACAAAATATATGAAATGTATTTATTGATAATCATATTATTTATTCCATTTTGAAAAATATGTTTTATACTAACTCTCTATCGATATACATATATATTTGCGTATTATATATGTGCCTATGTTGGCAACATACATACATCTTCTTCTCAATGTTAATCCAATATATAAATAAGGTTAATCCAAACACCTGATAAATACTTGATAAATTTTATATATTTGACTTTTATACCCTATTTTTTAATACTCAATTCGTGTAACAAAAAAAAAATAAAAATATATGTCATACATTGTGTTTTATATGTATTTTTATAATATATATTGACAGATGTTTATGTATGCGTATACCATTTTCCTCTATCATATAAACTTAAAATTCAATGGCAATAGTCAATAGTCAATATATTTAATCTTATGAAGGACGAAAAAAAACAAAAAAATGTTATAGATTGATATCACAATTTCTATTATGAACACGCTTATATAATATAGATTTTGTATTGGTTTTTATATATTACTTGTCACAAATATATATAATGTATAAGTATAATATTTATATACAAGGTGCTTTGGAAAATGCAACTAAGAATTAATGAGTTAGATATTATTTAATTAAATTGAAAGAATTTGAATGAAATTTCGTATTTTTCTGAATTTTTTTCAGATGTCCTATATAACCACTATAAAATTTGCTTATGTAAAATTGGTATTGAAAATTATTATTTAATTTATAGCAATCAATAACAGATACATTGTTTAAGAATTTACAAAAAAGTTGTATCCATTCATTGGACTATATACATATTACTAATATTTGATCACCCAGTTTCATATACAATTTTATATATATCTAAAAATGACATTAATGCTATCAACGATATATTTATGCATCTGTAGATTCACTCTGTAAAAAAAAATTAGATTTATATATCTTGTCTTTGTCTACATATACATAATACTCTTAAATGTCATGTGTCTATAGATATATTTTTAAGGTTAGAGTATAGATTATACATTAAATGTAATCAATAATTTAAAAATAATAAATTGTTTGCGTATAGTATAAATTTTGCAATGTCAATGTTCTCTGTCGGTGTGTATATTGTGTGATGGATGTGTGAATATTGAATTATGGAAATGGTATAGATTGACTATATCAATAAAACAAAGGTGTAAACCATTTTTTCGATTTATTATTATATGTAGAGTAAAATATTGTTTCTAATTATATTTAATACATATAAAATAGTAATTTTATTTCAATTCAATAAGTTCACAATCATCGTCAATATGTAGCCACGGATATAATTTCCATCCCAAAAATGTATTTAATTGATAAATTGTACAATCAATAGGTAATTGATATTCTCTCATAACAATTAATACTTCATAAAATTCTGGCATACTTTGTATATAATCTGCAATTTTTTTAAATTCATAATTTTTTAATTTATCCATTGCCATTATAACATATTCATTTGTATCCATCATATCGATAAATAATGATTGTAAAATATCTAATGGTATTAGATCATTGACATCTAAATAAAAGCCTAATAGTCCGGGACGTCTTGCACGTTGTGTAATTGGATTATTAATATGTTCACCATTATTCGTAATGAATTGCCGTAATTTAGATGATGTTAATGATTGGCCTTCGGTTATCGATGACGGTGGCATTGGTTTCAATTCAAATAGATCACAAATTAAATAAACATAATATGGTATATTATAATAAAGTTCATCGCAAAAATAATCAATTAACTACATATATAAAATAAAAAATAATAAAAATTAATAATAATTTCATTTTAATTCAACATTCAATATGCTTTTTATATAATTTGTCATACTGATTTATATTCTTTTAATTCACCGACATCATATAAAATACGACTGAATGGACGTTCACCTAAAAACAATAAGAAATCGGTAAGTTCACCTCGTTCGCTAAGTGTCTCAAGTAATAACGAAGCTATTTCTGTAACTGGTACATGTGAATTAAGTTCTTCGATTGCAATGCCAAGACGTTGTGGTATCGAACCACCACACACATCATCTGGTGGCGGTGGAACTGCAATATTAATAAAAATAATCTTTTATGTATGTGCAATTCAATTTTTGCATGAATGTAATTAAACAATAATCTTATCAAAATTATAGATAAACAAAAATGTATTAATCTTATCACACTTTATATACACTTTTTTAAAGCGATAATAAACTGTTTTGATTTTTGGTTGTTTAAAATAGTGAATTGTATATATTAATGCTACATTGGATGTATAAACATATTAATTAATTATAAATGAAATTACAATTAACTTGGTTTACACCAAGTGAAATATTTTATGTAAATAATTAAAAAGTTACTAGAAAAACTATACAATATTCTAATATATTGAGAAGAAGAACGTTGATATAGATCATTTTACCAAATACAAAATATATTAAGCCTATTTTGGTATATAAATCTATATAACATTTATAAATGTATAACAACTTTTTTCATGAAAATCTAATTAACTTGTTTTTAACGTTCTAATTAATTTATTAATTTAGATTTATATATCATACCCACATAAATAATCTAATAAAGGTATATAGGTAATACAATGATAATTTGATAGGAGTATATATATACAATATATAACCTAAATAATCATACTTTTATATGTACATCAAACATATTTTTTTATTTTAATGAAAATGTAATCTGGTTCGAATCATTATTATTCATATTTATCCAGTAAAATTTTCCATATAGAAACGAAATATATATATATATAATTTACAAAATAATGAAAAGGAAAAAGATTAGGAATGAAGGATGAAAAAAAAAGGTATAATAAAATAAATACAAAATATATATTATATATTCAGGAAAATAAGAAAAAGGAAAATATAAATATATAAATATAGGCCATAGACATTCGTTCGTATACGTATATTTATAATATAAATAAAATAAATTTAGTAAAAGCTCACGTACATAAACCAACTTGGGCATTACTATTGTTAAACGTGATCGTGAATAATAAAACTAACAAATACAAAATTACAAAACCTTTCATTTTTACTTTCGACACAATCTTAATTCAAATGAATACTGAAAATGTAAAAATAAACTTTTCTATTTAGCTACTGCAAAAGATACCATTTTGATTATTATTATACCTAACCAATATGAAATTAATTTAAATTATATTTATTATCTTTTATTTATAAAATATTGTATTTATGTATATATCATTTAGTATACATATAACAACAATATATAAATATAAATGAACTTTAGTACATGTTTCTTTTTTTTCTCGGTCGTTTGTTGTTGTATACTTATATATACCATATATATATGATACAATACAAATCATGCGTTTGCTATTTTATATATGATAAATTGAAAAATCAAATACTATTAACAAAGATATTTATTTTGTTTAGATCCATTGTAACTCAGGTAATAAAATTAATACCGCGGTCATTGAACCCGCCCGTGTGTTGCTTCAAGATCGAAAAAATAATTAATAATAATGTTTGTATAATGCTTGCTCACAATTTACAGAACAAAAAAAAAACAGCATTTTCTGAAATTTAATAAGTACATTAAAATATACATGTATTTTATAAGGATTTTAAAAAGGATTTCAATAAATTTCATTTCACTTATATCTACAATTTTATATTTGCATAAAACAACTAATGATTATACAAATAGAATATAGAGATAAATATATAATGCTAGATATAGTCGGCTGAAATCAATATTATATATATATATGCGATACATAATACATATATAAAACATTAAATCCAACTTTCTTATGAATATATAAAATATAATAAATTCCTTTCTTACATGAAAATTTAAAGTAAATTGCCTAAAGCTTTTTCTTTGTTTTTTGAAAATATTATATACATTTGTGTAATGTTTAACATAATTTATACATAAATACATGTGTTTACTTTGTAAAAAATTGATACAAGTTTACAAAATACAATAATTATTCATGGATAAACAACACATAAATAGTAGATCAGTTTTTTCACAAATAATTTCAATTAATATTATGTTGATGTTATAATAATCTTATATTGGCAAAATACATGTGCTATACTTTTTGTGTTTAGCTGAGCATTAACTAAATTGTAAAATTGACAAGAACATATTTTTATTTTAATAAAAATATTCTATAAAATTGTAACCATTTTAATTCAATACTATTCGTAGTAACATTGTCCACAGTTTGTCCGTAAAATGCCCTGCATTATATATAGTAGTCCGTAGTTTCAATCCGAGGAAATATCTATGGATTTCTTACGGATTATCCGCTGGAATTTTAAATGATTCTGTCCATGGATTTTTATAAAAAATGTCCTTGAATTATCCGTATATTTCAGATGATAATTTCTACGGATTCTTTTTAGCAAAATAAAAAGCAGTATTTCTCGTTGCTATTATTCCACAGAATATCCATAGAATTTATATTCATATTTTTTGTGACAAAAATATCTTTGGATCGACCATGTAATATTTTGGCAAGTAATGCCCGTGTATTGTTCGTATTATCAGAATAAATTTTCTTATGACGAACATGTCAAATCACGGTTTTTATTCAGTTTTTTTTTGCCGATACACCAGAAGTTCTATGAGCACGGAATGAAGATGCTACCTGAATGACAAAAATTCAACGATATTTTTTTGTCATAAATAAGAGAAAAAAACCGCGAATAAAATCCATGAAAAGTCTTACAAAATTCCTCGGCAATATATAGCTTTGAATTGTTGGTTGTTTTAAAAATGATGAAAATAAATTAAAAAGAATGAGGATTATATTTAGATAAGCGAAATATACAATATTTGAACCATTGTCTTGGATAATTGGTGAAATAAATTATGAATACAATAACGCGCGAATATATGTTGGACATTTTACGCTGACAATCCAAAGGTTTCAATTGACATTAATAAAATACTATTATAGTAATTGGAAAATCTATGGACATTCTTTAGACAAATTCCAATATTTCTTTTCCATGGAAATTTTCATCATTTTTCAAAGTACGGACCAATTGTTACTAGGTATGGAATAAAAATATCAAATTTCATTACTTTTAGATTAAATTACACAAACAGATCATTATTTTATATGATTGTTTCGATATTATCCGGCAATGTTTAAAAAAAAATAAAATATATATTGCGTTATAGTAAAAATGAAGAACGAATTTAATTGTATTCACTATGAAAATTTTTATAAAAATATATTCTCCGAAAGTTATACTTTTAAAATTGTATCCACAAAATATATGTTGAAAAATTTTGATCTTTAAAAATTTACTAGGAGAAAAAAAATAGAAAAAATTTCTTTTAACTTATTCTAAAATTCTTTATTTTAATAGTATCACATAATATTTTACATAAAATGTATAAACGATACGCGTACGATAATTTTCGGTATAGGTATGTGCTGTAACATTTTTTATTGCATATAATACAATATAATAGCAAATAGAAAACATATATATATGAAATCAAAAACAATAAATTTTTATACTTATACAACAAATACTTATTTTATTATTTTTATCATGATTTTCCCACATCGAACATTACACAATAAAATAAAATTCTCATATATTTATTGCTGATGTAAAAAATGTCTCAAACTTAAATTGTTCTTATTTTATAATATATACATATTAAACTATATATATTTATTTAACACACTCGTATAGCATGCATTCACTTTTATGTTGCAACCTTAATTTTAGGGTTTTCACATAAAAGTTTTATACGATTGAATTTAAATTTTAAAATTAAAAATTGTAAGCATTTTAATTTTTATAAACTATTTTTAACTTATAGATTGAAAAGTTTTAATGAAAAAACTATTTAGAGAAAGTTCTAAATGTTATAGATCCTACTATTGTTAAAACAATTTTATTATTATATTTATATGTTTGAAAGTTATTAATTAATTGAATGGCAATTTTTTTGAAAAATATCCTTCTTTCTAATTTATGATTAACATTTCCATTTTCATTTAAATAATATTTAATTTTACATATAATTTTATTTTAATTATAAATATTCTTGCGATTAATTGTTAATTGATTATCAATTAATTAACTAATTTAACGGATTTTAATTGATTTTAAGGTGATCTATTTTATAGTAATTTCTCCCATAATTCACATTTAGTGAATTCAATTATATAGACATTTTTTATTATATAGCATTCAATTTAGACAGTACAGAATATATAAACATCCAAATATAAAAAGAAAATACATTATTGCTATCATAATTTTAAGTTGATTGTAAATCACAATAATAGCTCCTATACATATATAAATAACATATGTACTCGGCTACTCGTTGCATATATGTATAGGGTGTTTTTTTTTTTGTAAAAAGTCCTTCTTTTTATTACACTATATGTTAGTATACTTTAACAAATCATCATTGAATGTTTAACACTTTAATTACAAATTGGTCCATTGATTTAGTGAATCCATTTTTTTATCGAAAAGTTTTATTCATTAAGGATAATAAATAAAATTGTTTACTCAAAACTATAAATTAAACAATTTAATAATTTTGAAAACTGATATGTGAATTTTGCCCTCCATATATGACTTTAGACTGAATAGATATGGCTTTAGAATTTATATTATATTCGACAAAATATATTGTCTATACCACTACGACTGCCGGCCCATTGATAGCAAACATATAAGCCGCATTATTATCGAACATTTTTTGCATTCATTTTTATGTTGTTAAATTCAAGGTTGTATCATTTAAAAAAAAATAAAACACACCCTATACATTGATTACATAAAGGCAAATTCAACAGTTGGCAAATTATAATAATATTATGGGATGTACGGCGCGCTAACATTGTAAATGTATTAAAATATGTCATAAAATTTTATAAAATAGCATTGTAACAAATTGTATTATTTAATTTAAAATCCCTTAGTGTGAAAACAAAATAAAGATAATTTTCTTGTATTCACATTTTTATGTTTTCATTTTAGATTTTATAAATTTAATTTATAACGTATATCGAACAATATAACATATATACAATTGTAGTGGTGAATATATTTAATTAAATTAATTTTATATTTTGAATAAAATTTACATTATCACCATCAAGTAATGTTACTCCAAGTAAGATAGAAGTTTCCTTAATTCTATTTTTTTTTTTTTTTTATATGAAGTACTGTTAGTCCTAAACTGGGTGGCTAATTCAATTCAATTCAATTCTTTATTTATTATTCAAAATAATTTTATAATATAATACATTTAGTTACAAACAAACTTTCAAGATTATAAAATTTTAACAGTAAGATAACTTACTTTATCTAAAATTATTTAATATATTTGTTTAAGAACATTTAAGGTCGTATATTGTTTATTGAGGTTTGTTTAACATTTTAGATACACTCGATGGAAAAATTTTTAAAAACCATCTACAACTGGGTGGCTAATAAAAAAAAAACCTATACCTTACTAGTATATATTTTTATAAACTTTAACAATAAGGATTCAATAAATATATAATGTTATTTTTATTTTTACAATCCATTTTTATTTAGGTATATATGATGTGATGTGATGATGTATAATGAAATTCTGATTATTATTTTGAAATTCAAATAAAATTTGTCATCTTTTATTATATTTATTCATTTTCTTATAGAATATTTATTAATACGATTCTTATTTTTTTCTTTTATATATATGCTTATTTCTATTTTGTGCGTGTATATATTATATATATGTATTGATTGGTCCTGTATCAATAATATTATACAAATAGATTCAAATATTTTTATTTTACATATATCTCTTTATAATAGGTCTACCAATATGTGTGTGCCGCTCACGGATTAATCTCTGTGGCCGCCTTAAATGATGGCGGTTTCGACTTAAATATTTTTTTGTTAACGTATTCACTTTATATCTTTATCTTTCTTAGTTTGTTTTACGAGCTAAAAATTTAAACAACATATTTTTTTTTTTTTTAAAATGTCGTGTTTTGTGCCAGAAAAAAGTGATTTGCGGGGAGGTTTATTGTTATTGTTTCATTGGAAGAAAACTGCTGCTGAAAGTCATCGAATTCTTGTTGAAGCTTATGGTGAACATGCTTTACAAGAAAGAATGTGCAGAAAGTGGTTTCAACGATTCAAAAGTGGTGATTTTGATCTGAATGACAAAGAACGTGGAAAACCACCAAAAAAATTTGAAGATACAGAATTGCAAGCATTGTTGGATGCAGACGATGCGCAATCGCAACAACAACTAGCTGATTCCTTAAATGTATGTCAACAAACCATTTCTAATCGTTTAAACAATATGGGTAAGATCCAAAAGGAAGGAAAATGGGTTCCATATGAATTGACAGAAAGAAGCATGGAAAAGCGAAAAACCACGTACGAAATATTGTTTCAAAGACAGCAACGAAAGTCGTTTTTGCATCGAATAGTCACTGGTGATGAAAAATGGATTTATTTTGACAATCCTAAACGGACTAAGCATTGGACTGATCCAGGTCAACCAGTCAAATTGACGCCAAAACGCAATATTCATGGAAAGAAGGTTTTATTGTGTATTTGGTGGGACCAAAAGGGCGTGCTGTATTATGAGTTATTGAAACGTGGTCAAACTATTACTGGTGAGGTATACAAAGGACAATTGAATAAATTGAATCAATCATTGAAAGAAAAACGACCAGAATGGGCCAACAGACATGAAAGAGTGATTCTTTTACACGACAATGCTCGTCCACATGTCGCAAAACCGGTAAAAGAAACATTGGAAACACTCGGATGGGATGTGTTACCACACCCGCCCTATTCACCAGATGTTGCTCCATCAGATTACCCCTTGTTCAGATCGATGGCACATGGACTCTGTGCACAACGCTTCCACAATTATGCAGACGTCCAAAATTGGATCGATTCTTGGATCGCATCAAAAGAGGAGAAGTTTTATTTTGATGGTATTCATAAATTGCCAAAAAATTGGAAAAAGGTTATACTTAACGATGGTAATTATATTCAATAAAAATTTTTTACTGTTATTACCGGAATTAATGTGTTTTATTTTGAAAAAAACGGCACACACATATTGGTAGACCTATTATATATTTCAATATTTCTATAAATATATGACACGGGTGTGTGTACTATACTATACTATACCATAACCATATATATATATATACTTACATATAAAATTTGTAATGATTTGTTGCTGATAGACATGAGCTTTTTTATTTCATTGTTGAAATGATATATCTTTTGTGAAGAAAAAAGGAAAAACAGGAAATAACATATATGGCAAATGATCATATCTGTATATATTTATAATGTATATTGAAAGAAATATAATGTAAGATATTAGAAATATTCACAATAACATTATGTAATATATTACAATATATATACTCGTATCTGTATATCCCGTATATGGGTATAGAAAATTGTGTAAATAAAGAAAATACTTTATTTCCGTACCCCTATATGTTTCCATGTATTCATTATTATATGCAATATATATTTAAGTATAATTGTATCGAATTGTATAAATATTATATATATATATATAAAATATATATGCAACAAAATATCTAGTATATTAACTTTACTTATTCATATTTTCAAATGTTTATATGTTTCCGTTTTCCGTTTGTTATTATCTCATACAATAAATTTTATATATTGAATTGACATTTTTCTAAATATACAAAATTGATTTCTTGTAATAAACACTTATACGATAGAAGCTCGTTAACTTGACTCTATATTTAAAAAGCAAAAGCGTGATTTTAATAATATATAGTACATTGAATTTTATAGCATTAATTTTTAATTTTATTAAATTGTAGTTCATGGTATATTTTGATATGGACGAATGTTATCGTCATTAGCGAGTTTCTATTGTATTATTTTTTTATATATTCTGTAATTAATTGTGTTTACTTTCATCTGATTTTAATGGATTTTGATTTATAGCAAAAATTGAACTAAATTGTTATTAATTTAAATTACTGGAATCATATTGAATGCCTGATTGACATATATATTGAATGCAAACTTTAAATCAAATTCATTTGTATATATACCATAAGTTAAAATTTTTAGATTTGTCTGCAATGATGCAGTACTATTATATCTATGTCACCTATTATATATGTCCACATCTATGATTAAGATTTAACAATATTATATTATTCGTATATAAATCTCTATTTTTATAAAATTATTGTTAAATCACATTTTAATAACATGGCAATAAATTTATATTAAAAAATATTAATAAATTTTTTTAACACTCACAATCACATTATTTTTGTAATTTCATATACAAGTGAATATTGTAAATTATATATCACTGATGTATTTGGATGTATTTAAGTCATCATTTGAATACTTAGATATGTAAAATCTAACCAATAACTAAATCATTCACACACAGAAAAAAAATAAAATAGTTTTCACCTAAATTGATAAGCTTTTTAATTAAAAATTTAAAATGATATCTAATAATTGGAATATATATATACAATTCGTTATTTCTTAAATTTAAAATAATTTTTAAAATACCAACCAATTTAATTTTAACACATTACACCCCGTTTAATTTAAATTAATGTGACATACTCCTTTTGATTATATTTTTTTTTTCATTTTGATTAAATCTACCCTTTTTAATTTTAAATTGTTGAAATATGTTTTTATTTATTAAAATTTAAAATAGATTATTCGTTTCGTTTGTTTGATCATAATACAAATGGGTTTTTTGTTTTAAGAGCAGTCCAATAACTTTTTTTGGTTTTTTGTGTATGATTTTATCCTGTATATTCAAGCATGTAGCAAAACATATACACCCTAATTCAACTAAAATGTATATACCAAGAAGTTGAAACGCAAGTGTATTTAACAGCGTTGCTTATTTTAATTGTATATAAAATATAATAGTAAAATTGATTTTATTTAATTGATTACGAGATTAACAATTTTTAATTAATAAATTCAAAAACACATTGTTTTTTAAAATAAATTTTGTAATGAAAACTATGAATGCTATATTAAGTATAAACTCTCGTTTTAATTTGTGTGTATATTTGTTTGTTTTTTTGTTGAATTAGCCTGATGATAATAATATATATAAAATATAATTTTCGAGAATATATATGCGATAACATTTTCCATTGATTCTTATCTATGTAAAAAATATATATACATGTGAATATTGCATGCTACATCAAATAATTAATTATATAATAGAGATAAATATATGCAAAATGCTGAATTTAACAATAATATTTGACACAAATAGTGAGGAGAATAGACATGTAATATTTCTAATTCTAATTAGTCTAATATAATGTGAATACATATACTCGTATGTTATATATATTTATGGTATATGTACTAAAATTATCTGTAGAAAACCAAATTCCTTGAAATTCTCTTATTTATAAATATGTATATACAGCATTAATTTAAATATGTATGAACGTTGTGTACGATGTAATGTGTAAGATAAGAAATAAGTATATATATATATATAAACTCTATTGTTATGTATACATATATAGGAAATCTTCTCAACCTTATTTCAAAATGTTCTTGCATATATATACAGTATATACTTTATAAGCAAATTCCGTTAACACTTTTTACATGAGAATATGTATTATATACATAAATATATTATATATATATATGGTACAATATGATATCTATAATAATGGTATATGCATTGTAATTTATACGTGCTTATAAATCGTAAGTATATATATGTTAAATATATAAAATAATGTCGACAATTAAATTAACTTGGTATAACATAATGTTGTTATTTTTTCTTCCATGAACATTTTATTTACATATACCATATATTGTATATATATATATATATTATGATATTGTTTATAGAAAAATTATACAAATTTAAATGAATAAAATAATAAATATAGATAATATACTTAAAGCATTCATTAAGTTAAAGAAAATATGTGTGAATATGGGGTATAAGAAAGAATAAAATTGAAAATTTAAAACAAGAGTAATTCTATAATTATAAAATAACAAAATTTACTAATAAGTTGTTTTACAAATGGAAAACACGTAAATAAATATGGTAATAGCTTATGTCGTGTTATAGATAGAATAGAATTTTGTATCATTATAGATTTATATACAACTAATACATATATATATGTATTCATAAATACAAAAGTTTAAATTATATCCTTAAGGATTTTATTTTGATTAATTTTTATTTCATGAATTAAAAAAACATTGTATTGTACAGGATTGTAGTATATATTCAGGATGTCCTTCAATGGGATGATGGGGGTCATAATTCTAAGTCGAAATTACTAAATAACATTTTTCGATTTGGGGCTCTGTTTTCGAGATACGGCTCTAAGAATTTTTCTCGACAGTCCATCATTAAAGTATCAATAGTTTCGAAAGTAAGGTAAATACAGAAAATTTATAGTAGACCGAATTTGTAAAGAATTAAATTGTGTTTTAATAAATTGTGTTTTAAATTTCGTTTAACCATAAGCAAACACCGCCTACTCTTCTTTTATTCCAAATATCTATAATTTTAGTTTGTTATTGCTTTATTTCTACATTTCCACCACTTTTTCAAACATTTATAACTTTTAAACTGGCAGTCATAGTTAAATGAAATATTTTACAAAATTATAGTGAAATAATTTAGTTTTACTTTTTTGATATAAAAATAATATGTTGTTAGATTTTTAAAAAAATTCATTTTAATACGAAATTTTTAAGAAAACATATAGTTATTTTTCAATTATATTGTTCAATAACTTAAACGTGAAGCAAGTTATAAAAAAATGTATAACACAATTTAATTCAGAATTTAATTCTCTACAAATTCGGTCTACTATAAATTTTCTGTATTTACCTTACTTTCGAAGTTATTGATACTTTAATGATGGACTGCCGGGAAAAATTCTTAGCGCAGTATCTCGAAAACAGATCCCCAAATCGAATAATGTTATTTAGTAATTTCGACTTTGAATTATGTGTCCCATCGCCCCCTTGAATTAATGCGAACCGCTCGTGAACACTATGTATATTTTTCCATAATTCATTGTGTTTTTTAATAGTATTTTTTTATTTTATATTATATTTTGACAATAACATTTTTACCAAAATTTGCACTAAGGCTATATAGTTGTTAGTATAATTTTATTTATTATAATTTTCCATAGGAATTTCTCTAATTATATTAATATAATAAAATATTTTTAATCATATGTATCGTACCATATTTGATTTATTATAATAATAACAATTTACAAATCCGAACAATTTGTTATGTATAAATAAAATATTCAATGATACATTTGGAAAATAAATACGCTATATAATATATATAAATTGTATATGATTGCGACAATATGCCTTAGATTAGTACTAGTATCAACATTATGAATCGACCATCATACGTTTGTGTTTCTTTTCTATTGTAGAGTGTTTATATTAATTTTAATTTAAATTACACAATGATGCAATGGAATAGAAACGTTTTGTGGTGTCAACAATTACAACAAGTATATTTTATCTTATTTTATTATATATCTATATTATATATCTATAAAATTGTATTATATAGTTAAAAGATTATATAATTATAACCAAATACTTATATATACTATATTATAATGTTGTGTACACTTTAACATACAATTCAAAGTGTTATATTATGTTCAAATTACCATATATATTTTTCATAAAACATATACCATATTAATGACGATGATATCTAAATATCTATCTATAATATAAATTGTATATAAAACCAAAATTCGAATAATTGAATAAAAAATTTATACGGTAAAGGCGTCTACATTGTACTACAACCAAGCACAAGTATAGAACTCAAATGATATTCTAGCTATTTGTGTTTAGTTTTAATGTAATTTTAAATAAATTTTGATTATACACTGAATAATAATAAACTATACAATCTCATTAAATATATTGATGAAATGTTGCTCCTTTCTACACCCTATATACATATTAAACGTATAGCTTACGGCTATTTAAAACAATTAATATTTTCTAATTAATATTTTCTATATCCTTAGTTTTCTATAAACGTTATACATTTAATTTAATTTTCATTTTCATACAAACTAAAGAGGCGTAATATAGAAAAAGACGAATTGCTATTAAAATATATTTTATTTAAGTTTATATAACTTTTTCTATTATATACGACTATATATATTCGCTTTGAAATGATGTTGTAACGAAATTCCTATGACAATTTTTTTTGAAATTTTGATGATGTTTTATTGAAATTTTATTTTATTCAAATATATGCGTGTATTATTATAAAAGAAAAAAGAGCTGTGTTAGCAATTTTCTTTTATTTTCCATTCCATGTTAAACATCATTAAAAGAAACAAAACAAAAAAGGTTATTATGCGTATACACGTTTCTACATGTAATATAAATATATATATATATTAATATAATAATGTAATATTAAACGTCAATAACTTATACACTTTATTTTGTTATGCCTTAAGGTATCTCTATACTATTGCATAAATATACATAAAGTATTGTATTATGTATACATCATTATGCGGATATAAATAAAGACATTATACATATATACACATGTAGTTTCTAAAATATATGACAAAAAGAGATTTGTAAATACATTCATTTTGGATATTTTCCTTCGAAATTATACTATATCTTCAAATAATATATTGTGTATATATAATTTAGTAGCGTCTGTTTCGTTGTGTTCAAGGTGCATGCATTATACCATATAATATAAGAAGACTTGAATAATAGTAATTTTTTAATATCTCAGAAAATTAGTTATATAAAAATATTATAAAATGCTGTAAGTGTAAATAATATAGGGTAGAACTAATGTATATTTTTTGTGAAGACACAAATAATATGAGAGGACAAAGACAAATGATTCGGTGTAGAAATTTTATTACTGAAATTATCATACTTTTGGCAAATTACCATGGGTTGCCACTGATACAAACCGTTTACAATACAAATATTTATTGTTTGTTATAATATTGTCACACATTTTCGTGTGTGGGATACATTTACTAGTATGTAATTGATATAAGGGCAATGCAATAAAAAACTTCTTTTATCTAGTATATCTTTATAAAAACGCGAATGTAATTTTATATATTGTATTTTGTAAAATATACTATCTTTATATAGATAATATTTTGTAAATTTATCAATTCTTTATATATTTTTTTATCTATATATAAAATATGTATTGTAGATAATGTAATGCGAATATACGGGGTGTTTCAATGATTGAATAGTTCATATATCTCATATTAATATGTAATTGTAAAAGAAAATCATGTACAATATTCTAAAATCAATTATTTAAAAAAAACTTATTTGGACATCATCACTAAAATCTTTCTTAATGATAAAATATATATTATTGTAATCCTTTTTTATTATTACATTTAAATTTATACGCACACATATTGTTTGTAATTCGATACACCCTGCGTGTGTATACTTAAAGCAAGTGTACCATTTACATTAATATATTTATATAAATGCCTTAGATTTATATGTTTAAACAATTGTTTATTTTATATATATTCAATTTCATGTAATGTAAATATATGTTTTTGTAGGCAAAGATGATACAAAATAATATATAAAGATTTAATATTATTTAAAAGCTTTAATATACATATTTATTGAATATATAGTTATAAATATACATTTATTTTCATTTTAACTAAAAATGTATCTCAAATACAGGATCACTTTGAACTTTACCCTTTTTGGTTTTTTTTCTCTTTTTTTCATTATCCATACAAATTTATTGAATTATTTTATTTTGGTTTTGTTATTTTGATAATTTTTTTTTTCCTGTTTCTATATAGCAGTAAATTGTTAAAATTGAAAGCAATTTAACAATTGAAATAATGTCTTCTTTTATATATGTATAGGCGGCATGCGTGTGTCCTCGTTTGTTATATATACCCTAGTAACAATATGTATGTACTTTAAAAAATGAGGCAAATTTTCGGGGAAAAAATCGACATATTTTCCATGGAAAAGATATATTGAAATTGGTCCAAAGAATGTCCATAGATTTTCTACGTAATATAATAGTATTTTATTTAGGTCAATTAAAGTCTTTGGATTGTCTGGATAATATGTTCAACATATATCCGCGCGGTATTGTATTCATAATTTTTTTCACCAATTATCCCAGACAGTGGTTCAAATTTTGCATATTTCGCATATCTACATATAATCCTCACTATTTTTAATTTATTTTCATAATTTAAAAAACAACCACTAACTCAAATCGATATATTTCCGAAGAATTTTGTAAGACTTTTCATGGATTTTATCCGCGGTTTTTTTTCTCTTGTTTATTACAAAAAAATATGAACAATCGATGAATTTTTGTCATCCAGTTAGCATTTTCATTCCGTGCACATAGAATTTCTGGTCTATTAGTAAAAAAGTGAATAAAACTGCGATTTGACATAATCGTCATA
Source organism: Bibio marci (assembly GCA_910594885.2). Taxonomy (NCBI): domain Eukaryota; kingdom Metazoa; phylum Arthropoda; class Insecta; order Diptera; family Bibionidae; genus Bibio; species Bibio marci. Next base: position 43,662,000 of record OU343117.1, read on the forward strand.
AGAAAATTTAAAATGAAAATCCGTGGATTTGCTCACAAAAAATATGAATATAAATTCTATGGATATTATGTGGAATAATAGCAACGAGAAATAATTCTAAGAAGAATCTGTGGAAATTATCATCGGAAATATACGGATAATCCATCATATAAAATTCCAGTAGATATCCTTAAGAAATCCATACATATTTCTTCGGATTGAAACTATACGGACTACTACATATAATGTGGACATTTTGTGGACAAACTACGAACAGTGTTACTACGGATATAGTAAATGTTGTAAATTAATATGTATTGCGGTTTAATATAATTATACTAAAACGAATCATTTTTACACATTTTTCTTTATTTATACAAATTGTTTGTAATGTGAATATTTGTTGTTAATATTATATTGTATATTTCAAAAAGAAACCTTTTCGCAGTCAATTCATTTAAATTAAATGTTTTTAATGTTTTATTTTTTTTCATATTGAAAAAATTTAATATTTGTTAAATATCTTCTTTTTCTTATTTTTTTTATATTGACAAAATATAAATTTAAATTTATTTGAATATAAAATAAAAGAAAAGGTTATTTCTTTCAATCCGATACATAGGTTATTTATTTGAATTTATTTCCTTGATGTTATACAAATGATCCACATAATCGCTATATATTGTAATAATAAATTTCGTATATAATACATTTGAATATTTATTCTGTTGATTTTATCTCTATATTTTTACTTTATGTTTTTGGAATAAATACTATAAATAGAAATTGTTTTTATTATATTTTTAAAATTTTTATCATCTTTTGTTAACTATACATTAATGGTATTTAATATAGAGTAACAAAAGTAACGATACGTTATATAATAAGAATTATAAACATTATTAAAATCATTTAGGAAAACGCAGTATTTTTAATAATTTAAATTCAAATGGTAAATTTTCAATTTCAAATCAGATAATGTGAATATTTATTTTATGTTAATGGATGTATGTATAAAGTCCCTATAGCAAGTGTACATTGTATATTGTCACCATTATTTTATAAATTATAAATGTTTTTAAAACATTGTATCTATATTGTATTTTATATATTATAATTTTAAATCAAAATAATTACAATAGAAACAGTTTTCATTATTTTTTAAAATTTATTTCAAATAAGTATATGAGAATATATTCAACGCATTGTTTATGATATCTGCATTGAATTGTATATAGTAAGTTGATAATATCATGTATAATAAGACATTTTATGATTTAGGTCTTCGTTCAGTATAATGTGGTTATTTTTTCAAAAATAAATAAATTCAAATCATTGCGTTCATATTCATTCGCATACACACTCATATCCTCATATACAGTAAATCTTTGTATAAATAAATATATATAGGTAATAATATTATATATAAATATACGTCTTAAAGATGCAAATGGATATGCGGCAGTAGATAGATATAGGAAAAGAAAATTCATTGACGAATAAATTCTTGTTTTGTTTCAAGTTACATAAAAATGTGTGTTTTTTTTTCTGTCTTACTTAAATTAGCATAATATTATTTGTATATAATATTTACACAAAATGAAAATCTTCTTTTCAATCAGCATAAATGTGACGCTTTTTCGATTTCTAAATTTTTCTTTGATATATATAATAATAATCTTTGGTACAGAATTTTTTTTTTTTTTTCTTATTTAATTTAAATTTAAATATAATATTTGTCTATAAGTGTATATATTTTTATGTTACAAATAATACTCTCTAAGGCCTTGTTATTTAAGATTTTGTTATCAATAAGTATAAGGTATATAAGGTATAATGATGAAAAACTCTTATACATATATATGTACCAGTACATATTTTGTCTATATTATTTATATTTGAACAAAAAAAAGGAAAATGTTTTATTTGTATATAAATTATGTGTTAAATTAATGGAATTTCAATTCTTTTTAATGAGATTATTTAAAATATCGATGAAACTCGCGTAATGGCGATGAACACGGAAAAAATTATATACATATTTACATACGTATTAATATTAAATGTTTCATGATACTTTGATTTTAGTACATTACAGTGAACGCAGTGAATTTTCCTGAAAATTTCTTTTTTATTATGTTTGTAATATTTTAACGTTCAAAAAATATAGTCTATAGTTTCCAATCAATGTGAATATTAAAAGAAAATTTACAGCAAATAGCCTATATTAATTTTTAAATATCTTTTATGAACTGTTTAGAATTGAATATATTTTCAGTAATAAAATTTAAAAATCCATTATATCCAATTTGGTACCGAATATTTTTCTCGAGATTACGAATATATAATTTTTGTGAAACTTGATTGAAAATATTATACGTTGACTGAAAATTGAATTATTTGTCTATATACAATAGTTGTTAAATGTATAATTGATTTCATTATTCAATTTGTAACTCGTTGGAAACAAAATTTAATGTAGTAAATAAATAAAAAGTATGATATTTATATTTTCTTATGTAAAATTTAATTTAATTATTGTAAAATTAAAATAATAAATTCATAGTATAATTTTGCAGATAAAAACTCTTACATAAACAAGAAACAAAAACCGTGGATAAAATCCATGAAAAGTCTTACAAAATTCCTCGGAATTATATCGATTTGAGGGAGTTACTGGTTGTTTTAAAAATTATGAAATTAAAAATATTGAGGATTATATCTGGGTAAACGAAATATACAAAATTTGAACCACTGTCTGTGATAATTGATGAACTATTTTTATGAATACAATACCGTGCGAATATATGTTGGACATATTACCCTGACCATCGAAAGATTTCAATTGACCTAAATAAAATACTATATTATATTAAGTGGAAAACCTATGAACATTCTTAGAACATATTCCAATATATCTTTTGCATGGAAAATATGTGGATTTTTTCACCGAAAATTTTCTTCATTTTTCAAAGTACATACAAATTGTTACTGTAGGGTATCTATTATTTTATTAGTAAAATTTAAAATTTAATACTAAATCATTATTGCAAATTTATTATATTTTATAGTTATTATTGAAACATTTCAATTATTATACGTTTCGTATACAAATTATACTGCTGTAACTTATACGGTTGCGTTGATAAATATTCATGATTTTTTCACCAACTATTGGAAATATGTTGAATTTTCTAAATTGGTTGTCAAATTGAAAATCGAAGAAATTATTGTTTACAAATTATAAAAAATTAATTTAAAAGAAAATGTACTCTACCGGCAAAAGTTTCCACTAGCTTCCAAAAATTGTTTTCAACAAATTTCTTTATTTTAATATACACGTAGAAAAATATATTTATTTAAATTAAACTTTTCCGAAATGTTTTCGTGCCTGATTAACAATATATTTATTATTAAAAATAATCTTATATTTTATATAAAGCAATAAAATTGCTATATATAGGAAATTTATCAAATTAAAAATTTATATATTATTAATTTATTAATTATTATTTATTTATATTAAATATTTTTATAAATTTATTGTGTTACATTACATTAAATGATTTTTTTTATTAAATTTTTAATGAATATTTATATAATCGAATTTGTTTTGGTTCCCATGATTGAGGTATATTTTTATTTGCATAAAATATAATTTATGTATGGAATTCCGTATATATAAAATTAAATTGTAATTAATTTCACTAAATTATAAATGTTTTTTTAACAGAGAAGATTAATATTTGTATAGCATTTTACATATAATATAAAATATACAGTGTGCGTGTATAGTAATTATAAGTATCCATTTATTAAATGTGTATATGATAGAAAAATGGTAATTTATATACTACTTGCAGTTAATGGAATAAAAGGTAAATATAAAAGTGGATAATCATATAAACGTTTTTAATCCGATTAGAATACTCTTTTTCCTCCGTATATATATATATATGATTGGGATTTTACATCCATATACATTATTCATTAAAATCCAAGTACATATAAATGGCATTGTTAAAATTCAAAAAGTTATGTAATATATTTTACACAGAGATTTTTTTTTGTCTTTCTAACATTTGATTACTGTTTTTAACGAGAATTTATGAAAATTTACATACGTTTTATTATCATCTATCTGTCAACGTTATTTATATAAGGTTGGTTTTTTATTTTTGCTCATTAATATTTATAAATACGGATTGCATAGTTTTGTTTATATAATTATTAAAAATGCTTTGACCACTTTTAGTTGATAAAATACACAAAATATATCGTTATCGTTATACATATTAATAATTATAATAATAATATTAATATAAATTGATACATTTTAATGTCATTCTAGAAATATGCTATTAATATGTCAGCTGTATTATATATATATTGTTTAATATGGGCTCTAAAATAATGAAATATTAATTTGTTGATTTATTTACATTTTTTTTCCTCTATATAATGTATATAAAATAATATTGTTGTAGATATATTCCAATTTCATTAATTTTTTTACTCCGTGTTTATTTCCCATTTTTAAATTTATGTTTTTAATTAATATAGATATTATAATTATATTCGAAAAAAAAGCAAATAGATAACTTTGAATATTATTTTTCAAAGAAATTTCATTTCACACATTTTACATTTTTTTTCTTCTGTTTATGTGTTGGTATATATAAATTACAAAAATAAAATAAATTAACTCATTTGATTTTATACTGCTGATATTATATAAAGAACTTTTATTAGATATGAAGATGTATACACAAACATTTCGGAAATAAAAGAAATTCATTATATTTACAAAAAAAATAGTATAATTATAAAAATATCTGTAAAATATACTTCAAAGGTTTTTTGTGAAGGGTTATCATATCAAAAAAAAAACCAACAAAAAAGAATCAAAAAAGTGTCAAAAACCTAAATATAGAAAATAAAAGAAATGGGGTTGTAAAAGATAACTTTATGTAACTAGACATAGGAAAGAAGAAGGTGTGATGTGTTTTTATATATATATATATATTCTATATTATAGATGACAACAATCATAAATATATATGGTATACTAAATTATGACGAATGTTAGTATGTAGCTACTAGCTATTCACAATTTGGTTTGTAATTATCAAAAGATATATGTTTTCTTAATTTTTTTCTCTCTAATCGATGGTAATTCACTTGAGTTATCGTATCAATCGAACTCACAACGTAACGCAATTTCCACTTATCTTATACACTTAAATATATTACATTTATAATCATTATATTTAATATATACCATAATAAAATTAAACTTACCTCAAAGTTTTTACGCAATTAAAATGTAATCCCCACCAAATAATATATTATTTGTTTTCGCTTCGATAGAACAAAAATATATATATTGTAAATATTAATATAAAAAATAAAAAGAATATTAAATAATTAAAATCCAATTGAAAATTTTAATTTTTTTTATTATAAACAAATTTTATTTTCTATTTACATTATATTTTTAATTTCATTTTGCTAAATTATGTGTATAGTTTTATAAATACAAATACACAATAGTAAAATTGTTCAATATTTAATATATTAGTATATTGAAAATTTAAATTTTATTATTATAAAATTTTGAAATAATAAATTAACAATTGTTTTATTATAAATTATATATTTATCATTTTTACAATCGGTTATATCATAAAAATTATAAAAAATGGTATTGCAATCAATTTACATTTACAGTCTCTGTTCCAATTTCCATATAATATAAATATATATTTTTTTTTTATATAGCTGCTCTGAATTATAAGAAAATTGTGTGTAATAACATTTTATGTTTACTATTTTTTATTTATTTTATTTAAACAATAGTATTTTTTGTTTTTCTTAATTTATAGTTTAAGAAATTTTAATTTTCGATATGATGTTTTTTGTTATAAGTAAATTATGGTTTTTTACTTGCGTTGTAAAATCGAATGATGTTTATTTTCATTGTTGACATATAACTTGTGTTCTTTTCCATTTAATATTTTATTAAATTCGTTTAGATTTGAAAATTTTTCTATCCGTAAAATAAACCGCACACAAATATTTTAAAAAATGCGAATATTAAAATTTAAATTAAAAATTGGCACACCTCGCTCGCGCCCATTTAAAACAACAAAACTTATTTTGTTTAACTAATACCATTTTATCTATTTTATTTTTTTTTTTTTTATATAATTTTGTACATTATTAATTTGCAGATTTATCAATTATATTTAATAAAATCAAAATAAAAAAATATTTAAATTTACAATATAGCAAATTTAACTTTAATATTTTAATTCAAATTTAATTAATTTATTATTTATTATTTATATATATTTTTATGAGCTGCTCATTCAATCACATCGCAAGTTCTTGTTCAAACTAATTGTTCTTTTAATTTATTTACTTTTATTTTGGAATACATTATTATAAATTAATAAAAGTTGATAAATTAATTCATTTCTTTACCAATAATTATCATATTATTTTAATTATATATTTAAAATTGTCGATTTATTTATTTTTTTTTATTTTTTATTAATAATATTGTTTTCTTTAATTTTGAGATAAATATTTTAATATTTTACAAATTTTATGCGTAAATTTATGTAAAAAAATTAAATTATTATATTTATTTTAAGAATATGCACGACAGAAACCACTCAGGCGACGGGTTTACCTCAGATAAAATGTTAGAACGCATGAAATTATTTAAAATTATATTCAGATATTTCTCATTAAATTATTTGTTAATGATATTTCATTCAATATAAAGAATTTAAATTTTATCTTCAATGTTGTTGCCTCTCAATATATTTTACCTATAGATTTTCTAGATGCTTCTGGTGTTAGCAAAGGCATTATATTTTTTTTTTATATGTTAGACATATTAAATGTCTTTTAAATATACAGTTTTTCTATAACACAAATGTTTCTCGCACCCATAGTACACAGAGAACATTTGTCGCCCAATATTTGACTAATAAGCACCTTGCCCAATTTTTAATATCACAGTTTTATTATAATTTAAATATAAAATTCGTTTATTATATCTTTGTTTTCAAAAAAAAATTATAAATAAAAATAAATTGAATATATCGATTTCCATATATCTCTATTCATATACCATATATATTTAAATATATATATATTGTTGCTACAAGGAATATAATAAATATGAAAATCAGTGGCGACTAGTGAAATAATGTTTTCACAGAGCAATATCACTATAATTTTGTGGTAGACGAGTTGAAAGTAGACTGAATTATGAATAAAAAATTGGAATGTCCACTTACTAAATTTTCCGGAAAATCGACTTTTAAGTATTATCATCTTTTTGAATTACGGACGCATAGTTTTAACGGGTTTCTAGTTTTGTATATACAGAATTGCAAATTATAATTAATTTCCAATCATTCATAGAAGAGATTTTCGATATTTGATGTCATTGAAATTTTGTATGAAATAATGGTACTGTATACATTTTTTGTACCATTCGGTTGTCAACTTTATACAGTACCACAAATTTCTTTAAATTTTCTTTGCCATCGATTGGCGAATCGGTTAAAAATCTCTTCTATGAACGATTGGAAATTGATTATAATTTGCAATTCTGTATACTAAAATGGAAATCCGTTAAAATTTTGCGACCGTAATTATAAAAGATGATAATTCGTGAAAGTCGATTTTCCAGAAAATTTAATTCGGTGAACATCCAGATTTTTATTCATAATTTAGTTTAATTCCACCCAGCTTATAAAAAAGATATAGCGATATGGAAAACTGAATGCTATTTCTAAGCCTTCGCCACTGATGAAAATACAATATAATTATGTAAAATAATATATATATATAATTCCTTTTTATTTATAAATTTTAATTAATGAAATATTTCAGACCAATATTTGAAAATGAAAAATCATTTGTTGATCACGTACAAATCGTTGTATCGACGATTGAAAAGAGATTATTTTAAATAAAATTATATTGGCTGTACTCGAAATATTACGTTTTCGCATATTGAAGTTGCTTCTGACAAAATTTGCAACGTATATGCAATAATTACATACTATTTTTGAGAGAATATTTTCATATTTAATATATATACCACAAGTGTATAAGCTCATTTTAGTATACCATGTTAATATATATTATATACGGTATAGTATTGTAGATTCAAAATTATATTAATAAATTATAAAATTTTAAATAAAATTTATTTATTTAAGTTTTTTTTTATTTAAATTTAATACTATATTAATTCATTAAGTTTATATTTATACTGCGGGTGTATTAAAAGATATGCCGCAGCCATGTGAATAAAAAGAGTTATTTTAAATTTATAATTTATTAATATTATGTTTATTTCGACTCCGTTCAATTATTCGATAAAATATCTGTATTAATATTTCACGTATTGAGTCGAAGCCGGAATACTGCACGGTATCTTTTAATACACTATTTTGTATAATAATTAATTTTTATTTGTATTTTATAATTATTATATAATATAAACAAATTAAAATTATAGGAAAGATTTAGAATTAATTTATTAAATAATTAAATAATTAAATTTAAAAGAAATATATTATATTTTACCAATAATTTTATAAATGATATATATCTTCATATATGCACTTGTATGTAATTTACATATACACATATACGCATGCAATTATAATTAAATAATAATTATTTATATAATTACATGTTTTATTTATAATATTATAATATTTTGTGTTGTTTATATATTATATATACAAACATTCTTTCAATATTTTTAAGTTGAATGTAAATTTATTTAAATATTCTAAACAGCATGATTGCGTGTTGTGTTATCAATATATATATATATATTTACAATAACTATATATAAAATATATATATATATACTCTGCATAAATTATTTCACCACAAAGTGTTCGTTTATATTATATTTTGTATTATATACATTTTTTGACACCGCTGCATGACTTATGTGCGCACACTATACTTATATGGGTAATTCATTTCCATTAAGATGTATTTTTTCCTGATAATTAAGTATAGATATACAAATTATAAACAGCATCACAGTTGATTTCCAACATGAGTTGTATCGGTTGGCAAAGAATGGTTCTGCAGATAATGAATTTTTTTTTTTTTTTTTTATTTCTTATCAGATTTGCTTATCATATTTCTCAACTATTAACGAATATATACATTATATATATATATGCACGCGTATAAATAATAATAATTTACTTTTTTGTGTTTTTTCACATTAAAATATATATAAAAATAGAGGAATAATACAGATTTATAAATAATTACAAGCGATATATATATAATTGGGTAGAGAAAAAAGCAGAAAAAATATTTTGTGTTTTTTTTTTATGATTAGGAAAATAATTTTCTAATACTACTATTTATACAGAGATAAAGTAATGTGTAATGTATTTATATATATACATTCATTCATATGTATGCGACCAATTGTGTGTATAGGAATCATTCACAACGAGTTTAAATAATAAATATATAAATATTAAAATAAAAAATATACACTTACTTGTATCGGTATCATTCTATGTTGCATTGATTTATTATTTCCTTTTTTGAATGAGCACAACAGTAATTCTCGCATTCCTTTGCGGAAATTTCTACTCAAAAATGCATATAATAATGGATTTACACCGGAATTAAAATATGATACCAGAAATGTTAACGGTGTAAATAGTGCATTAAAATTTGAATCACCTTTATAATTGTTTGACCTTTGAATAAAATATATAGTATAGAAAATTAAAAACTTATTTAATAAGTGCATACTAATTGATGATGACTACAATTATATAAAAGTATATTCAGTGGCATCGCTTGCATTTTTCGATTTGGTAAATAAAAATCCTATTTTCATCCCATTACTTATAAAATAGCTTATCGTTACATTTTAATTCAATTGTATTATATTGTATAATATAATATGTATTCAGCCTGTCTATGTCAATGATTTTTTCTTTGAAACCATGTTTATACAGCATATAGTTGATTTTTCTCTATAATGACATCGTGCATAAGTTTTCATTGTCTTGCCTCGTATATATTCTCTATTTTTTCCTTATGATTTTAATAAATATGATAATATTAGATTTACATTTTTATGTTCGTCTATAGATTATAAAACTATAATGTACATATTTTGTTATGCGCTTTAATTGCTCAAATGTATATTGTAACGAAACAAATAAATAAATATACCATTACGAGAAGAGCGGTTCAATGTATTATAGCAAGGTAAAACTCAAAATTATGTAATGTTAAAAATTTAAATAATAATTAAGTAATATCATTATCGATAAATTTACTTTGTAAGCAAATTTCATTAATATAAAATTAAATTAATTTATTAAATCATCATTAATCATAAGTGACAACATCTATTGGAATAAATTTCAAAAAAGAGCAAATTTTTGAATTTGAAAATTCGTTAAATTTTAAATAAAATTACGATAATAATAAAAAATAAATTCGAATTTTTTATATAGTCGAAATAAATTCAATTGTTTTTTATTTTCTCATGTGTCATCAATTTTTTATGTCACATTTTTTATTTCGATTTTTATTATTGCTAGTTTTTGTTTTTCTTGTGTCAGTCACGTCGTAGTATAAATAGAAAATTGGAAAAAAATAAAAAATTGAATATTAACCATTTAATTTTTTTATATTTAATAATTAATGTAAAATAGATAATTTTTTATTTTAAATTTATAAACCGAATATTAATATTTAATATTATTTAAGTTTTATTTTCTATATAATATTATTACAGTGTTTAGTTTAATGTGTCTTTAAAAAATGCCTACAATAAATTTTAACTTTCTTTTTCCCTTGTTTGTGTAAATGATGGGTAAGTGGTGTTCCTCATTCATTTATATTTCAAACATTAAAATATACATTAAATATTGTAATTGTTTTAATTATTTTTATTTTATTTGTTTTCCAACAATTAACAATTTATTAAATAATTAATTTTATTGGAAAAGATGGTATAGATTTTTAGTTTTTTAATAATTAAAATTTAACTTTTTCCTATATGCATACGCAAAAAAAAAAAAAAAAATGTGATTGCGTTTGTGCGACGCCGTGGTGACAGAAAGTTTTATATACCATTTATTGTTTTTGTTGTTATTGTTGTAGTTGTTCATGTTACTGTTTTTGTGTTTATTTTTAAAATTGTACCAAATTATTTCGAAAAAAAAAATAATAAAATAAATTTATTGAATTTGATTTGATACATTTATTTAAATTTACCTTATAATAATAATAATAATAAAATTCAATTTCTCTTTTTCTCTTTTTAGCTATATACAAAATGTGTGTCTCGGTTCGATTTTGTTATTCGTGAAATGAAATTGCAAATTGAACAGTATGTGCAGATTATTTATTCTTCTGTTACCGGCTCGCGTCTATTGCGGCTAATTTGGGGAAAAGTGAATTGGTGAGTACCTTTTTATTTATTACATTTTAATTATCGTTTATATCATTTTACTATACAATATATATTTATATGACTATAATTGTTTATGGAAAGTATATTTGCGATATTTTATCTATATTTTAATTTTTTTTTTTAACATAAGAAAAAACTATAGTAAACTTTAACCAATTGTATATAAAATAAGGCCAGTGTCAAAAATACAATACATTGGTTAAAAAAGAATTTTTGTGTTATGGTAAACACTTGTTTAACTTGTTTACATATGCACGCAATGCCACTGAGTATATTATAGTATTAAGGATAAAAGAAAATTTATTAAAATAATTTAAAATTCGGTGATTTTTCCATATTATATATTTTTAATCACCATAATCACTATATATACACTACAGTTTAATCTTTAATATTATGTTATTAATAATTTAAATTACACTTACCAATATTGCCATAATTTCCTTGCATGAATTGGTAAATTACATACTGCAAATGTAAGTACAACAATTATTAACATACGGACAACACCACGTCTGGCTTTTATAACATTATTTGATGAATGTGATAGTTGTGGTATTTGATTACTATGTCGGTGATTTTGACTTTGTCCTCTACATGCTGTAACTACAACCCTATCAGATTCCACCGATACCTATTATAATTATATTTGTATATAAAATAAATTCATATTGACAAATTAGCGTTTTTAGATTAATTGATATATAGTAGTAATTTTTTTTACTTCCATTAAATAACTAATAATAATATAAATATATATGACATGATTTTTTAAGGTTGTTTGATATGAAACGTTTTCCATTTGAAATAAAATGTTTTGTGTTTATATTTTAAATTTAAAGTATATTATTTTATAAGGATATTCATTTTTAGTGAAAATTTATTTTACAAATTATAAATTTAACTTTTACAATCTGTTGTGTATTAAATTGTGAAAAGTGGTATTCAGCTGAGATAAGAAGGGTATTCTAGCATCCATATTCAGTAACTCTTGAAACTTTTTTAAATCGTGACAAATACATACTTGTTCAATTTATTTTACTTTAACAGTTTAAGTACTGCACCGTTTCAAATGGAATTTACAATTTTCTATTTAATAAGAATTCTAAAACATTTTTATAAATTTTGTTTTGTTTATTCATCACTTTTATATAATTGAATAGTATCATAGGATATGGAAATAAAATTATGTACAATATATAAGTTTACTATAAACAAGTACTGTATACTTTAAAATACTATATAATTATATTAATAAAATTTTCAAAACTTATGAATTTATAAAAAAAATGTTAGAAAACTTTTCGATAAGTTATACTATGAACTACATATCCTCGTATATATATATTGTAAATATAAATATTAGTAATCCATTATGAACAGACGACATAAATTTTTTTTTTGCATAAGTTTTTAAGTTATGATTCATTTTTTTTTACTATGCGTCTCACAAAATTAAATTAAGTATAAACATTTTGTTTTAGTCGATTGAACATTTTTTTAACTTTTATATTTCATATAATATGTATTTTGTAAGTATTATATGAAGCATATTGTTTGGATAAAAATTTGTAAATAATATAGACTGTATATGGTATAATAACATCTACACAGTATATTTACATTTTGTTAACCCTAATTAATTTTGTTGGGAATATCTTTAAAATTCATACAAAATATTTAAAATACAACCAATTACGTATAAATGTATTAAATAAAAATTCTCTTGTTCTATAATTAAATTTATTTCGTTTGCATATTATAACTAATCTAGTCTCGTATGTATGTAAATTTTAAAATTTGTGTATTATTAGTTAAATTTATTAAAAATTTGATTATAAGTTATTACGTCGTTAAGTTTTAGAAATTGAATTATTAATTATATTTAAAAATATACTAGACGAGAACGCATATGTTTGTAATTATGGATTGATAATATTACCTGACTTTCTGTAACACCAACTGTACGTCGCTCATGTCTGGTACTTTGATTTCGATGTAAATTATTAATTGCATTTGTTGGTGATGATGTGGATGTATTTTGTGCTGGTATATAACTACCTAAAGTACTTGAACTTTTCCATAATACTACCGCTATTCGAGCATATAATACCTAAAATTATAAATTTAACATGCGTATACTAATATTTATTTATCATTTTATTTATATATAAAATTTCAAAAATTGTATATGTCTTAATGAGACGACCAAATAATAAAATATCTTATTAAAATTAGGTCGCAAACTGCATAGTGTCGCGGTTTTCTTTAACTTGAACCATTATCAACAATTCATGTTAATACTGCAGTGCAACCTCAACATAATGGCGTTTACCAAAGATTCATCACGGTCAATTTCGTAAATTTCTTTTTATGAATTATATTTAATAGTTACGTATATTATATAAAAATTTAGAATTTCATTAGAAATTATCGAAAGATTAATGTTTCCTTTACATATATTATTTATACACAATATATTTAAATCGTTTCATCAACACTATTATATTATAATTCAAATAAAAATTATAGTGTGGTCTAATATATTTTTGTCTTAAAATCGCTATATCAAAATTATTATGAAATAAACGCGTAATGCTGTGTGTGTGTGTAGTATAGAGAAAATCAAAATTTATAATTGAAAATAAATTTAATGAACATATGAAAAATATGCAATTATAAATGCACATATTGCACATAGTTCATAGATATATATTTATTCGTATATATAGTAATAGTGCATATTGTTAATAAATAATTATTGTAAATTTATATATTTTATGCATTTTACAATTTTATAGTAAACAAATAATAAAATTAAATTTATATACGTAAACAATAAATATTAAAATTTTCAAATTATTTACATATATTTTTATATACTATACAGAGATTTTGATCGTATATCATTTATCGTTATAATATTTATCTTTTCATTCAAATCGACACAATATTTTCAATTTATATAATTTAACCCTATATGAAATTATGTTTTTTGTTTAGAAATTTTTTCTGTATTTAAAATTTAAATCGAATACTGGGGTGGAATCATGTAAGGTGATGAGTGCCAGTCACTGTGGTGACATTCAAAAGTGATCACCTATTTTTTTTGGCATCATGTAAGTTGACCACTTTTAAAATCACCGGTGGTGGTGAGAAAGAAATATATTTTGACATGTTCTTTTTTTATATTACTGCTAAAAAAATAAAATCTACAAATAAATCATAGAAATATAATAAAAATCAAGATAATAAAATTTTTGGCGTTAATAAAAAATATAAATGTTTAGTTCAGTTTCGATTGAATTATATTCTTCAGGAACTAGGGAACACAATGGTTTAGGATTTGATAGTAATCTTCAATAAAAAATTATATTTTTACAAATATTACAAAAGTTTAGGCTAATTAAAATAATTGTTTAAACAATTTAAAATATTTAAATTAAATTTTCGGTCGTGAATGTAACAAATCTTATATAATTATTTTTCTTTTAACACAACTATGGAATACGTCTATTGATTATTGTCTTAAGAAAATTAATAAAATATATTACTAAGTCATACTTAAAAACGCAAGTACAAATATTTAATAAAATATATTTTTTCTTTGTTAACAAAAAAAAATTCGAAATGTATTCTTGAATAATAATATTAAGAAAACGAAATATTTTGCGTAGCACACCGAACACACAACAAATAACAATGAAAGTAATTCTTTTTTCCCAAAAAAAATATAACCTTATGCACAAAACAACAGCAAAAAAGCTATCACCTGAAAATCGTCACTTTTTGGTGATAGTCACCGGTGATATCGCCATAGCCGATACAATATTTAAAAAAGGTATCAGTGACTTTCGCTTATTACCTTACATGATTTCACCCCTGAATACTATGAATATTGAAACCCTACTAATTGATACTGCTTCTATATGAGAATATATACTGAAGTATTATATGCACATCAATATATATAAGAACCCTATTATCATAATGCAAAAACTTTAATGCGACTTTAATAAAATACGATCTTAAATTTAGTCAAGGTAAACCAACAAAACATATTTTACTAAATTTTTATATTGTTTATGACAATGTTCATTTTTATAACATTTAACTTTTTTTTTGCCCACACATATTTTAACATAAACATACATTAAAAAAAACCATAGCATTTGAATTAAAAGGTTAATATATTTACATTTATTTTATCGATATGTATATATTTATATTTGTCTATTGTATATTGGAATTTTATTTAATGTATGTATATTTTTATTGTCCCGCACATTTATAAACAATGTTACATATGTTTTGAAAATAAATAATCAATAACATTTTTAATGTAAATTGCACATACTATAATTTCTTATACAGTAAATATTATATTGTAATTATACTGCACACAACAACACACGTATGATAAATAAAATAAAATATAATTTTCTACATATAATATCCACTTACCGTCATCACTATTAATGGTAACAGATATAATAAACCAAAATTTATATTATCAAGTAATTTTGAATTAAATAATTTACGATTTAATATACATATTTCTTCGTTCATGCCATTGCTGGTATGTACATTAGTAATTGTACGACTAAAAATAAATTTTGGTGTTGAAAATACAGCTGATGTTACCCAGACACCAACAATAACAAGCTATATCGAATATTTATAGAAAGAAAGAAAATATAAGTTTTAGTTAATATATACCTAAAAAAAATAAATAATCATTTTTAAAGAGTTTTTCAATTATTTTTAATGATCTGATTTATATGATATTTTTTTGCTTTTCAAATATCACATATATTTTTGATATAATTTTTTGATAGTTATATTTATACTTTTAATATAAATATAAATACAATACATTAGGACAATGTTTTAAAATTGTTATTAAAAATATTTCATAAAAGTTATAAATAAAATATATAGTTATAGCAAAAAATTGTATATTGAAGAATAACATATTGTTTTAATTTAATTTCATTGAAAGAAAGTTTCGCTATTTGACAATACGTAGCAATATCAACATAAATTTCAGAATATACAATATTTAAAAATTGTATGTGCTATATTGGACACATATTGATTGCACAATGTTTTATCAAATGTTGTTGTTAATTTTGATAATAACGACGCGTATACAGATATTATTTATATAATTTCTATGCATTCATGACATTCTTCAGAGATAATAATAAATATATATATATTTTCTTTTAAACATGTATTGATATATGAAAGCATGTGATGATTTAAAATATATATATAATATACTTATCTCAAACCACCTTTAACTTTATATATATATACATTTTGGTTAAATTGATATATAAAATTCAAATAAAAGCGTATATACAAAATATAGAAAATCCAAATGTTTGAATTTGGCTTATTCCATTGATTTTCAACAAAAGATATTTATACAAATCCTATTTTGATACTTTTCTATTACACATACATTGATATATATATTTATAGATTTTTTTTTTTTTAAATAGGGTACACCTTTTTAAAAGCCTCTGGTTTCTATAACTTGTTGTATATATCGGAAATCACTATTTATAGGTCAAATGTCATCATAATTTTTTTGTCAAAATTATAACCTTGATTTTTTATTATTGTATATATATATAATATAAGATGTATTGTATTGTATACAATTGCCTATGATTTTCATAAATCCTATTAAGTTGTTGTTTTGTATTGAATTGGGTTACCCTGCATATAGTTATTATAGGTCCTTTTATTATTTAGTATGATATATATATATATATATATGTATTTTTGGCTTATGTAAAGAACATTTTCAATTATATAGGATAACCAGTTAAGTAAATATAAATATTTCGATATGGTATATGTCTATATATGGAGTACTTTTGGTTATGTATTGTACGCAGGCATAGAATATTTATGTATATATATATATAAAAAGAAAAGAATATGAAAAATATATAAGGATGAAAGAAATTTAATAACACACAATGATGAACGGAAATATATATATTATATATTACATTACATTATAATATATATATGATGTATATAAACGAGAAAATCTTATAAAATCCTTTTTTTAACAAACACAATAAATATTGCTAAGAATATTTTTCTTTCTTTTTTTTTTTTTTTTTTAATTTGTCACGTATATCGTATGGGTTTATTTGTATACTTCAACCTATACACAAAAATTCCATCATAACAAATATATAATCTTATTGAGTTCATAGCTAAATAGGTATAGTACTTATACATATTTACGAACAGATTTTTATATATATTATTTTGAAAAATCTATAAATAAATATCAATATAATATCTTAAATAAATTTATGAATGGTTCAATATTCGATTTCAATTAACTATAGAATAATAATAATGTAATATAATATATTGTGAAAATATCATATACTCGCAAATAATAGATTTTAATATTTTGCACAATTAAGTTTTAAAATTTAGTATTTAATGTACATTATTTGTATTGAAAAGGATATACATATCAATAATAATAGAAAAAATTGCAAAATTCATTGTATGGTATACTATTTTTTTTTTCCAATTTATAATCTTTGAAAATTGAATGGGCGCAGTTTGTTTGATGCGGTTAAGAAAGTAATAAGTATTATATTGGAGGCGGCCCATCATTTACATATAAAAGTAATTTAATGAATTAAGTAAATATCCATTTTTCAGAAATTAAATATTTTGTGGTAATTTTCCATTTAGATTCCTTCGAATATTATGTGAAATCTGTATACATCCCTGAACCGCCCCCATTTATATTGTGATACATATATAATATTTGAAACCAATTAATATTATTATTATTATTATTATTATTTAAAATTATTGTTTATATACACTTACCTTTAGTCGACTGGGTGTTAGTATTTGTTTACATGTAATTGGATGTATTATGGCAAAATATCTTTCCATACAGATTACAACTAATATAAATATTGATGCTGTATAACTTAGCGCATGTACAAATTGATACATTTTACATAAAAATTCGCCAAACACCCAACTATTGAAAATAGAAAATTAATTATAAATTTTATTATTTATTTATTTATTAAATATACATATTTTGAATTTTGAATTTTTGAATATAAATAATATATAAATAAATTAACAATATAATTTTCATATTTATAAGTAAATTAATATATTCGCATTCATTTTATACGTATCTCATGTATTATGTGAATACATAAACTAAAAAAAAAAGTAATTATTTCTAGTTCAATTAAAAGTTTGATTTGTTGTTTAAGTTTCATAATATGATTTTTATATACAATATATATATGGTATTGTATATGTGTATATACAGAAGAATACAAATACACCAATACACGCACTCAAACAAACCAAATAAAAACGAAACTGTATAGTGAACTTGTGATTTTGTGTAGAAATTGTATAGTAGAAAGTAAATAAACTTATGAATAATATATGTACATAATTACATATATATTACTCGTATGTTTAATTAACTTTTTCTACCCATAATGATTAAAACTAATATATGTGTATTATGTAAAGAAATGAAAATAATTTATATTACTTTGAAACAAAAACAAAAACAAAAACAAAACAAAAAAAAAAAACTATCCGGAAAGTAATTTTGGAAGATGAAATTATTATTTAGTCGTATTTTAGAAATACATTCTATATATAATCTTAAAGTATTATAATGTATGATATAAATCCTTATAATTAAAAATAATCCGGAATGACATGAAATCGCATATCAATAAAACTGGTTTTGCTATTCTTAACGTGTGCAGTTTTAGAAAATAATTTATGGAAAAAAACATGTGGGATACATATAAAATATATGTTTTTAGGATTTTCTACAGACACACTAAAAATATGTATATTCGATTTTTCAATCAGTGGAAATATTTTATAAAAATTAGTACATCGATTGGAAAATCGTTGAATCATATAATGATTACAGAAAAAAAATTTCTTTATAAAATCTATTGCAGTTGAGATGTTCAATAATGTGTATGTATACACCGTCTCCATTCCATATATTGAATTGTTTACATCTGACTGAATACGTTTAATGTGACAAGTAAATGTGCACATATCTATGAATATGAATAATATTACAAATATATCGTATATAGTTTTTTTTTATTTATAACATATATCTCATTTTGAGTCTGCAAAAACATATGCCAAATAGAGCTAAAATTTTCTAGCTTACATTATTCATTCATATATAGATGATATGATATCACAACAAAAATCTAATAATAGAAATAAAAAATTTTTTATAAAAGTGTACCTTTTTATTATGTGTAACAGAATTTTACATTTATTTCTTTACATAATATAGGTATTTAGTTGAACTATATAGTGAGACATAATAGAAGCGATAAAACTAATGGATTATTATCCATTCGAAAAACTGTAACATCATAAGTATAAACCATAAAAATAGAATAAAATTTGAAAAAATTAACGCAATTAAATTGTAACAGCTGTATGCTGTAATGCTGAAAATGTCGAGATTATCCGATTCATAGTTTTGCAATGCACGCTAACCACTACACAGCTGAATGTACATAAATATAAACATCATCTTAAAATCTTAAATATTTTTATGTACACATCGCGAACATGCTTTCATATTAACAAAAAGTATTAGTAAATATAAATAGATTGTTAAATTAAATTCCTGAATTAGAATCGAATTGTTACTATACATATAAATAAATGGATAATATATTTAATTATTTCTGGGTTTAATAAATCTTATAATAAAAATTTACAAATTATTGATGGAAAATATATATATATTGTATTATATGTTACGACATTAAAGAGAGTTTGACAAATTGTTGTGACTGTTAATTTATAATATTGTATATAAAAATTCTTTTCGAGACAAATACATAATATGTCTAGGTATATTGTATTATATAAATGGAAGGTCATTGTACTGAAAAAATTCATTTTTTAACATTCTACACATTTATAAGTGCTATAAGTACAACGTGTATTGGAAATCAATATGAAACAAAATCATATATATTTGTTATAGGAAAATTATCAGACTATATATGTGTTTGTATATAATAATCACACATTCAAAATTCAATTTGTCATTTGAAATTTAATTTAATTTTATATTATATATGTAATTATAGTATATGTCACAGTTGATTAAATTTGTCTACACTGAAATTATATTATAACTTTGAAATATTTTTATTTTATAAATTTTTACATAAATACTTTCATCTATGACATACCATTTCCAATCAATTTACTGTGTTAATCATAACCATATATATTTATAACAGTGTCATTGTATAACGCACAAAAATTCGATGATATTAAATGGAAAATCGGGGATATATATGTTTTGAATGCTTAAAACGATTTTAAAATTTGTCGTCTATGTAAGAAATTTATTGAATTAAATATTAATTAAAAAAAAAAGATAACACATAAAAGACCCATTTCCGGAAAACTAAATAAGAGTGAACTCTTAAATTTTATATTTTTTCAATAATAATCATTTTGTTATACAAATTTTATTATACGGAATAACTTTAATTACATTATTTTAAACCATCTATATTTTCTTTAATTACATTATTTTAATTTGGTATTATTATTTTCCCTATTCACATGCAGTAGCTCATCTGAAAATAATTTAGTAGTTTTTGATTTTTATTATCTTTAACTATATCTATTATCCATCTAAATATTATGTTTATGTATATGTATTCACTAGTTGAAAATAATAATAAGTTGTGTTTCCTTCCATATTTAAGTATATACAATATTTTCACATTTTAATGGAAAAACTTATTTATATATATTTATATAAGAATAACTTTCTAATTTACATACATAAATTTATTGTAGAATAAATAAAGTCGTATATTATATTAAAAATGTGTTTGTTTATATTGTATATATACTCAAAAGTGTGTATATAATAATTAAAGTATGATATTTCTATTATTAAATTAAAGTTGCTGTATAATATACAAAATACCAGTGGCGATGCGTTAAAGAAATGATTTCACATTGCAATATCACTATATTTTTCTGGTAGAAGAATTGAAAGTAGACTGCATTATTAAAAAAATTGGAATGTTTTCCGGAAAATTAACTATTAAGAATTATGATCTTTTTGAATTACGAATTAATTATTATATAACAGATTTCTAGTTTTGTGTATATACAGAATTACAAATTATAATTTATTTCCAATCATTCATAGAAGAGATTTTTAAAATCGATTCACACGTTCAAAAGATTTGACCGATTTTCGATTTGATGTGATTGAAATTTTGTATGAAATAATGGTACTGTATACATTTTTTGTACCATTCGGTTGTCAACTTTATCCAGTACCACAAATTTCATTAAATTTTCTCTGCCATCGATTGGCGAATCGGTTGTATCTTTTGAACGTGCGTGAATGGATTTTAAAAATCTATTCTATGAATGATTGGAAATTGATTATAATTTGCAATGCTGTAATCACAAATGGAAATCCATTAAAACTATGGCACATAATTAAAAAAGATGATAATGTAGGCCACTTATTAGGGGTTTCATAGAAAACTTAACACACTATTCTTAAAACCACTAATTAATTTAATTTTTTTTTTAAATTATATAATAATATTGAACCGCACTCTCCGCTGGTTTAATTAAGACTCCTAACATAATTTATTTTATAATTTAATATTAATATTAATATTCATATTCATATTCATATTAGTACCTGACTGTACATTATAGGGTCGTACTTTTATTAGTAAATTTATATAAATATATAAATATAAATAATTCAGGCCACTACAATAATTCATAAAAGTAGATTTCCCTACAAATTTAATTCGATAAACTCTGAAATTTTTTTTCATAATTTCACCCATGTTATAAGAAAGATACAGCGATATTGAAAACTGAATGCTATTTCTCAGCCTTCGCCGCTGCAAAATTCAAATATATATATAGATAAAGATAAATTATATAAAATTAAATATTATAAAAATTTAATTATTTAATGAATGTTTAAAAATCTTTGATATATAAAAAGAAACATTTGGGTTTTGTTAAAATTGTGGTAATTATATATATTCGACTATATAAATTTCAATGTGGTTTTAATAAATATTGTATATATATTATTTTATTCTATAAAATTTATGTATATATAAATAAATCACAAGTTGTAGTGCCTCCGAACATTGTCATTATTATAATCTCGATATAGCTACACATCAATACAAATATTATATAGTTTTTAATTGCATAAGAATAAGTATTTCAGTATATATTTTTTCATATTAATATTATTGTACAAATAAATTTCGAAATAGAAATTGTATTGCATATAAGCAATCAAAATGATTGATGACGATTTTTATACGAATTTACTGATATATGATATATGAATATGTACATATATATATGCAATATACAGATTCACGTCATCAGTTATACATATAGATGAAAAAAAATCTATATTCAATTTGAAAATAAATGAGATTTTTATTAAAAATAGTTTCAAGTGATAAAGATAAAGAATTTTCAATTAAATAAATATAAAGTATCTTCTATGAACGATATAAATAAAAACCAATTTGAAAATTTTACAGAATTTACTGAACTATAATTAATACAATGTATCCGGAAATTTTGCATATTTAAATACGCACTCACATTGCATATTTTAATGCATAAAATTTAATTATATATATATTGGTGCAAGCCGCCGCCTGATTTCGATATTATATCAAATTAATATGTAATTATTGGTTTTTTTTATTATTTTTATGTTTTTTTTTTTAATTAAAATCTTTCTATTTATTGATTGATCAACATTGAATTTATTATATTTTCATATAATTATCATCGTTGCATATGGTTTTATGTTTGTAATATTACATTATATTTATGTAAATTATTTTCATTATATATTTGCGTAATTATATAATAATATTTTTAAAATTGATATTAATTGAAGCTTTATGTTGAGATTAAATTTTGCATATATATATATATAGATACTGTGAACGTAATTGCATATACCAATGAATATCACAGCACAGTGACGTGGTTTTTGAATTGAAAATTTGTTTTGTCTGTTATAAATATCTAAAAGATAAATTAACTAAATAATACAATATGAAAAATAATTATATCCCTTTTTTTTATGTTTGTTTAGTTATATAAATAATAATAATATTGTTATAATAATAGGTTTGTTTGTGTGCGTCATTACTACATACAATATATTTGTAATAAAATATTTCAAAGTATAATATTAAAAAATATTTACCTGTCAATTAAATAAATTGTTAAATTTTGCATCACACAAAATACACCTACACAAAGATCTGCTACAGCTAAATTAGCCAAAAAGAAATTTGTTATTGAACGTAATCTTCTCGACATTGTTACAACTAAAATAACAAGTAGATTGCCTGTAAATATATGAATATAGAAATAAAATAAATATTATATATATATATAGACAAAATATATATTGCATAACATATATAAATATATAAGGATCTTAAATAAAATGCTATATATATACCAATATATGATATGATTATACACTAAACAAATTAGGATATCATATTTTGCCTTTTACTATAGAAATAAAATACTTTTCTTTACCCTAACTTAACTTATAATATAAATAATAAAAAAATACTGAAACTTATTTAGCGAAAAAAAATATCATATTTTATATATATTTTCAAGCCTATACGGTTATATGAAATAAGTTGTATATAAAAAAATATAAGATATTTTAATATTTCCTAAATTGAAGGTATAAATACATATTACATTTATATTTAATATTTTGTAAAATAAGACACGAATGTGTAGCATTCACAATTTTTCTTTTCAACTTATATGCGCTTCGATGTTTTTTGTCTTTGCGTGAAAAATTGATGATTTTAACATTACGCATTATATGCCTGTCTGTCTATCTATTGTATATATTTAAGTATATATATATGTATGTTGAGTTGAGTGCGTTATATATCTGTGTTTAATATTCACAGAATTCACAGAATACATTTTGATAATTTTTTTGTTTATTTGTTTTCTTCCACATGAATAAATAAATAATATACAATATATAATATATATTTGCACATGAAAAAACAAAATTTGTATATGTGTGTGTGTGTGTTATACATAATATATTTTACGGTTTGAGACATGTAAAAAAATGTTGGAGGTATATGTGCGGATTTATTTTTGAATTACATATTTTATTTGTTCTGTCACAAAAATTTGCAAATTTTTATATATGTATTATACTGGTATATTTATTAAAACCCATATTATAAAAGGGGTATGACTTTTAGCGTCGTCAACACTATATGCTTTTATCTATGTTTTTCAAGCCTTGCGTATAGGAGATTTTTTCTTTAAAATCACGGCATTTATTCAAATTTATAATTTTATTGGTACCACAATGTAAATATTGTATCGACAATTATTGTTTAAATATTCACTGCGGCACCAAATGAAAAACGCTGCTATATATCTTTTCAGCAAGTAAATCGTTTGAAATGATTGTACATTTGGAATAATATAATAACATTAAAACACTTTTATGTCGGTTTCCACAGAAATTCTATATAGAAACAAGTAAAAGTTACACATGTATATAAACTTATGGAATAAATGATATAGTCAAAAATTGTTGAAACTACCTTAAATAACAATTTAACTAATTTACTACGTGCCTTTTTTTTATTTATTTTTGTAAACACTTTTTTTTTTGCCTTGTATGTAATATTATTTATTATTAAATATATCTAAATTATGTTTAAATTTTTCCATTATATTTTCATAAAAAAAACAAATCAAATACATAATATATTTATTATTTTTTTTTTGCGTTAAAAAATAAGGTACAAAATTGTAGAAAAAATTAAATTCTGAAAATTATATATACTCGCAGTGATGAGTACATAATAAATATATATTGTAAATACCATTTCAGCAGTTGTAATATTAACTGACAAAGTATAAATTTTATTATATTTTATATTTTATATTTTATATTATTATTATTATTATTATTATTATTATTATTATTATTATGTATTATTATTATTATTAATAATTTAAAAATTCAAATATACAATTCATTTGAAAATAATATAATATTATATATACAACAGATGAAAAGTGTAGTAATAATGCAAATTTATTTATATACTATAGCATTATTTGATGTGCATACACTCGTATATATATAAAATAATTATTCATTTCTGATGTAATTTATATCTGTTTTGTATAGTTATTATATATTTACATAATCAATTATCACAATCTCGTATTTACCATTTACATTTTATAATATAATTTGCATTTTAAAATATATAATTTAATGATTTTGTATATATTTTTATAGCTGCTATATGATAAAATTATATTTTTATTTACAATTGCATTAAAATGTTAGATAGCCACCGCTTCTGTTTACTATTTCAAAATTATGCATATTTAATAAATAAATCAATATAGCTTATATTACAGCTCCGCGTGCAGTAAACAAAATTTTATTGTGCTATACATATTTAAAAGATGATTTAATATATTATTGTTATAATATACATATTTATAGTATATGTGCATGAAAAATAAAGTGATAGCATTTTTCATATAAAAGAAATTTAATGATATATTAATAAATTAATTATTAAATAAACAAGAGTTTATTTCAAATTGAAAATATTTGTATTTTGTATCATCCCAAGGCCATATAAATTTACTATTGTATTTTGTTATTTTGTGTATAACTATAAAAAAATGGTAAATATGCTATAACATAATGGGCAAATGTTTATGGATTTATATGTGTAATGGAAATAATAATAGCCCTAGTAACACTGTCCGTAGTTTGTCCGTAAAATTTCCGCATTATATGTAGTAGTCCGTACTTTCAATCCGAGGAAATATCTATGGATTTCGTACGGATGTACGCTGGCATTTTATATGATCCTGTCCATAGATTTTTATAAAAATTATCTTTGGATTATTCGTATATTTTTTTTCAATCCGAGGAAATATCTATGGATTTCGTACGGATGTACGCTGGCATTTTATATGATCCTGTCCATAGATTTTTATAAAAATTATCTTTGGATTATTCGTATATTTTCGATGATAATTTTTACCGATTTTCCTTAGAATTATTTCCCGTTGCTATTATTTCACATCCATCCATAGAATTTATATTTATATTTTTTGTGAGTAGATCCGCACTGATTTTGACAAAAATACATCATGCGACAATTGTACTTGCACAAACATTTTGTTATAACAGAGATTGTAACTTGTTGAAACAAAATTTAATGTAATAAATAATTAAAATGTATGATATTTATATTTCCTTATGTAAAAAGTAATTTAATTGTAAAATTAAAATAATAAATTCATAGTATAATTTTGCAGATAAAACGGTTACATAAACAAGAATTAAAAACAGCGGATAAAATCCATGAAAAGTCTTACAAAATTCTTCGGCATTATAACGATTTGAGTTACTGGTTGTTTTTAAAAATTATGAAAATAAATTAAAAATAGTGAGGATTATATCTAGATAAGTGGAATATACAAAATTTGAACCACTGCCTTGGATAATTGGTAAAATAAATTATGAATACAATACCGTGGATATATATTGGAATTATTACTCTGACAATCTAAAGATTTCAATTGACCTAAATAAAATACTATATTATATTAAGTGCAAAAAAATATATGGACATTCTTTGGACAAATTTCAATATATGAAATTTTCCGTGGAAAATATGTGGATTTTTTTCCCCGGAAATTTTCGTCATTTTTCAAAGTACAGACAAATTGTTAGTAGGGAGAATATCATAATTATTTTATATACAATTTATATAAATAATAAAAATTCAAATATAATTATTATATCTATATAGCTATACAATCAATATCACATGTATAATTATATATGTACATAATCAATAAATAAAAATGATAAGAATATTTTAACATAATAATGATATTGTATTTAATGATAATAAAATATTGGTAACATTTGGCATCAAATGATATGAGTTGCTAAATATATTTTATTATAGGTCTATATATCATAATTGATGTATATATTTATTATATTTATATCGTGTACAACTATAATATACTATATCTGTTTACCATTTCGCTATTTTATTATATTCAGGTATTGTATCATATATAAAAATATATAAAAATATTGCAATAATAATAAATCTATATGTACAAAGCGATGATTCCGTTTATAAATACCATTAATCTTAACAATTTATAGAAACACAATGAGAAATATTGTATATTTACACACAACACATAATATATGAAATTTCTAAGCTGCAATTCATACAAGCATTTCTCAAAATATATATTAATATTATATGTAACATATGTCAAATGTCATGTATATATTATTATATATAGAAAAATATTGCAACATGATTTATTATTTACATTCTTATTTTACCTCCATCATTATATTGACAGATATTTAATTTATCTATTAAATTTTACATCTGGCACAAAATATATATAAAATACAAATTTGATATTCAAAGAATAACTATTTATATTGTAACATATACATATTAAATGTGTGCGTGTGTTAATTGTTTATCTAAACCCATAAATTTTTGAGTATCGATAGCATCGATTATTCAAATGGTGTCGAAGAAGATAACTAAAACTTCAATTTATTAGAATTTAATTGAAAAAAAAATCAATTACGAAAGTGGTGAATTCAAAGTTTTTCTTCACATCAATTGACTGCTATATAATAACTAAAATTTATAATAATTTGCTTTGCTTATAATATTTACAACACTTGATGTATTTCAGTTGACAGACAATATTTCGAATAAATAACATTATAATTTTGTTAAAAATATATTATAATTGTTGATAAAATAACTTACCAAAAAAACAACAGCAAAATACTAATGAATATAATGTTATAAATAGTATTCGAACATCTGATCTATCAAATACAAAATCCTTTTTAATTGGTAATGATAAATTATGGAAATATGCATTTTCATGTGTTGCATTCGTATAATTTGTATACGATATATTGTGTCCCATTGTAGTTGCACTGTAATTTTCATAATTTGTATATAACGGTAATGTTGATGTTGTAAACGTACTACCATTTATGTAATATAATAATTCTTCACTTGAAGACATATTTTTTTGTTATGTAAAATGTGAAATACTTCATTGCATTATACAAATACAAAAATAAACGTAAATTAAATTTTCCACTTTAACCATATATGGAAGATTTTTTATGAAACTATATAATTATATTTATAATATATTAATTTAAAATTTTACACTTTTTTTCATTCTAACTATGATTTATATATATTTCTTTATATTTATAAACATTTGGTTTTTATTTATAAGCACATCATTAAATATTCAATTTAAAAAAATTTGTCTATTTATTCTTTTGTAAAATCCTTTATATTTTTCACAACTTTATAAAAATAACCAAAGAAAAATACTAATGTTAATTAGATTTTATGTTAAATGAAAATGTTTACAAATATGTTATAGGTAAAGATTAAAGATTGTTTAACCGCTTTAAACCTTATATATTAACCCTCGCTCACATCCTACACAATAACATTAACTCGCTCTTTTTTGGTCTAAAGTTTATTATTAATATCCCGCCGAGTATCGATTACATATAAATATGTATCTAATATATCATATTTTATCAAAATATTTTACAAAGCAACGGGTTGGTTTATATTATCAAATTAAAAGGTTTCTATTCTAATTTCATAGAAAATCTACACCAAAATTTTATTGAAATTGTTTAACTATTCATATTTAAAGATTTCAAATAAAAATATCAAATTTTATCGATTCTATCGATTCGACAATTTCGACCAACAGTCAAGCAAAAATAATAAATAATATTAATAATATTGACTTTACACAAAAATTGTATTAAAAATATATACCTTAACAAATTTATATTCTTATTTGAACTCACAATTTTTGTGTGGTATTCCTGAATGATGAGAGGGTTTAATAATAATAATATGCGTAGTTTAAAAATTGTGTTGCGTGGGTTTTCTTTATCATTTCACTTATGTTTACAATCTTTTTCTT
The DNA here is from genome assembly GCA_910594885.2 of Bibio marci. Lineage (NCBI taxonomy): Eukaryota > Metazoa > Arthropoda > Insecta > Diptera > Bibionidae > Bibio > Bibio marci. The sequence goes on from OU343117.1 coordinate 43,691,692, forward strand.
TTCACATAATGTAAATTTGAAAACAAATTAAAAATAATACAATAAATTTGAATATTAGTAATATAATTATATATTTATTTGCCATGTGGTAGGTAACATTAAATTTTACGTCAATATTTATGTTAATTTTGTTATTTTTTTTTTTATTGTATTGATATCTCTTAAAAATCTGTAATTCTATTTTTAATACTTTTTTTGTTATATTTATAAATTAAATTTTGTATCTGCATTTATATTTTTATATACAATATATTTTTTATTTCATTCATCATTCCATTGATAATTACCAGTTTTGTTTTGTATATTTGTATACGCACATTCACATACATTATATATATATTCATACCCGGATATTGATATATTCAAAAAATTAATTGATTATATAATACATGTACATTTATATGAGATGCATATGCTAATATGAAAATAGTATATTAAGAGCTGTACTGAAATGGTGTCATTCGACTGGACTTCATATCGAGTCAATAAAATATCAATAAAAATGAAGTAAAAATCATCGTTTATATAAACAACAGATGTCCATCTTCACAGTAAACGCATTTTATATTTGAGAAAATTATTTTCATTTCATTTTGCATATTTTCTAGAAAATGTATATTTAATTTTCATTTAACATACGTCCTGTAAAATGTGTGATATTATTTATCAACGTTTTTTTTTTTAATGTAAATATCGAATACATTTATATATAATTATTGCATAAATATTAAATAAAGACTCGTAATTATCCATTTATTTATAGACTCATTATTTTTTCGTATTTTTGTGATTTATTGTCATTTTACTATAGATTATATATATTTAATTAATTATTTTATGTGTATAAATTTGAAATTCTGATATGTTCAAAAATAGATGTATTAATAAATTATTTATTATTGCTATTATATTAAACTCCTATATACAATATATATTGAATATTCATAAATTATAAGATTGAGTGAAATTATTAATAAAATAGGGTAAGTCAAATGTAACAACAAAATTATGGATTATGTAACACGATAAAATTATTTTATCATAATAATTGTTATCTGATATTTTGTTTTATCTCAACTAAATTTATATAATTATAATATATAATCAATTGCCTTCAATTATATAATGATTATATAATATATGGTATCTATGAAAAATATATAGGAATTGTCTAGAGACAGAAAGGATTAATCATAACTTATAAAATTTGAATGGCTATAACTATATGCGGCTAGTTTGTAACATTGTACATCAACGGTTAAAATAATAGCATTACTCTTTAAAAAAAAAATGAGGTTTTTTAAGGGTAATATTTAAAATAGTTATCGAAATTACATAAAAAATATTTTCTGATAAACTATACACATAAAATCAGAGTTATGACTTTTTTGAAATTATAATGCAAACAACAATCATGTAATCCATAATAAAAATGTGGGAATTGGGCGGCATTGAAATTTCCATCAAAATACAATACATAGTTGCTTCAGAACTATGTGTATACACATTATCAGTTGTTATAGTTTGAGTTAGAATTTAACTCAATTCTAGCAAATAAAGATTTAAATGTGAAATATATAATTGTTGCACTACTCTACTCTATATAATATTATTAGGGGATAATTTAATTTATGCCTCATTTATTATACCATATAACAGCTTGGAGGATATATTTATTGTATATTATATACATTATGATTTTTATTAATAAATCAATAATATTAATATATAATTATGATTATAATTTATATTCTATTAACATCTATATTTAATAATAATAAATAATATGGCTTCAATTTGATTGATTAAAAAGACATTAGTTTCAAAATTCTAATATTTTATTTATATTAAATTTACTTACGTAATATTATATGGGAAAAATAAAACAATACAAATATTATGTTTTAATAAATATTTCATTTTCAATTCACTCATTAGTGACATATTGCTTTTCAGTGTTCATACATCATTTACATTCGTATTCCGATATCATTAATTAACAAATATTCATATTATTTGGATTTTATCTAAAGATCTGTCTGTTATGAAAATTTCATCTTGGAATCCATAACTAAATTTATATACATATAAATATTTCATTTGATTGTTATCTCGAACATCATTACGGATGGGAAATGCGTGTGATTTAATGAATATATATATAAACTGAATATTTAATTTCATATATACTATGTAATATAAGTATATTTAACTTATCAAAAATAAATAACATTATTGGAAATAAATTTACATAAATAGGCGGTATATATTTATACACGCACATACGTGAATAGACACTGTGTGTTTATTTGAAATAAATTATTCCATATGATGTGCTGCTATATAAAATTATTTAACCCTTTTCCAACCAATTATATACGATGTTGCGCATATGCATATCAATATATCAAATATCCATATAATGAGATTGAAGTTTTTTTTTTTTATATGGTATCTTGGTTTATATATATAAAGTCGAAAAGGGTTAAATAAATTATTAATGATAGATGAATTTATTTAAACATGTAATATTTATGCGTACATAAGATTGCTCTTCAAAATGTACTCTTGTGAATATGAATAAATATGTATGAAGTATTTAGGTACTTTTCTATATTTATTATATTATATTGGTCTAATTTATTTCAAATTTTCTATATATATATAAACACACACACACATCACATATATGCTAACCCCCATAGATTAACATTAATGTACGTGATACGTATTAAGTATTTAAAATAATATATTTTGTTATTATCACTCTCTCATATATCCATTATACAAAATAAATTCCATATATTATGTATGCATACCTATGCTTACTAATATGTCTAAAAATACATAATACTTTGTATGTACTATAAAATATATTATATAATATTATATAACATATAAACACCCACACGTACAATATTAATCAAAGAGAATTTTTCACACATAAAAAATTATTTTACAATAAAATACTAAATTATATACATTTTTTATTACTAATTCGATATTAAAAAAATAAATAATTTCTTAAAATGAAAATTTTACATTTACCAAACACACACACACACACGAGACCACAAGTTTCTCTCACATACGTTTAAAACTTTTTTTTATTTGTTTAATTAAATCATTAAAAATTTAAATAATTTTTCTTATATGCTTTTGCTACAGTTGCAGTATATATTTATCTTATAATAAGTACGCGTTTCTGTTGAAAATTTGTTCAGACATCATAAATCATCTGTAGTATCTTAAATTGTTAAAAGCGTTTCTATCAACATTTTTTTCTTTTAAATTTCTATTCAAATAACATTTACAAAAACATGCCAGAAATTTGTGGTGGCGGTGGTAAATGATAATATTTTTTTTGTTCTTTAATTTATTTATTTATTGTATATTGGAGAAAGAAGGAGAAAGTGTGTGTTTAATTAAAATAATATACTTGCTAATGTTTATAAATAATAAATTATATTTGCATTATATCATGCCTAAATAATCTTAAAATTTCCGTAAATTATTTTCAAAACAGCATGCTGGTTTATTATAAAATGTATTCATTTTCTCTCAACAATTGAATGTAATTAATATTTATAAATTTTCCTGTTCACAATATATTGTACATTATATGTAACATAAAATAAATCATTCACATGAGCTTTGCAAATTTTATGGTCTTTGTAATGTTTCTCACCAAATTATTTCCATATATGATGTGTTATGAAATATATGAAAAATATTAATGTGTATAAATAAATTAAAGAACAAATAATAATCAATTAATTATTACATATCTTAAAATTACAAAGTAAACACAAATATATTAATAAATAATTAATGTTTGTGCGTATATATTTTAAGTAAATAAATGTTTTATACTATAATTATTTTATATAATATATAATTTAGAAATATTTAACAGATGGAATATTGAAATATGGCATTTTCGATATTTGTATACTTTATGTACTTTTATGCGTAAATATAACATGAAAGCAATTATAAATATTTATATCAATCAGAATTTAATAACGCATAATTGTGCATAATTAAATAACTTTTCATATATAAATTAATTTTATTTAAAAGTCAATATTTTCTAAATAATATGTAAATATAGTTTTTGCTTTTTCATTGAAATGGAAATTATGTTAGAATATTTAAGAATATATTTAGTATTTACTTTAAATACAAAAACATCTTTATATTATTTACTATAAAATTATTCAATTGTAAAATTCAATGATTTACAATTAAAAATTGCGATCCAATCAAAGTGCAAATATTTTTGCATATACGTAAAAATTAACCCATAAATCATATTACTAAATATATTATATTACGTATACATTAAACCCTGTATCTAAATTTTGTACAAAAGACAATAGATGACATATTTTATTAAATAAATGCGTACGCGTACATATTAATCACAAGCCGCCAAACTGTTATAAAATACCTATAATATACATACATTATTTTATATTATACCAAAAATGCAGGAAAATGTATATATATATTTTAATGTATGTAATAAACAATAAGCGACCAAATTACAATATGTTTTTGTAATCCAAAAATGTATTTAAATTCATTGGTGTGAAAATAATGACTTTTCACAAACAGTTATTTTACGAAAATTCTATACGCTCATTTTATCTCTCCGTATAACAACATAAGCCTTTTTTACATTATGTATTAATTCAAAATTATTAATATTATTTTAAAAATCATATGCCAACGCACACGATATAATGTATTTTAAAATTTATTCAACCGCACAAAATTTTAACATTAAACATAAAACATCATATAGAAAAAGGAAAAACAATTTAACATTTTTATTTGACTATAAATTATGAAATAATATTTATATGGTGATTATATAATAATTTTATAAATATATGGTTAATTATTATGTGTTTTGGTGTTGCGCAACATTAAGATTGCTCATATGAAAGAAGTAATCATATAAAGATTGTGTATTTAATCGCCTCTTCATTTATATAAATTGTTATATATATATAAACCATATATTTATTATATATACGGAATATCAATATGCAAAGTAAATTTCTAATTTCATTGTATGCGAGATAAGTAAGAAATCACTGAATAAAGTTATTTTTGTTCCACCACGAAAACAATACATTTTTTCTATCATATAAAAATACACAATCATATTTTTTATCTGTGATCAAATAAATATATATTAAATCAACATTAGACATTATTATTTTATTTTTCTTTTATATTATATTTACCGCATCCTTCTGCTTGGAATAATATCGGAAAAATTTAAAAATGTTTATTTGAATTTAATTCACAGAAAGGTCAAATTTTGATTGAAAATATATATTTTTATACAATATAAAAAAAAGATTATTATTATTATTATTTACATTATTTAAAATAAATATTTGTATAGTTTCTTATATATGCATGTTGGACAATTGTAAAAAAGAGTTATGTGCGTCCAAAATAAAATGTTATATCATCAATATTACGCAATATACGCCCCCGCTTTTGGTATTGTATATTTTGTATTTTGTAAATATAATTTTTCTTTGTAATAGTCATTTTTTTAAATTCATTTTGGTCTGAAAAATTTTAATTTAATATAATTTCTTTATATATTTATATTCACGTGTATTTTTGCACATATTGTATTGTAATACACTTTTTAAATAACGATAAATTATACTGATTATTTCATAACTTTTTCCTCAGCAAACTTGAATTTATGAATTTAGTTTTATATATACATTAAAGTTTTCAAAGAAAAATATATTTAAAAGTTATAACATATCTGGACTCTGAATAATCTAATTTATATATATAACAATATTTAAAACCAATACCTTAATATTATGTATTATATAGAATTCAACTATTTGCAGGTGTATATATTTAAAAAAAAAATTAATTATTTGATGGAAATTTTAAAGAAGAATTATTATTATACAAAGTTTTTCTATAAATTTATAAAAATAAATAACAATTAAGTATTTGACTTTATTAATTTATATATGATTATATATATGATGAGTTAAATGCAATTATATATTCATATATAATTTAATATATATACGCTATTTAATGAATTATTATTATCATGATAAAGCGATGTTTTTATTAAATTTTTTATGAAATATTTTATTATTATGTTAATGATTTGTTTTGTATAAAAATAGACATATATAATGTTCATTTATAATAAAATATCATTAACTTTATAGTGCAATACAAGTTGTCTGGCCACCCGTACTCCACGAAAGCAAAAATGTCCTTCCACACAAAGCATAAATCGAGTATTTTGGTACATTTTATAACATTACTAGTACTTTTTTTTTTATTAAAACGGCAACGCTAAAAAATACAAAAAATGACATATTACGTCAATTTCAGTCAGTATTTTTTCTTTTCATTTTTCCAACGTACACGTGTGTTAAATTATAGAGAAAAAAATATTATAGGAATGGTAATTATTTTTTTTTACATAAAACATAAAATACAGCTATTAAATAAAATTATTACAAAACTCCAAATAATAATGAGTGAATCAGAATAAAGAGAATCCGAATAAAACCGGAATGAAAAAACACCACCCGTTAAGAAGAAAATGCTTTGTGTTTTTAATAATAATTGGTTGAAGGAATATACCTGGCTAAGAAAAAATGGAAAATTCGACTTCAACAAAAGCACAATGCACTATTTGTCGAACAGTTGTTTTCATCGAATATAAAGGATATTTAGCACTTCGAATTCACCAAAATACACAAAAACATCAGGCATCAATATTAGGTGCTATAACAAGCCATTTTTTTTTGTGATTGTCTTCCCCTGGCATGTCTAAAAGGTGGCAAGCCTAAATACAAGTGTACAATGAATGGAAAATATCTCCAAATATTGTGACCCGTTGTAAAAACAACCTGATTGAATATTCCATTGTTTTGTATTTTTAGTCAGTTTTGTTCATCAATGTTTTATCGCTACAAGTACGGGTTTTCTATATATAAGTGTGTAAATCTTTTTTGATAACTTGATGAAAATGTATATGGTGGAATATTTGAAAAATGGAAATTGAAAATCATCATAAATATTATTCATAAATGGATATGAAATTAGTGCGGGCGTCATTTTGGGCGGTAGACATTTATTATTGTAACATAATAATAAAATATATATATATGTTATTATAATAGTAATCAATAAATTTCAAAATTGATATATTAGAAGATTATATTATTTATTCACGCATGCAATGCAATGATTAGAAAACGAAAACTTTTATTATACTCTATAATAACTTTTCTTTTATTTATGCATTGCTAATGTTATAAATAAAATGATTATAATATATTTTTGATAATTTAACTTATACATTATGAATCTAAAATTTATCTTTTAATAATATTGTCGCCGACAAAAACCAACAAACCAACAAACCATAATAAAGTTATTTTTATACATTTTATTATATTGGATAACATTAAATTGTATATTTTGAAAATAATGTGTATATAAATAAGAAACGATTTCATTCATTTCATTCTTAGAATTTTACTATATAATAATAAATACATATACCAACTCTTCATGTCCAATCATTATATACACAATACATTAGTATCTAACCACATATATCAAATGTTATACATGTTAGTTAATTAATGATAAGTATAGAGTATACAGTGCAATCAGTATGTTTGAAAAGTTGAATCCTTATTATTATTATTATTATAATGTATATTTGTTTATTTGATTATAAGAAAAATCCGAGTAATGTTATATTTGTGAAATTAGTTGATTGCTACCATATAATATATATTATAATTTATGTATAGATATAGTTTATTTTTATCTAACTATATACATATTATCAACATATATATGGTATATATAATTGGAAATTATAAATATATATTATCCTATACGTATAGCAACTAAAAACATATATATATATTGTAATATTTAACCTTACTCACGTATATTTTTTTTTTTTTATTTCAATACCTTATATTTTATACATTATTTATTAGATTATTATGAAAAATTAAATAAAATAATAAATAAAGAAAAAAAAAACCACACATTATGTTTCAAAAATAAAAGTTTATAACAAGAAATGTGTATGTTTTCTCGATATAATTAAACAGTATATGCGTTTATGTTGAGGGCGATTTATAATACAGAAAAATATATGAAATATAAACATAATATATTGCGTGTTTATGTATTTTTTGTGTTTAAATTATATAACATAAAATTCTTAATAATTTTCCATTCGATCAATTAAATTTTATGGTTTTTATACACAATGCTGCATGCATATGATACGTATAAATGTGTACAGAAAGTAATCCATATAAAAGAATATATACTCGGTAAATATATAATAAAATCACTTTTAAATATAATATACTGAATATAATTATAATTTTCAATATATAATATATATGTGTATTATCCATTATCACAAAATATGGATTTTAATTTTACTTATTCATAATATTTTATATTATATATTTGGTCGCGTCAAAGAACAGAATGGTTTGAGGCGAACATACAATTTTGAATTAGACACGTTGTACGGTCAACCAAATATTGTCAAGACAATCAAAATCAATAGATTGAGATGGCTTGGACACGTAGTACGCTTGGAGGAGGAACGTGTGCCCAAAAAAACTGTTTAATGGTAAACCAGAAGGTAGAAGGAGAGCCGGAAGGCTTAAGGCAAACTGTAGTAAACTGTGATAAAAAGATTCTTAAAATTCGGGATTGCAAGACATTGACTGCGGGAATATGTATGGTTGGAAAAGGGTGTTGGAGAAGGCTAAAACCGCACCTGGGTTATAACGCCATCGAGTCGGTAAGTAAGTATATATATAAATATATATAGATTTTACTGTAGTAGTACACTTAAATATATATTTGTGTTATTAAAATAAATTATTATTGGATATACCAAATAGTATATTAGTTTTATAGAAGATAATTACAATATTATTAATATTATTATTATTATTATTATTATATTACTCATGAATTCCATAATAAATTATTTAGTTTAAATTTTAGTTTTATAACCAAACATATTTGTTATTTGTTTGTATATATTTATATATTAAATATTTTCATAAATTATATAAATGTTTTGGGTGTAATAAATGATGGTGAAACAACGAGAAGATCACGATTATTACATAATATACTATTTATGTAAAGTATATATAAACGAAATAACTATTTAAATTTTTAATGTAATAAAAATATTAAATATATTGTAGTAGAATTGAAAGCTATTAAAATCAATTCTAATGTAACTATTTATATTTTATGTCTGATTTTCTTTCTTTTCCATTTACATCTGTATTTGTTATATATAAATTCATTAATATAATTAAATTATGTACACCACAAGTATTTAGAACAATCTTAATAAATTATAAATATATCTATATATATATATATAGACATTATCGGAAATCTGTAGTCAATTAAAAGTTTGTAATTAATCATATATAGACTTTAATAAATAAATAAAGTAATTTTCTACTATTTTTTTTTTGTTATGGCTATTTACAAAACAATGAAGATATCTTCATCAAACTTTATTCATTTATATCGGTTTGTGTTCTATCGCATACATATAAATGAAGAATATTTTTATTTTTCTTTATATTTATTTATGTATGTGTAAATAAATTTCTTATTAATATATTTCAATCAATCTTACTATATACAATATATTGATATTGTGAACTGATAACCGAATATGAAAGATATTTATTTAAAAGGTGTATATATTTTATTAATACAATTTTCTTCAAATATATCATGCTTTTATTATTACATCGAACAACATAAACATTTATAAATGACATATATATTTTATTTTATGATCTTTTATATATTATTTATTGATTAAATGTTAGAGAATTTTTGCATAATTATATATACCGAATAAATTCGATTTCATATTTTTAATGAAATATGGCAAACATTAAAACACATTCACACACAGTGTGTTTACAGAATTTCTAAGATTGAATCTATTATAAGATGAAGTATGGAAACAAGTTATTTATTATTTGTTATGGTTTTTGTTTTTATTCAAAAATGTAACTTGTTACATATTGATTTGAATGATTAATTGCTTCGTATCGTAATTGTTATTAAATAATTTGCTAACCCGTCACCCGTTCACTTAAAAAAACATATTTCACTATTATATAATAATATAATATTAATGTATGCCATTATCATTAAATAATTGTTTTTCTTAGTTATACATTAATTATATAGTATTTATGTAATAATTATAATAATAATAATAATAGGTATTTATATAAGTAAAACAGATTATTTAATTTCCCAAAGGTATATGGTATGAATGAAAAGAGAAAAATAATATATCATTTCTAATTAAGTTTTTATCCGCATAACTATATAGATATTTTTTTCTATAATATATAATTCACTAAAATATATATCGCAACAAAAAAATGGTTATTTTACATATTAAATTACCCAAAAAAGGAATGTTTCTGTCTGATACTTTCAAACCTTTTCAGATCTTTTCATTTATCAACAAATTTTTTTCTATATATATTACACCGACAGATCGTGATCTTAAACTGTAATAGGTTTAAACACTATACATTTGTGTATATAGAATATATTTCTGCTATGCGATTCTTTCGATTTATGGAATATAATGTTTGCCTAATGTGAATGCATTAGAATTTTTTCAATTCAATATTAAGTGTCTTGCATTATGTAATTCGAAGTTTTCTATATAGTACAATATAGCCACACCAATGGACACATTTATAAGCATCACACACATTAAAGTTCTTCAAACTAAGTAAATTAAAATATTACACTAAATTGGAATGATTTACAATCAAAAAGAATATAAAAACTTTTTATTTATTTATTTCAAAAATGTCAAAGTGTTATATAGAACATATATGGAATTTTGTTGGAGATTTCATAAATGAATTTTGCTATTTAAGAATATAATATTTTTTTTTTTTTTTCAAAAGAACTTCTAACTTTTTTCTATTCTTTATATATATATATTTTGTGATTTCAGCCTGGTCGTGTAAAAATTGAAACTTTAATATGAAAATATATATTTTTTTATTGTGAAAGCTTTATATTTTTTTGATAGTATATAAGTATAAGGTGATATTATTTTTTTTTGTGAAAGCCATCCATATCCTCACTACACACACACACACACACACACACACATGCACATACACAACGTTATGATTTATATATTTTCAAACAAAACTATTTATATACCAACAATTTTCTTCAACTCTATTATAATAAAAAATGGAAAAAACTTTGTCAAACTTTATACGAATATGCATGAACGTTGTGTGTGTTATTTATGTATAGATATTTTTAACATCTGCTATATATATATATATATATATATATGTTTTCTAATACTCTATTCCTGTGCGAAACTTTATTTTGTAATGCCAAACATATATAATATATATATTTGTATCGAAAAATATGCATCAATTTAATCCAAAAAATATTTTACGTTTATTTTCATTCTAAATATTTAATTCAACAAAATTTAATTATAGATATTGAATATTATTATATACAAATATTTTCATTTTCAAAACGAATGTCATTTGCTTATAAGATATACGGTACAATCGTTCGCAACAGGCGAAATCATTTAAAATACTTATAATATATCTAATCTAAATAATTCAAAAATAGATAATTTATGTTTACTATGTGTTTTTTATGTCATTGTTTATTCATAATGTTTGCAACACATTATTATATGTCATTATGTCATTTCTGATTATCAGTATAGGTTATATCGAAATTAATCTTGTCTAGATATAAATTTCAATGATGTGTATTTGTATATACATTTCTACATTATTTAAAACATGCATCATACATCAGATTGTGACCATAAGGGCGATGAAAATTGGATCTGTTTCGATAAATTCCATAAGATTCAAAAAATCATGGATATATGAAGATGTTAAATAAAATGTATTGAGTCCAAACTTAAAATATTATTATTGTCATTGTCAGACACATGGGTAATAAGTTATAGCAAATTATGGAAAATATTTTGATTGAAATAAAAATTACACAATTTTTACAAAATAAAGAATTTTGTTTTTTTTTATTTTTGCAAAATAATAGAGGAAATTATATAAAATTATTAAACAAATTTATCATATATCGATATAAAATAAATATTTATAGAATCTATTAAACGCACGCAGACAAAATTATATTTGATTTATATATAAATAATTTGTATTTTATAATCGCTTACACACAATAATATCATTGCAACCTAAAATATTTAAATATATTTTTGTCTGCTCAATTATTTTTTCTTCATTTGCAGAGATTACAATTCCATAAATAAATTCATATGAAAAATATTTATTCAAAAATATATATCATATTTTTATATTGTGTATAAATAGTCAATGATCTAGAAATTATTTTTTGAATAATAAAAAAATCGAAAATAATTCAATTATCAAATTTTAAATTATATAATTTATTGTTTGAATTATATCGATTGAAAATTATTATTGAAGAAAAACAAAACGTAATAAAAATACATAATTCGATTGTATGTAGTGGCCGATATTGAATATAAACAATATATATATTTGCATTTTTCAAGAAAAATATATTTAATTTTCTAAATTCTTCTCGTACATATAAACCCATTAAAAAATATTTATACATTTTTTTGTTTTTGTTTTTCTGAAGAGATCCTTTTTCATTTTCCATTTTCTTTTATTTATTTTTCAGTATAATGTTTTTTTGGTTTTTTTTTTTATTTTTTCTTAAATATATAATTTCACAAAATGTACATTAACTTTAATTTAAAATTTACTGCTATTTAGCATTTATATGTGAATATCGACAGTAAACAAAAAAAAAAAAAGGAAAGAAATCTTAAGTGTTTTCCATTAATTATGAGATTTTTCTTCATTATATTATATTAATGGGAAAATTTAAAATTTTGTGAATATTCATTTTCCATTTATAAAAAAAATAAGTGTTTATACAAAACATTGAAAATTCTTTATGCATTTTTTGTTGACAAATTCATATTTACACAAATTTATGTGAGAATATAATTTGTTATGAATGTGTTTACGTTTGTAAAAAGGTGCTATATATAATTTGTTTTATCATTTTAAGAATTAATGGGAATTTTTAAAAGAAGGAAGTGTAAATTTTTGTTGACTCTATTTTTTTTTCTATTATAAAAAATAAGTAATTATAAATTAAAATTTCTTTTTTTAAATTTTGTTTATAATTTGAAAAAAAAAATTCGTTTTAATCATTTTATTTATATTTAAATTTATAAATAAATACACATTCTCGCTATTTACGAAATGTTAATGATACGCTGGAAAAATTAAATTAACGCTTGAAATACGATATGTTTGATGTAACCTGAAAATTTTGTTATGAAAATAAATTTTTTATATATCTCAATGATATTATTGTAGGTCACTAAACTATATTCACATATTTATAATTATAATATTTGTATAAAGAATTTTTTTTTGAACTATATTTATTTTCAAATATAAATATTGAAAAAAAAAAAATAAAACCAGGTGATATACGTTATTTTTTAATTTTATATATATGTTTTGTATGAAAAGTTATTAATAACTCTTGAGGAAAGTGTATTGCAACTATATATACATTAGATGAATTTTCGTATATATAGAATTTTGGACATATGTTTGCGAAAAAAATTTATTAAGACGACTTCAAATAATTTAATCTTGTTTGTATTGCTTATAAGTTAATTTTGACATATATATTTCAAATAAATTCTTTATACGTTTAAAAGCGCTACACATTATATATTTACGTAATTTAAATTAATGAAATATATAGTCGTTCATCAAAATGCGTAAATATACAGATTATATTGTGTAAACAAGAATTCACTTAATGTTTTGTTTTCCGAATAACAATGTGCGTGACATAAAAAATCAAAAATTAAAAATTGATTAAAAAAATCACTTAAATTTTACTATACATAAATTATTTATAAAGTTACTGTATTAAATTGATTTAAGTAATATTTTATTTAAAAATATACAACATGAGATCAATTCAATCGTTTCTCAAAAACAGAAAAAAAAAATAAAAATAAAATCAAATCAATTTCTTTTATATATTTATCATTCCATTAAACTTTTCTATTTCACTTCATAAATTATTTGACAGAACAATAATGTATTTCAATAAAACTTTAAATTGCTTATATTCTCTTAATATATAGATTGTATAAAATTATATATATGGGTAGGTGTTTATATAATATAATATCCAACCAAATAATAGACACAACTAATAGTAGATGCGAGGTGTAGACTATGTTCGACTAAATTTACTATAATATATGTAGTAGTTATTATTCCACAGAATATCCATAGAATTTATATTCATATTTTTTGTGAGCAGATCCATGGATCTTGACAAAAATTTCTTTGTATCGTCCATGTATTTTGGCAAGCAAAACCCGTGAATTGTCCATATTAACAGAATAAATTTTCTTATGACGATGATGCCAAATCGCGGTTTGATTCAGTTTTTTTACCGAACGACCAGAAGTACTAATCGCGGATAAAATCCATGAAAAGTCTTACAAAATCCTTCGAAAATATATCGATTTGAGTTGCTGATTGTTTTAAAAATTATGGAAAAAGAGTTAGGATTATATTTAGATAAGCGAAATATACTAATTTTGAACCACTGTCTTCGATAATTGGTGATATAAATTATGAATACAATATATGTTGCGAATATATGTTGGACATTTTACCCTGACAATCCAAACATTTCAATTGACCTAAATAAAATACTATTGTATTAAATGGAAAATCTATGGACATTCTTTGGACAAATTTCAATATATTTTTTCTATGAAACATATGTGGATTTTTTCCACGGAAATTTTCCTCATTTTTCAAAATACGGACAAATTGTTACTAGGGTATTTATATTTATAATATTTATATATGAATAGAAAAGATTTATTTCGTACACAATGAATGGCTCCTCATCACATATCCTGATCATTATTATTATTATTATTATTATAATTATTTACATAAATATAAAAAGGAAAATATTAAATATAAAACAAATAAAATTCATATTATGTTCAAATTGGCCATATGGGAAAAATAAAATTATTTTTATTTCATAAATTTCTGTTTTTTTCTGATTTTTTTTTATATAAGATGAAAAACAAAACATAAAACGAATTGGCCTTTTTTTTTCTTCTATTTTATTTACAATAATATTATAAATGATGTGTTAAACGATTGGGTTTAATTACCCGTAAACAATTGTTTAAAAAAAAATGAAAAAAAACATTTTTATTACACCGCGTTTTTTATTTTTTTTTTAATAAAAATATCGATATTCTCATGAAACATTAACTAAAAAAAAAAATATATAATAAAAAAGTATAGAAAAATAATTTTTATTTTTTTAATACATTATTTTTATTGATTTGAAAACTATAAGACGAAAAAAATAATGTGTTTGTGTCTGCGTGTGCACTCAAATAATTGTTGATGATATTAAAATGGTTTTTTTTTGTATATGGAAAACTCTCTTAAATTTTTATATAAAAAATTACAAATAAAAAAGATTATGTTGCATAGAAAGAAAAATCACAAAATTTAACTTAATCATTATATAAATACATTTTACAGCGTGCGGGGATAATAAGATTTGAGGTGTTCAAGTTATAAGACATTTTCCTAATATATTCACATCTTTGAGTTTTCATTTTTCAACAGATAGTTACAACCCACTGCTCAACACATCTTAACATGATTTATTTTGTAGTTACAATCGAATAATTTATTATGTGTAAAAAGTGAATTGCTTTTGAAGAATAATTCTTTTTGTTCGTTTTAAATTTGTTAAGAATTTATATTTTTAATTTGTATTTATAAATATCCATTTAAAACAAATATTATTTTATAATACACCTCAACATTTAGATCATCCTGAAATATTTTTTATTCTAATTTATTTTTCTTTTTATATTACAGATCATTAAAAATATAAGTACACCATTTATATAATCAAAGGCAGAGAGAGAGCGGCGTATATAAAAAAAAAAAGTAAGCAATTAATTTTTAACATAATTTACGAGCGCATTTAATGTAAATAATAATCATAAATAATATACCATAAACAATAAAAAATAAATATACAAATTTTTGGGATTTTTTGAAAGTCAGTGTGAATGCCTTAATTTAAGAGATGAGAGGTTTTTTTTTTTTTTATGTATTGTTAAATATTATAACAAAAGGGTTTTTTATTTTTCAACATTTTTCTTCTTTTGATGATGATTTTATTGTTATTTCATATTGAATAGAAGTAGAGAAAATTGTGTACTTGTAATAATAAATATATATAGAAAATCACCTCAGAAATTATTATTTAAGATTATTTTTTTATTATTATATCGCCGCATATATTTTATAAAAGAGATAAACTTTACATATACAATAGTATAGTTTTCTTAAGTAAACTTACTTAAATTTATGCAGAAGTTTGAAAATAACATTTTATTTATACCTATGCTACATTGATTCAGAAAAACTTATTTATCTTAACAAAAGTCAATATAAAGAAATATTGATTATGGATTTTCTCTTAAAAGATATTTTTTAATACAAATATATTTCAATTTTATGTTGCTCATATTATTTATTACATTATTAAACTATAATTTTGCTAAAATACTATTTTTATAATACTATATAGAACACGGTTTCCAATGTATTTTATTGTATATATTACTTTTAATCGCAGTATAACTTTAACAGATTTTATCGTATTTTTATGTGAATTATAAATAATAGTATATATAAACTTATATCTGGTAATGTTAAGATAGTGGGTGGCATCGGGCGACTGTTTAAAGAAATTAAAAGCAGGTCAATTTAATGACAAGTAAAGTATCGTACATTTTTTATATTTTTTTTTGGTGGTGCCTTTAACTTGTTTTTAATTCTTCTCTAATATTTATATTATTTAAACTGATGCGACTGTCTTTCGTTTTGTTTTCGTATATAAAAATAATATATTCATTGTGAAATTCGAATATATGAACAAAATTAAAAAGAAACTTAAATTAATAGTTACTATAAATAAATGACGCAGTCCATCTTTATTTATATATATACAATTGAAATAATTCTATCAATTATTAAATATTTAAATGATATTATAAATTATTCAATTGTGTATATATTTTATTATTATATAAGTAATAATTAAATATTAATGATGCCAACACATATATATCTTCTTTAAAAGAAATTTTCGTATTTATAGTGTAAATACACCTATGATAATACACATGTACGTAAAATTATAATATTTTTTCATTAAAATATAAATAAATGCCGTAGTTTTTCCATGTATATTGTTGTTAAATGTAATGGAAATGTATATATGGAAGTGAATAAATGCGTCACAAAGTCACATTATCCTCATTAAATTCTATATATGTGCCATATTTATAAGAGCCTACATTAATTTTCCATTTATATTAAATTGTTGTACTATACAAATAAATAGTATATATAATATAAAACTCGTACAAATATTTGTATAGTACAAGTGAATGTAAAATTAGATGTCGTTTTTTTTTTTTGTTGACATTTAAATTTAAAAAACTAATTGCTTTTACATGTACAAAGAAATATTAAATTAAATAGTAGAATTTTTTTTTTTTATTAAAATTAAAGAGGAAAAAAAACGTGTAATTTTTATCGTATATATTATAGAAATAATTTACAACATCGGATGTGTAAAAGAAATAGGAAATAATTTCCATGGGAATTTTAGATTTTTAATTTTCATTCAAATATAAAATAAAATTTTCTATAATATACAAACACACATAAAATCTTTATAGTAAGTTTTGATTATAGCACAATTAACATACAAAATGTTTTAAATTTTTCACTATAAAAGAGTTTCTGTTTGCATTACAATTATTTCAATTCATAAATCCATTAAAATTTGTTCTATAGTAATGGTTTGTATTCAGACCATTTTGTTTGTTATTAACCCTAGTAACACTGTCCGTAGTTTTCTCGTAGTTTCAATCCGAGGAAATATCTATCGATTTCTTACGGATGTCCGCTGGAATATTATAAGATGAGTGCAACTCTGTTCATGGATTTTTACAAAAAATGTCCTTGGATTATCCTCGTATATTTCCGATGATAATTTCTACGGATTTTATTTAGAATTATAACTCGTTGCTATTATTCCACACAGAATATCCATAGAATTTATATTCAAATTTTTTGTGAGCAGATCCACGGATATTGATAACAATACATTATGCGATAAATGCAATCGCACAAAAATTTTGTTATAACAGATTTTTGAAATAAAAAATTTAATGTAATAAATACGTAAGAAATAAATAAAAAGTGTGCTTTTTATATTTTCTTATGCAAAAAATAATTTAAATATAAAAAATTGTAAAACCTCTGTCTTGAATATTTGGTGAAATAATTATAAATAAAAGACCACGGATATATGTTGGACATATTACACTGACAATCCAAAGATTTCTATTGACCTAAATAAAATACTATTATATTAAGTGGAAAATCATCAAATGAACATTCTTTGGACAAATTCCAATATATATTTTTCATGGAAAATATGTGAAGTTTTTCCCCGGAAATTTTCCTCATTTTTCAAAGTACAGACAAATTGTTACTAGGGTACACCATATATAGAGCTAGTCCATTATGTGCACATGCTCCAAATCATGAGTTAGTACACGAAAGGTTTTTAGAAACATTTCCTAAAAATGATTCAATAATTGTGAATGTATTCTCCAAACACCTATAGTTAAAACCACCGCATAACATTGCAGATTATGTGAAAGTAATTTATATTATACCGCACAAATAAATTAATTAAATTAGATATAATGCTCTGCAAAAATATTGTTTATATAATAATAAGTTTAGTCAAGTTAAAATTAAATTATAATTATGTGACAAAGAAGTAGATGCTACGATGATGAGCATATTAATTTACTAAATACTTTTCTTTTCGAAACAATTAATTTGTCATACACATCATTTTACATTTCATTTTCGATAGAAAATTTTTATATCTGTGGTTATCATTTTGTTTGTGATTAACACTGATTTATACAATCACTAAACATTATAATCATATATATGTTTTGTGTGTACGGATATAAATAAATATGCTTTATTGCAGAAAATTCTTTACGCAACATACTTTCGTATATATGTTCATTGAAAATAAAAATTATACAAAAATTTTATAACAATTTGTTTGATGTTATTAATGTTCTTATGTGAGTGTCTGGTAACTGTCAGTCATAGAAATGACTGTCCGTATATATATATATATGCGAAATTTGAATTTACAAAAATGTCTTATATATGTGTAATGAATTATAAATTTTAAAAATATTCATTTGTAAATAATTTCATCTTTCTTGGATGAATAAAAATTAAAAAAAAAAAACATTTTAAATTAAAATTAAATTTGATTATTTTGTTAGTTTTTTTATCATGTGTTTTCTTTCCAAATTGCATATATATTTTTGTATATCACCGCGTGGTTCTGTAATGAAAATATACTTTAAATTATATAATATAGTATTTGCATAAGCGTTGTTTTAATGATGTAGTTATTTTTCTATATATACATTTTAAATATATATACAAATTCCTATATGTGTTTATATATAGAATATGTGGTTCCGAAAGTTATGTATAAAAGTAAAATTTATTTATTTTATTTAGAAAAGGAAAAAAAAATTATAAACAATATTTTCTTTTCATTTTATTGATTTAAAAATGTAATATGAAGAGATTTTGTTTAGATATGGCTTATGTATACGGAATATAATTAATTGGAATTACTCGCGTTTTTGTTTTTATGTTAAAATTTTTCCATTTCTTAATAATTCATTAATGCTGCAGACATATGAAAAATATATAAAATGTTATCTGAAATATTGAGCTCGCATATGATTTTCACTTATTATAGTCGATTGTTCACAATCTATTCTGATCACATATATTCCCATTCAAATAAATCCTATAATTGGTATTGAATCGATCCCCATTGAAATGATTGACTGAAACATTTAATATGAATAGATTACAAAGATCGTATAGTAATTTTTATCACAGTGGTCTATGTCGTGTTGTTTTATTGTTACGACGAATAGAATGAAATATTTAATTTATATCTTGTAATATTAGCATACCTTCGTAATATGTATTATATTTTCTTTAGAATATAATAATTTATTTTATTTGAGTATTTCCTTTATTATATTAATCAATATAAATATATATTGCATGTATACAAATATGCGACATTTATTTTCCTACAATTTAATTATAATTATTTAAATAATTATATGTATTACGTATATTTTAAATAAAAATACAAAAATATTTTTGTTACATTTTTATTGATCTAAAATTATATAATATACTTTAATAACGCATATAACGTGTATATAACAATTATATATTTATATGTGGTAAAATCAAGAATCAATATTTTTTAAAATAATTTTTCAATATTTGTTGCTGTTATTAATGGTATATTAAATATAGCGAGGTGTTATACCTTTATAGACATAAAATGATTTATTTAAAATTTTTATATATACGTAGACGTTTAATAATTTATTATATTTATAATGTAAATATGTAGCGATTGGGTGTGTGGTGTGTGAGAATTTTTTTCTTTTTTTCATCTAAATACTTTAATATTCTTTTAAACATAAGAAAAAATAACTGAACGAAATGGAAAGAAAATATATTGTATGCGTAAATTAATTATTATATAATCGTGAATTCATCATTTTGATGAAAAATATATTCAATCTATATAAATGTTAAACTGAGCTGTATATAGATTTACCCTATATTATATAACATTATATTCTAGTCCGATTGATTTTCTCTCGAAAAATTAAATACTATTGGTACTTATTTTTACAACTTTCTATATTCCAAAATATTTGATGTATATAGTCCATCATTCTTATGAATTATATTTTGAAGGAATTTGTCGAAAGACATAAACGTAAATCACTTGTATTGTATTGTATTATATACAAAATAAATTTAGGGTTGGGGGTGTGTGTGTATCATATTTTACTTTAGATTTTAAAAAATAAATAAATAACTAAATTAAAAGTTCTTTTCTTATATGTATATGCGCGCATACACCATTAATTTATGTTATTAATTTTGATTTTAAAAATATATATAAAAATAAAAAATTTCTAAATATATATGTTCAACATTCTATGTATCAGGTGTACCGGTATCAAATGAGCTTTTGTGTTGTGAAAATAACACATTAATTTTAAATAGGAAAGTAAAAAACATTTTATTCAAAATACTGGCCA
This sequence comes from Bibio marci, assembly GCA_910594885.2. Taxonomy (NCBI): domain Eukaryota; kingdom Metazoa; phylum Arthropoda; class Insecta; order Diptera; family Bibionidae; genus Bibio; species Bibio marci. The sequence continues at coordinate 43,713,209 of OU343117.1, forward strand.
TTGTTTTCTACACATTTCGACTACCTTTCTGGCAATTTGTGAATACCACGCCAATAGAATTGTTCGTCTTTTGAAGCAAACCAATTTTTGACTTCTACATAGGAATCGCAGTTCTGCTCAGCCAATGTGTGTCTCATCGATGAAAAAAAAATGGTAGCCGGAACGACTCTGCAGCACTTTTCTTCATATGAAAACAAAAACTTAATGTTTTCCGCAAATTATCATTTTCTAGTACAAAATTCGATATTTATAAATATATGATGTTGTTTGTACAATGACTTGATGTACAAAAAAAATATGTTTGACTGATGTCATAGCAACCAAAGAAAAACCAAAAAAATAAAGGCTCTTTCACAACTAATGTTCAATATCGAGACATTTGTATCTTGACGCTCACTTGATACCGGTACACCTGGTATATACCATACACCTACAATATCTATTCTTTAAAATTGTATTTATTTAGCAGAGATTGGTTTTTTGTTATTTTACTTTTGCTTTAACTTATAACATCAAGATTATATAGAATATTTTTAGTTGATATACGTGATTTAATTTCATATTATCTATATGGTATTGTATGTGTGGATTACTCTTAAAAGTTTCCGGAATCGCATACTATAAAATATACATTTTACAGCCGTAAATATATGAAAACTATATTGGCTCTAATGATTGATTTATGTATTGTCGATCAACCTAAAATTGTCAAATTTTATTGAAATTATAGACAACACTATATAAGTTACAGTAGTTTTGTTCGTCATTCGAAATATGAGTAAAAAAAAACAAAGATACAACATTATATTTTTCTTATAATATAAAATACAATATACTGAAATGTTTGAAATGCTTAAAATCTCTTATATGGTGATAATTGTTTTAAATCCAAAACTCAAGTTTTTGAGTAGCATCTCGACCATTCAAAGACAAAATGTGGATAATAATGAACATTTAACGATAACCATCGACAACGATTACAAAAGAAATCATCCAAATGATGTCATTAAAATTATACAAAAATTTTCATTTCAATTTATGGAAATTAAAATAGGTATACCAAAAACAACAATTCATGAGATTGTAAGTATAAAAATGGATCTACAGAAGAACATCAATTGTCTGCGGACTAAAAATTAAAACGAATCGATCGTTATTATAAACGGAAATTAAAATTTTTGAAGAAATTCTGTATATTTTAAATTTGTGTGTGTTTAAAAGTTAATCGCGTATTAAACTCAAATGAAATACAATATTTTATTTCAATTTCTTAAAACCTTTAGAGTAACCCGGTAGTATAAAAAATATTATTTTTTTTCTCTTGAAAATTAAATGTTAAAGTGTGTACGCACAAAGTTTTTTTTTCAAAATTAATATTGTTATTTTATTTATTTTACTTTACAATCAGTTTAATTTGTTTCGATTTAATGAAATTCATTTACTCCATATAAAAGGAACTTTTTTATTTTTTATTTTAATAAAATTCGTGTGCTATAATGTGGGTTTCATTACATTTTTTCTTTGTTTATTCTTCAACTTAATTACATTTTAAATTGTTGTTCTTTTTTTCTTTTTTTTGTATCTCAAATATGGTTTGTTTATATTACGTATATATTTAGTATAGATTTACGAATAGTACGAGTTTGTATAATATAGCTATCTACAAATATATATATATATAAATAGATGTATATCAAATTGATTTTTCCTTTTCTTAAGTATTATATAATGGCATATATGATGGAAGTGGTGCGTATCACTCTGTTGTTGGTAACGAACGTTATATTGTATTGTATATATATGTACATATATTTAGTCAGCAGTCTATCATCAATATACAATATATTCAAATCGTTTTAAGTATATATATATATAATATATGATGAAATGAAAAAGATTTTCAATATTTCTGAATTTATTATTTTATTCAGGATATTGAAAGTCATAAATAAAATAAAAAAAAGTAAAAAGTAAAAGAAGATGTGTTTTCAGGATTGTGTACGTATTTAGATTATATATACTTATTTCTTTATTGTTACTTTCTTTTTTCAAAATGTTATTATATATTATTTTAAATTTTGTCTATATCACAAGTGTTTCGTATGCACACAATTGCGTATATATTGTATTTATATATTCATATAGAAATAGGTGTTAAATGTGAAATTTATGTTGGAATGGAAAATACAACAAGCGATGAGAATATATAAAATGGTTATTTATTTTCTATTGTATATATAAAATGAAAAATATCGTATTTTTTTACTTTGTTCACAATCGTAAACTGTGAAATTGGGATAATGAACCAATAAAATAAAAAAAAAAATATCGTATATACATGAATTTTATTAAATTTAATTTATGTTATAATCCAAAAATATCGTTAGATTTCTCATCAAATTTTATAATAAATATAATATAAGTTATATTACCTTTGGAAAACACATTGTAAGAATATGTACTTAAATTGATGGTTTTCACTTTATCCTGAATTCATTTAATTTATGATATTAATATTTGTATATAATAATTGAATGGGATTATCTAAATTGTTTTTTAAAAAATTCATTTCAAAATCAGATCAGAGAATAAAAAACTGATTTACATCAATGTAGAGACACTCCCCTCGATTTATATATTATTAATTGAAATCTGTACCATTGACACTCACATTTAAAATTCTCATAAAACATAAATTACTTATATTCCCTAGTAACAATTTGTCCGTACTTTGAAAAATGAGGAAAATTTTTGGGGAAAAGAACCACATATTTTCCTTGGAATATTGGAATTTGTTCAAAGAATGTCCATAGATTTTCCACTTAATATAATAGTGTTTTATTCACTCACTCTTTTTAATTTACTTTCATAATTTTTAAAACAACCAGCAACTCATATCTATATATTTACTAGGAATTTTGTAAGATTTTTCATTGATTTTATCTTCCGCGATTTTTTGTTCTTGTTTATTACAAAAAAAAAATGCACAATCGATGAGATTTGTTCATAGAACTTCTGGTCTATCGGTAAAAAACTGAATTAAACCGCGATTTGACATCATCGTCATGAGGAAATTTATTCTGCTTATACAGACAAGTCATGGATATTACATGCCAAAAATACATGTACGATCCAAAGATATTTTTGTCAAAATCCGTGGATCTGCTCACAAAAAATATGAATATAAATTCTATGGATATTCTGTGGAATAATAGCAACGAGAAATAATTCTAAGGAGAATCCGTAGAAATTATCATCGGAAATATACGGATAATCCAAGGACATTTTTTTTATAAAAATCCATGGACAGAGTTGCACTCATCATATAAAATTCCAGCTGATATCCTTAAGAAATCCATGGATATTTCCTCGGATTGAAACTACGGACTACAACATATAATGCGGAAATTTTGCGGACAAACTACGGACAGTGTTACTAGGGGTTCTAAACGAAATTCAAATTAATAAATTGAAAATATCAAATTAAACAAAAATATATGGTCAGTAGAGTATAGGCCATTATAAATACAATACAATAAATAATTGAATATATATTTTCGAAAATTATAATAAAATAGAACCCCTTTTTAAATAATATATTCCTTTATTTTAAAAACATAAAAAACTCTTATATTTTCAGTATTAAATGTGAAAAGAAAATTTATGTAAAATATATTATGTACCTTTTTTTTTTTATTTCATTTTCACCTATACATATTTTATTTTACATTTAATGACCTTGATGTGATTGCGTTTGAGCTATTGATATATTCACATTTATAGATTTTAATCAAACTAATTAATTTTAACCCATACTTTTTAATTTTGTTTTTACACGAATCGTTTTTATTGAGTTTCCTTTATAAATTTGTCGATATTAATTCAGATAAATATTGATGTGATATTTTGGTATAATTGTGTTTTGTATTTTTAACAGTTTATGTGAATATATGTTCATTCTGATTGAATTTTTAGAAATTATATATTATATAATTTTTATAGTTACAATTTTAAATAATTATAAATTATATTAATACATTGGTTTTATGAAAAATTTTCTATATAATTTTATCATCATTTTAAATTTAATATTAACAACTAATTTTTAATTTTCCATATATAGATTTTGAAAACTATAGATAAATTATAAATCTACTGTTTGTTATGAAATATATAAATATAACCGATTTTCCAACAAATTATCCGATTTTTTATATGGACATGGATTGGATAAATATTTTCTAATTCATAATTAGTATTTCAAAATATGTTTTAAATAATAAAAATTCGATAATATTATATATGAAATGGAATTTCAAAACAATGATAATTTTTATAATATCAGATAATTTATAATGATCAGAAAAATATGTTTTTCTTTTTTTTTCTTTGAATTCGCTACTGATAAAATAATCGCAATGATATATTATAATAAGCTTGTTTTTTTTTTATGGATTTGCCTGAGCACTTACGACAGATCACGTGCCTTTATTATTTCCAAATACAATATACAAAATATTCTACTTATATTTATTAACATTTTAAGTGTATATCCTTTTTTCTATATATACAAATTTTTTCACATATCACTTTAACTAAAATATTGTCACTTTTATATTTGGATAAAAATGTGTCCATATATTATTACATTCTTATAAGAATATATACACATCTTGTTTATGTTATTTATAAATTAGGTTTTATCCTAAATATAATATTTTTTTTGTGGTTTAATACTACGAATATGGATATATAAATATAAATATATAGCAAATGTTAGCCACAATTTATCACTGGATGGGAATACATAGATATATATATATATATATAGTGTTCAGCACCCAGTAATAAGTGTCAGGAATGGTATAATTTATTTTGGTAATAATGTCAAACGAAAAAAATTACCAACTTTAACTAAAATTAATGTAATGGGATTAGTATAAATTGTATTATATCTATATTTTGTATTTGATATTATACACAAAATAAAATTAATCTTTTTATATTTTATATGTATTTCTTTGAATATTTTCGATTGTTAGTGTATATAATATGCACCTGTTTGTGTGCGTATTATATAAAATGTAATTGTTAAAATTAATAAGATGTATTTTGAAAAATGTACGTTCATATTATTATCTCAATAAATAATATGTATATATTTAGAATGCTTATATATTTGTTTGAGCCATTTGATCCAATTATTTGTTTTTTTTTTAAATTACTACTATATATTCTATAAAGTATTATTATATATTAACTAAAATATATAATATTTGAAAATCCATTTCTATACATTTTACTTTTCATTTGAAATATTATTAAAAGTTAGAAGTTTATGTGTTATATATGATAATAAAGATTATATTATATATTTATGTATTTAGATATATATATATATAGTGAAAGAAGACAGCTCTCCTCCATTCATCATTCAATTTATAACTTACAATATACAATATTTTTCTATTATTTATAAGAAAATAAAATAAGAGGGAAAAAAAAAACATCTATAACATTTTTGATGTAATTCGCGAAATAAGAAAACAATGTTTTTGTTTTAAGTAGAGCGAAAACTTTTTATATAATTTTTTTGTATTCTACAGGATGAGCAATAAAAATGAATGATATATTGTATATAGCAACAAATATTTAATTTAATATAACATTAACATTAACTATAATTGGGTTAGTGCGTATACGATTATCCCTATATTTGATATATACTGAATAAACTTTGTTTTCATATTTTACATAAAGATGTCAATAGCACACGTTACTGATACACGTAACAAAACAAGAAATGTGTTTTCGGTTGAAAATCGTCTATAATATTGTTTTCAGTAATATTTCACAATCAGTATCAAACACAAATTCTGTGATGTCTCTTATAATGGATCGCATATTCCTAAAATGACTATTTCTGCAATAGAAATGTGTGAAAAAATGGTCAATAAATTCCCTGTTTTATATAATGATCTCGCCATAGACATTTCTATATAGAATCACCCATTATAGTTATATTCAATTTATTTTACAAAGAATGCATTAAATTTTCTTTTGAATAAATTAAATTATGTATTATTAATAGAAATAAAATTTACAGCATCCCAATTGTATAATGATATTATATTTACATAATTATATGTATAGCATGTACCACACATACTCTGGTACAAAATTGTATATACAATATGTAAAATTTCTAAAATATTATTAATATTATTATTTACGTTAATTCTTTGATCATTTGAAAACAATAAATATAACCTAGAATAATTACAAAGTACAAAGTATTTACATCAAAAAGTCAATTATATTTAAATTTTAATATCAATAAGTAATTGTAATTTTTAGGTATACTTGATTTTAGATAAATTTTGATGTAGGTTTACGTATTTCATATGTTAAATCCATAGTATTTTTTTTAAAGTTGATACTTCTCTATAATATAGATTAGATTTAGATAAAAATTACCAACTTTAACTAATAGATAAATTAGTAGATTTTATAACATAGATTAAATAAATAGATTAGACTATGGGTTCTTGAAACATCGGTTATCTATGAAAATATTGTGTTGGACACCGGTACTTAAAGATTTACAATGTCTGCATTTGGACACATCATGCACGCTCAAATTATTACATAATATAAAATTTACAAAAAATTATTTAATTGTTTATTTTTACATTTACATAGTATGATATATATACACAGTTTGTCTAATAATTTTTAAGACGTGAGTTTTTAAATGGAAATAAATAAACAATTTATTAATAACACTCTGGTGACTTCAATACAATTGTAACAATACAAAATTTTAATTATTATTCGAATACCTCTTCCAGTTCACTTTACGGAATTTCGGCCAAATTTGTGGTTCGGCTCATATTCAAATAACAAATGCATAGACTTTTTTTCGGTTATAGTAAGCCCGTATAGAAGACGGTTGAGGTTTTATTCATACATACGCAATAAAAATCTTAAAAGTTTGTTGACGCACGTATAGATTATTTTAAAATTAAATCAATTTATTTTTATATGCAAAAATACAATAATATTTATTGTTTACACAGTCAGAGAGAGTATTGGGAACGCATTTTTTTTTTATTTATACAAATACATGAGCTCACACAAACGTAATACGTATATTTAATACCTGTTGTGTAACATTTATCAGAAAATAATCTATTTTAAATTATTTATATACGTTCTCTTTCGTATATATATTTTAAATAATGTGATATATGATCGTTATCTGCAATATATGCGAGTATAGTCATCACGTGCGATTTTGTAAATATTTTCAATATATAAAGACTGCGTACAAATTAATTACATTATATTTAATTCACGCATACAAAGGAAACGATGGGTTAAATTGAAATAAATGTTTGTTTTTTTGTAACTATACGTTCTATAAATGTGTTTCATAGTGGATTTAAATAAGTGGTCCCTGTTCAGATGGAAGAAATCTGGAAATTAAATTTTTTATACAATATTAATGGAATTTTGTATGAGTATTAGACTATAATAGCCAGATTAATGTTGATTAATTGTTTCTTCGTATGAATTTTATGGAAAACCGAAAATTGTCATTCAAATATAAAAATTATATAAATTAACTAGTTATAGAATATAATAAAATTATAATATTAATAATATAAAAATTATTTCGTTAAAATATTAGTATTTTTATATCAGTATCAATGTATTTCACACCTCCACTCTAAAATATATATATATAAATTGTTTTTAAATATCCAAATATTTGCAATTCAAATTTTGTATAAAATCACCTATTTATACATTATTTAATATTTCATTTGAACAATTGGTTTTTTGCACAAATAAAACTTGTTTATATAAATTTTATTATTTCAATAGAATACAATTTGTAATATATTCATTTCCCAGTAAACATTAATCATTTAAAATATATAATTAAAATTTACAATTCATTAAAACATATTATATTGTAATAATAAAAAAGACAAATTTAGATGAGTTTATAAAATTTTTTTCTGATCAATATTTTATGTTGCATTTCCTCGTAATATTTTGTAACCGGATTTTGTATTCGATATGATGTACCATAAATAACTATTGTATATAAATTCATTTACGATTACTTGTAAAAAATATATATTTAATAATGGGAAATTTATTCAATTTATTTTATTATTTTTTTTTGTCCTTATATATTGGCAGAGTTAAATGGCTAAAGGCGATGACAAAATTAAAAATAAATTGCTTGTAAGGAGTGAAAAATTCGTATATTGTATATTCTGTATAAATATACCATAGAAATTCTGTGTATTCATATTAGAGAAAAATTAAATAATAATAAATACCTATATTAAAGTATGAAAATATATCGCACCAAAACGATTTAATAAAACTAATTATATATAATGATGTATTATTATAAAATTCATTTGTGCGAAACATTAATAATATGTTTTTCCTCTTTAATAAAATTAATATATTATAATCAATCACATTTTAATGAAACTATAATGTGTGTGTGTGTTTGTGAATCAAAACAATAATTCATTTCTAACATAAAAATGATATGTTATTAATATAAATCCCAAATGTGTATACGGTTATTTTTGTAATATATTTGGAAAATATGAAAAAATATTATGGTAATAAAAGAAACACATTTCCCATCCATTTCAAAATGGCATCTTATGCCCCATATATACGGAACAAAAAATTTATGTTATTGCTTGCAGAGTTTGTTCATAAATTTAGTTTAGATAAAAATATAAGAAAAAATGAAAATCATTTATAAAATCTAACAAAAAATATAATAATATGTATTGCCGCGCACATGCAAATAAAATACCTACTACAAACAGAAATGTAGTATTTTCCAAACCAACCAATAAATTCAATATTAAAATAAACAATTTTTTTCTTTTTCCAAGAACCATAACGTCATTTTTATCTGATATTTTTAAAATTGTGAATATAATTTATAATATGAATAGGAGAATAAAAATTAAATTATTGTAAACATTTTCAAATAATTAACTTATGGACACATCCACACCATAACTCATACATGTGTAAATTAAAAAGAAAATTTTAACCATATTATTATTATTTTTATTAATATATAGTTATTATTTATTATTCAGCAGAATTTCCTATGCCGGATTTCTTTCACTTTTTGCATTTACATTTTCCCATCTCTATTCAAAATTCAAAAAAATAAACTTGAAAAAAATTTAAAAAATTTCTTTCCAATTAATAAAAATAAACAATTTTGCAATTTGCACACATACTTTTCTATTTTTTTTATTAAAATAACACACAATTTATTTTTATTTTATCAAATAAATTAATTAACAAGAAAAAAATTACATTACATTTTTTTTTTTTTTTGTATTATCAACATTCAAAAAATTAAATGTGTTTTTATAAAAAATAAAAAAAAAAAACAATTAACTTGCACAAGAAATGATAAATTTTACAAAAAAGAAATTCATTATATTTTTTTTAATTTTATAAATAAACTTTCACATTTTTTATACTAAATTATTATTGGGTATTAGTATTCAAATAATATATTATAACGATTGAATTGATGCACCACCGTTTAATCGAAGACTAAAAAAAATATTCTACCAGCATCTGCTATATGGCATTAAATATATGTATTTTAGCATTATGTGAAGCCGTCGTGAATGTGTTGAAGTTCATTTTTGTATTATTACATTCAAATGTGTGTATTAGTTGCTCCTACACACAAAAATAAAGTGTATTAAACCGTATATTGTTACTGTAAAATTCAAAGCACTACACAACGAAAAGAGAATCGTATATATAATTGATGGAGAAATGAATTTTCATTTTCATTTTCATTTTCTTTTATGATGTTTTTTTTTTTTTTTGTGTCTGATATGAGGAGAATTTATACGGTGAAAATTTCAATTGAAAAGTTAGATTTTATTAAATAGCAAAGAAACAAACCCAATGGAAATGAAAGAGCGATGAATGGTGAATATTTTTCTAATTTTATTCGTATTCATTTTTATACAAGATATTTTATTATAAATAAATTATTGCATTATGATATTCTCATATTTAGATTGTTTTACTTGATTACTTGATGGATATGAAAGGGTAGAGATAGATGAAATGTATATTCATCAATTTATATTATACTTACAATTCCCCATTATCAAATTAAATGTATATGGTAAATACCCTTATAAAACTGGTGATATGATTTATTTAATGTTACATTTTCTTTTTATCGGTCATCTCATGAGAAAATTGTATATCCATGCGTTAACAAGTAATTTTCACTATACATAAAATTCGATATATATAATAATAAATTTCTAAACATTACAATATAATTATATTAATAGTTCCCGGTTTAATGATATCATTTTTCTATACCGAGATATATGTAAATTATTATATGCAAAAAATATTTCTGTATTTATTTTGATATATTTTAATATATAATTTTTCAGCCGACTATTTTTTTTATCATATGGATTTTATTTATGTAATCAAAAAAAGAAATATCTTTGAAAATATGCGGTGTTTGTTGGACGACATTATAAGAATAATAATGTCTGCAGCACCATAAGATCTCTCATTATAAAAACAATGATGAATTGTTATACTATAACATACGAGAAGTAATGAACTGTAAATTATCCAAATTTATAATTAAAATATGTCGATGGTATTTACATTTTAAAGTTTCTGATTAAATGTCATATTAATCCTTTACATATAATTTATATAAATATATATATTTACGTAACATAACAACTTTGACTGACAGTTTAACTTTATAAAGATCTTTTTTTTCAAAAATCCTCTATATACTCTTATAATAATAAGCTTGTAAAAAGTATACATGGTAATAAATAAATATGGTAATATATACTAAACAATTTTCAATGATAAATAAATAATATACTTAACATATATTATATACACACACATATGCAAATTTAAGATTTGGAATATAATCTTTTAAAAGATTATTTTAAAGTGACCACTTTAAAACAATTTATTTTTACACAATTGAAATTCTTTTTCTTGTTCATATATATTATACTACTTAAACATACAATATATATCATTGTGACTATACGAAGGGTGTTCAAATAGTTTATACACAACACTATCTATAATTCTATGGAGCATGATAGAAGAACAGTAAATTTTTGATTTTTCCATATCTTGCCGATGGTAAAATTGCGACGAAATTTAAAGTACAAAATGTTGTAACATCCAGCCTATAATTACTGAATTTCACACCTGCCAAATTCTATATGACCCGAAATCGTAAAGAATTTCTTGACGACACTTTAAACAACCCTCGTAAATATATATTTTCAAGTGATACTACTGGCATAAAATTACTTATATATTTTTATCGTAACAAACAACAAACATTTATACATATATAAAGATTCCATATTATTTGTACATATTACATTGTTTTCTTCATTATTTAATATATATATATAGAGCATAAAATATAAACTGTAAGATTTTACTCGAAAACAGCTTTAAATAAATAACATTATTTTTTATTTATAAGAATTTTCAATTTAAAAATGTATATGGTGTAGCGAAAAAATGTGTCTTTCACACTATCCACAAAATACTATTGTCTATAAAAATTATACATAAAAAGCGATATGTTCAACACCTGTAAATTTTTATTTAATATTTTTAAGTATAATAGTTATTTTGATGAAATTATTTCTTATATGAAAAATATTGCTTCATCGAAAAAAGCTCACAAAAAAATCTTATTTTTTAATTTTTAAAATTTGGTGCGGTCAGTAATTTTTGCATCAAACTGTCTGTAAATAATGCTGGAGCACTACAAACACAAGACAAACTCATAATATATATAAAATGAGAAAAGCATATTGTTATATATACAGTCACACACACACACACACATATAGCTATTTATTAAAGTTTTGTGAAAAATTAAATAACTATAATATTATGTTTTTTGTATCCGTACAAAAAATATTCAATTTCAAACTATTTTTTAATTTGTACAATTGTCATTTGAAATGTGATATGCATTTCGATTTTTCTTTACATCTTTATATTCACTGATAACGCTGAAAGTTTTTAGATACACAAGTTTTTTCTAGTATTTACTCTAAAACATATATATTTTTATTAATATATAATTTAGGATTTTATTTTATTCGCCGATGTTTAATTCTGACAAAATCATTTTAATGTTGATTAAAGGACGATAGAAAAATTTGTTTGGATGATAGTCGATAAATTCTAATAATCCAAAAATTGTTTTCCATTTATTTATATGATTTTCTAAAAACTTTCAATGGGAACCACCTGATACACGAATGCGGGTATTTGAAAAACTAATTATAATTGAAAATAAAAAAAAATAAATGAATGATAACAACATTGTTTTGATTTATTATTATTATACTACTGAAACATAAATATTTTGTTCACACATAAAATTTTTGATGTAAAAAATAGATCAAAATAAATAACAATAAATAATTTAATTATAAATTTATTCACATGTTTATTTTCGTATGAGGTATATGAGTTTTTTTTTTTGTAAAATTTAAATCATGTGATAAAAATATAAACAGATTCATACAACATTTAAAAAACATACTGATGTTATTGATATAGTATTTTTATATAAACCATTGATGTATTTACTAATATATTATTGTATAAAACAGAATACTCACAATCAGCGCATATGAATAGCAAAAATTAATCTTTTTATTTTAAATATATATTATTTGCCAAATATAAAAATATATTATCCGGTATTGTGCGAGCACTTTGAAATTTGTATATAAATAAATAAAGGTGAAAAGTATACGGCCGCCGCCGCCGCAACCAAGCATACCCGAATTTAATAATGATGATGAAATTTTTATAATAATTGCTTTGCTTTAGGTTTGTTGATCCGATGATGACATGCTATTGAAAATTAAACGAAAATATGTAACCAATATTTATAAATGAAAATAAAATAAACAATAAAATAAATTTTCAAGAGATTATAAAATAATATAAAGGATTACCTAAAAAAAAAAAAAATAAAATAAAATTGCTTTTTATACTTTTATATAAATATTATATTAAAATTAATTTGTATATAGCATTATTTTAAAATGTGTACCACTGTGTTTAATATGTTAATCCTAATATTATTATCCGCTTAGAGTAATGTATCACACACATATGGATATTTAATTAAATTTTATATTGTACAAACAATTACATGTAGTACAATCACAATCAACAAAAATAATAAAAATCGTCTTTATAAAGGACTTGTGTTTGTAAAGGACGTGTATGTATATATTTGTAGACATTTACATGCATATAGTCCGGCCGGATATAAACGCATACGTTTGTCATGCTTAAATATAATATAATATATATATTAAAATACAAGTATTTCTCTTTATTGTTAATTGAAGTACACGTACTCGCAATGCAATTATATGGTTTATATAAGATATAGATCGTATTACTTATATGAAATGAATGTTGTTATAAATAAATTAATAATTATTTATGACTTCTATAAGTGTCTATGCAACAATTTTTATCTTTGTTCTAATAAAGGATTATTATTCCGTTTAATAGCTCTGTTTATTTTCTATTGTATATATGTTTACTGATGAGGTTATATATTGTGTTTTCCATAATTATATTTAATATATGTTTATTATATCAATACGGAATTTTCTTTTCCTTTCCTTTTTTTTTTCTTTTTTTTCTGACATGTCATATTATATTAAATATACCGAAGAGAAATGGATAATAAATATAATTAAAGAATATTTATTGTAAATATAGAGCAAAATAAAATAAAAGAAATTTTATATAATTATGTGTTCATTAATCACATCACATGATGTAAACAGATGTATATATAGGGATAATAAAAATGTATACGCTATGATAAAAATTTACTATATCATTGTCTTCATTTTTTACCAAATACTCAACTCATTGTATTTTGTATAATTCTGGAAAAATTTCGATCAATTTGATTATTTTTATTGTAACATAAAACGTTATATAAATTTGTTATATATTCGGAATATTTTTAGGGAATTGGTGATTTATATTATCAAATCAAAAGGACGCAAATGTGAATATATACACATTGCGCAAAATTATTGTATGTTATAAGCTGCGTGGCTGACAAGCGACAGGGTCGCGTAAATTTTACGTTTAGGTAAACCAAAACCTATTTTAATTCCATTACCTAAAAATAGTTTAGTATTAAAATTTAATACAATTGCAATTTTAGAAAAATCAAATGACAAATTTATGTAACCAGCTACAGAGCTATATACGTATGCACAATAATTGAAATTTGATGCAATGAAACATTTTTACTGCGAAAATGTTTTTATTATTTAATTTTAAAGTTTTTTTGTTAGCAGCATCGATGCCAATGATTTTTTTCTTTGAATTTATGTTTATGAAGCAAATAATTGATTTATCTCTATAATGACATTGTGCATAATTTTCACAGTCCTCGTATATATTTTCTATTTTTTTCTTATGATTTTAATAAATATGATAAATTTAAATTTACATTTTTATGTTCGTCTATAGATTATAAAAACTATAATGTACATATTTTGATATGAGCTTTAATGTATATTTTAACGAAACAAATAAATAAATAAATAAATATATCATTCCGAGAAAAGTAGTTCAATTTATAGCAAGTTAAAACTCCAAATTATCTAATGCCAAAAATTTAAATAATATTAAATAATATCAAAATCGATAAATTCACTTTGTAAGAAAATTTCATTATTATAAAATTACGTCAAATTATTAAATCATCATTAGGCGCATAAGTGACAACATCTATTGGAATAAATTTCAAAAAAGAGCAAATTTTTGAATTTGAAAATTAAATAATAAATAAAATTATGATAATAATAAATAAATAAATTCGAATTTCTTATATAGTCGAAATAAATTCAATTGTTTTTTATTTTCTCATGTGTCATCAATTTTTTATGTCACATTTTTTATTTCGATTTTTATTATTGCTAGTTTTTGTTTTTCTTGTGTCAGTCACGTAGTAGTATAAATGAAAAATAGGAAAAAAAAATTGCATATTAATCATTTAATTATTTTAATAATTACTAATTAATGTAAAGTAGATAATTTTTTATTTTAAATTTATAAACCGAATATTAATATTTAATATTATTTAAGTTTTATTTTCTAAATAATATTATTACAGTGTTTAGTTTAATGAGTCTTTAAAAAATGCCTACAATAAATTTTAACATTCTTTTTCCCTTGTTTGTGTTAATGATGATGGGTAAGTGGTGCTCCTCATTTATTTCTATTTTATACATTTAAATCTTGTGATTGTTTTAATTATTTTTATTTTATTTGTTTCCCAACAATTATCAATTTATTCCCTAATTAATTTTATTGGAAAAGATGGTATAGATTTTTAGTTTTTTAATAATTAAAATTTGACTTTTTCCTATATGCGCATATACGAAAAAAAAAAAAATGTGATTGTGTCTGTGAGTGACGCCGCGGTTACAGAAATTTTTATATAGCATTTATTGTTTTTGTTTCTTGTTGTTCTTCTTGTTGCTGTTTCTATTTTTATGTTTATTATTGTACTAAATTATTTCGAAAAATAGTAATAAAATAAATATATTTAATTTGATTTGATACTGCATTTTATTTAAATTTACCTAATACATAATAATAATATTATAATTAATTTATTTCTTTTTTTGTCTTTTCAGCTATAGCAAATGTGTGTCGTGGTTCGATTTTGTTATTTGTAAAATGAAATTTGCAAATTGAACTGTATGTGCAGAATATTTATTCATCTGTTAGCGGCGGCTGTTCTATTGCGGCTAATTTAGGGGAAAGTGAATTGGTGAGTACCCTTTTATTTATTACATTTAAATTTTCGTTTATATCATTTTACTATATAATATATATTTATGACTTTAATTGTTTATGGAAAGTTTATTTGCGATATTTTATCTATATTTTAATTTATAACATAAGAAAAAACTATAGTAAACTTTAACCAATTGTATATAAAATACGACCAGTGTCAAAAATATTGATACAAAATATTCGTAAAAAAAGAATTGTTTTTTTTATGGTAAACACTTGTTTACATGAACACAACGCTACTGCTGCCAAGGTGTGAAGTGTAGACACATTGGATTCGAGATCATTTGGAATCATTTTTCAATCCTTAAACAATATATAAAATTCAAATCAATTATGGTAATTCAAATGCGTATATAAAAATATATGTATAAAATCGCAAACAAACTTTTATCATTAATGAAGGACTATTATTTTCCCTATTGTGTACAATTGTACATATATATTTACATTTATAATGGTAAATAATACATATACGCACCATTTCCTGCAGATTATATTGTAAATGTATAATATACATCGCTAATATATATAATAATATAACATAAATGATTGTCTTTTTATTTACTATACCAAGTTAATCTATCATCATTGCACAAATAATGAATTTATATATCGATAGATGGAATAAAATAAAAAATAAATATAAAATTTCCACTTCAATTCAATATAATTTTTCACGTACACACTCGGCTTGTGTGTTTGTAGGCAATTGTTCGATTTTATATCGGTATTAAATGCGGATGTACTATATCATTATTAATATTAGTGTATATTTATTGCGATCACGTATTTTGCCTTATGAATTTTATTACGTATCGTACAACAAAATCCCTACATACATATTTTCGAATATTAGTGTATATAATATTATTGATTTTTCTATATATTCAATAAATTCTCTTATTTAATATTACATATATTTAATATCTATATTTCCGACCAATATTCAATATATTTATAATACCTATATGATTTAATAAATTATTCCAAAATCAAATTTTGTATATACAGAATTGTACAATATATACCTAATGTTTGGAAATAATATATATATATATATATAGCAAAGCAAAATGTAACTTAATTTGTGTTACAATATTTATATATGCGAGAAATACATTTATTGACAAACTTTTTTATATATATATATTAATAAAATTAATAAATTAGATTTTAGTTAGTTATTATACAAATAATAAACGCAGATATTTCTGTCTAAAATTTATCTTTTTCATCTTGCCGGAATATAATTAGACATTTGCTTCAATATATTATCATCAAAAAATTATTTTAATCAAAATTATTAAAATATTAAATCTTTTAAACTACAATAGGTAATTTTAATAAATTATTTTATTATTTGCGATGTTTTAAAAATAACAAAACACTCTATACTATTATTAGTTCATAAACTTATAAGTTTTAATATATATTCAATATTTTATAAAAAACTTATTATTTAATGCATATAGAGATTAAAGAAATAGATAAATAAAAGAAGTTATTTATACTGTAGTTTCCAGTTAATAAAATCGAAGCCCTATATTTGGTCCATTGTGTTTGCCATAAAAATTATAGAACACAAAACAGTGCAAAAAATACAATATAATAAAATAATTATTATAATTTTCTATAATTAATATGACTTAAATACTTTAGTGAAACACACTTTAATCTTTAAAAAACAATGTAATAATTTTATAAAGCATTGCTGTGCATTAAAGTTTATATACCTACCTATAAGATTTAATTTATAATACACATCCAATTTGATATGTTAAAAATTCTTTACCTAACACTTTTTGCTTGTGCATATCACATTTTTTATATATGTAAAATATTATTTAAAAGTTTTGCATCCGTAAGCATTTTTCATATAATACAACTAAATCCTGTAAAATGTATGTATTATTAAAGTTCACTTACATAACAGAATGTTGCGTATAATAATAAGACAAAAAAAAAAGGATTCTATATATATTTTACTCACATATACACTCTACATCAACATCAAACAAGTCTTTCAGTATGCATTTAAAAATTTAAAAGAGTTTTTAATTAATTTTATAATTTATAGAATAAATACAATATACACATATATTTCTATATATAAAATATTGCATTATTATATTATTAACAGATATTAAATGCATTATAAAATAATTGTAGTTTTTCAAAAGGATTTAATTATCACTTATATTGTGCGCACATATTATACAAGTAGACTTAAAACTTATACAATAGTTTATATATATATATAAAATATAAAAAGTTTCACATTTAGAAAAAACTTGATAACAACAAAGTAATTTTTGTTTTATTTCATATTTGATATTTTAATATAAATGTTATATGTGTTACTCTCGTACATACATTGTTAATTTAGAGAAACAAAAAAACACTAATTCTAAAAGTTTCTGATTTTAATAAATATAACAAAACACACTAATTCTAAAAGTTTAGGATTGCATAAATTAAATAAATAAATAATAAATATTACTATTTTTAATATATATATTTATATAATATATAATGTAAACTGTTATTATATTAATATACTTTTATTGTTTTATACTTGGGTTATCCCAAAAATTTTCGGAATCTGATAGTAATAATAAATAAATTCATTCACACATCAGAGTAGTTTAAATATTATCGACATAATTTCATTATACATCCTTGAATTGATTTTCTTGAAATACTAAAATTAAGCATTTTATAAAAAAAATAGTTATATATATATGATCTGAAATTTTTGAGAGTTAATCACATTTTTAATCACATTTTTTATATCTCATATACAATTGTATCGACGTTTGAATGCAAATAATTGATTGCTACTTTTCATATTTTAGTTGTAGGGGTAGTTGACATAGTAAAAAAAAAAATACATCAATATAAATTAATTTGCGCATGAAAAGCCAAGAAATTTAAGATTGAAAAATTAATCTTTAAATTGTGTAAAAATCCGTATGGTTGCACAACATCGTGCCCGATAGATGACAAAACAACTATTCTGTTAGATTTTGGTGCGGGTAACAACTGAAGAGTTTGCTGCGAGCTTATAAGCGTTGATATAATTCAAACCGCTTAATTTGATAATTTAAAGAAGGTTATGGATTCACTGCCAAGCTCGATATATGCGGTTATATCTTATTCAATGTTTGAAAGAAATAAGCTCAACCATTTGATGGCAGAGTTCAGTGAAAAACGTCGAAAAGTTACCATCAGGAAATCTTATTTTTATTCTACCAATCTGTTAATAATCAAAAAGTTAATTTATATAGAACGTTGGAAAAATGTATAATAGAAATGGATGAAGATTATTGTATTCAGATGAAATAAAACAGATTTTATAACCTATTAATTTTAGTTTTTCAAATCGGGCACAAAGTTATGCAATCATCCAATATTACGATGGAATAAAAACTATATAATATTTTAAGAGTGCGGAAAAAGCATATGGTGTTTTATATATATATATACTCGTCGTATATGAGAAAAAGGGTTTTTCATACGAGTATATAAATGGAAAAATAAAAAGGAAAATATAGGAAAATTTTTAGAAAGTTAAAGTATCTATATGTATTATAGTATTGTATGTAATATATATAAATAACACTGTTATAAGAATAGCGTATCTATCTGTCTATCTATACTCGTACGTATACAATATATGCACGGAAAAGATAACATTTCCTTTTTTTCCTCTATATATATATAGAATGTTAATATTTGCTAAACCATAATATTGTCTGCAACCTTTTCTTCTACATATACAAAGGAAGTGTATTATTTTATTTTTTTTTTCTTATTTAATATAATTTAATACTAGACGGTTTTACATTAATATTATAGGTATGATGTATATAATGTATTTCATTTATACTATAATATATTACAATATGTGTGCATGGATATATAAAAATATATGATGACAAATTGAATAAATATTTAGTTAAATAACTTTAAATTTTGCACAAATTGAAAATTGTTTGAATTTTATCATTTCGCCGCATCACCTTATGAATTCATAATTCGCCTATTATCACATTATTATTATTATTATTATTAATATTATTATTATTATTATTATTATTATTATTAGTTTTATAGATAAGAAATTAAATTACGCACAATATTTTGTATTTTTATTATTTCATTATTGCGTATATTTGAAATATATAGACAAATTTTATTATCATCAAAACAATGTGTCGTACTCAATTTAATTTTTTTGATCAAAATAAAAATATTCATATTTATTTTTTTTATGTGTATATAACAATAATATAAATGGGATTCAAAAAATTATAAAGCATAAAAAGTCTTCCAACCGCACCAAATATACAATATATATAATACCTAACATATATATATAAATTGAAGTAAACCATCATAAATAATACCATATAATAAACATATGGTATATATGAGGGTGTTGTTATAGTTATGTATTATTTTTCATATATTTTCAATATATGTATATGTATGCGGCAACGATAACAATGTATATATGGTATACAAAAATTGTATACATATAATCATAAAACAATTTATATTATATATATTCCTGTATATATATAGTTGGGATATATTTATAAGAACAGGACTTTGAACCTTTGGTTTAAATTAAATTAATATTAGTATTATAATAATACCTTGTGTATACCATTTATAATATTTATTATTGAAAATTGTTGAATGCTTATCACATAAAATCTAAATTATTTTGTTATTGTTCATTTGTCATTTGAAAAATATGAAATCGTATATATAAATGTATTTAAGCTTATATACAATACATAAGCTTTGTGTATTGCGGTTTACTTAATAAGTTTTTCTTTGTTGGATTTTGTTTCTTTGGTACCACACTCAGATGGGAATTAAGAAAACATCTATTTATAATACCATACATATCTTTCGATAATTGCATATCAAATTGTGAATTGTTATATACTCCCATGACGCAACATGTAATTTACCAATTTGACAATATAATGAATGTTTATTGATATACAATATATATATGAACTCCACTTGAAGTAACTTGACTTATTTATTATAAATTATTCTTTAATTCAACATACACAAAAATGTATATATGAATAAAATAAGAAAATCAATAATTTCTATTTGTGTCTTCGATAAACCATATATAACATATAACATATAAGTCTTTTATTGAAACAAAGAAAATTGGAATGGAAATTATAATAATGTAATGTAATTGAAAAAAAAAACAAACATTTGATATAAAGAGCGATTAAAGATTATTTTATTCCGCGTGTCAATATTTGTCAATCGATATTTAAATGCGGTCATAGAAATATAAATTATTTTAATTAATTTTAAATTTTGATGATTATTGATGCGTCTATTAAAATAATGTTTATAAATAGAAAATTACACATACACTATTTATATTTCATTTTCTAAGTATGTTATACTATATTTAATAGTATATACTAAAATTAAACATATATTCTGTACTTGAGTATTATTAAAATTACAACGTTTTGTTTTATTACTAACATTTCATATACGAGTATACCTTAATATTTTCCGGATTTTCCCTTTGGTTTTATTATAAATATACAATGAACAATAAATTTGATATAACATTCATTCATTAACAACAATATGTACAGATCCTTTCATATATCTATATAGCATTCCGATATATTTGAACTTATTATATTGTGATTTAGGGTATCGATAGCATCGCACTTAATATATATCGTATATTTTTTTTGTTTCGGTATTATACGCAGTGTCATGTTGAAAAAAATAAAACAAATTAAATAATAATTTTTATTTTATTTATTCCCGCTAAAAGTTAAAGTTAAGTAATACTGCTCGTATCTCAGTAAAATTATTAATCAGTAAAAATTACATGGAATGTTTAAAATCAGTATTTTTCAATTCATTTTCAATCCATTTATCAAAGCGCTGTATTAATTCCGGTGACATTTCTTTTAAAAAAGAACCACTTACACCTTTTCTTATAAATCTATAATTATATCATTTACATTACGTATTAAAGAATTGACATAATTCATAAATGAAAACATACAATTTACCATTAAACTATACGGTTACTTACTGAAAATTTGGATCCTTAAGCTTAGCTCCAATTAATATTCCGTCTTCAATATAATCTGCATGATTATTTGATTTATTTTTTCTCATTGCATCAACTGTTAAATGGTCTTTTAAGCGTAACAATTCTTCTATGGAATAATTTACATTTAAAAATTTTGCAGTATTTTTTATAGTGGTTAAATGATCTTTTTTCATTTCATCATAATTTAAAAATAAAATATTTGATTCGTTTCGTAAATGCCAAAAATCTAATACATGTGAATGATATGGTGAAAAAAATATTAGATCATTTAAAAAAACTTCCATAAAATCATTAAACTCTTGTTCATAACCGTGTATATTTGTTAAATGATGATATAATGAAACTGCAACATCTTTTGGATTACGTGAAACATAAATAATTTTCGGTTTAACCGTCCATATTTGTTTGGGTAACAATCCAACTGGTAAATGTGATTTAATAAATCTTGGCGATGGTAATTTATCAATAATATCGAAAGATTTCCATTTATCATATTCAATATTATTAAATATTATTTGAATTTCAAAACATGGAAATTTTTGACCTAACAACTGTTTCGTTTCTAACTCATAATCACAATTATTTCCTAACATCCATACCATTGCCTGGGTCCATGTTGTACCACTTTTTGGATAAGTTATTACCCATACATCATCGGGTCGTACAGTAAAATTTTCTATTCGATCTTTAAATTCTTCAAATCTTGATGGTACTATACATGGTTTAAATGGCCAATTTGGTCCTAATGGTGTTGCTGACGGTATTGCTGGATATGCTTTAATAAATTCAGATGTTAATTTATAATTTGCTTTAGAAATCAATGGCGTATCTTTTTCATTTATTTTTTCACAAATTATTGGCATTTTTATAGATATATATTAGAATTAGATATGATAAGATAAATTAAACTACAAAATTAACTTAATTTATTTCAAAAATATACGATTATGATGAAGACTTAAACAGCACTGACTATAATATTATTTTTATAATAGGCTAGTTCTATTACGGAGATAATTTTTTTTTACATTTTGATGATATTGATAACTATATTTGTATAAGTTATAGGGCAGTGTAAAAAAATCAGCTGCGAAAGCATAAGTGTAAAATTAAACTTTGTAAACATTATTTGTATCTGGAATCTGTACAATTGAAATACAGAATTAATCGAAACCAAAAACAATTCGATTTAAGTTACAAATTATAAAAATCATGCAGAAAAATTCATTTATAGACTCCATCCGATGGATTACATTTTACAATGTTAATTGTAAAATTGATGCATTCGAATTAGTATTTTTAATTTAGTATTTTCTTTTTATTATTATTAATAAAGAAACAGTCTTTTTATAGAAAATTTATTAAATGTCTTATCTTTCTCAGTAATAAACATTTATGGGTTACATTAAATTATAATAAAATTTGATAATAATATCATCATTGAATTGATATATCCACACTCATACAAATATACATATATTTGTGATCATTATTATCATAGTTTTAAAGTCAACATGACAGAGATTGATTGGTACCCCACTATCTTATTTATATATGTGTTCTATCAATCATAGTAAATTATTAATATTTTGAAATAATTTTGAAAGCCATACAGTGTGTCACTATAATTAAAAACGCATACATTCATGCCTTACGTAATTACCAATTCATAAAAGAAGCAAGCCAGTAAAAAAAATACCATTAAATATTAAACAACAAAATTAAAAGGAACATTCACAAAATAAAAAAACAAAAATTCTTGTCAATAAATTAACAATATTTTATTCAAATAAATGTGATGAGAAGAAAAATTGACGTCTTATATTATTCGGTAAACTTTTGTAACCTCACACAAACACAGATAATACGATGATTTTGGTCATGGAATAATAAGTAAGCAGTTTATTTAAAGTAAATTCTACGACACACAATAAAGTCATTATAGCATTAAAACAGTCAATAAAATAATTAACTAAAAGGCTGCATTTTTCAAAATAAATATTTACTTCAGAACCAAATAATATATTTAACTAAGAATTTTGGTATATTCTATCCTATTGTATAATAATTATTAATCCAATATAATCATGTAGAAAATTTGAAATCAGTATATTTTAATTCATTTTGACTCCATATATTACATCGTTCTATTAATTCTGGAGTCATTTCCTCTAGGGGAGCTGGCGACGGATATGCTGTAACAAAATCTTTTGTATGAATATAATTAACTTTATCAATGATCGCATTGTTTTTTTTTATCTTCGAAAATGATACTCATATTTTTATAAAATTTTAATTAAATTAAAAACAGAAAATAAAACACTTTTATATAAAATATCAATGCGACTAACTTTTGTTTACAGATGAATGTTTATAATTTATAAAATTCGATTATAAATTTTAAATTGTTAAAATATACACTTGAACTTTTTTTTTGTATTATAAAAGATAACAAATTAAATAACACGATAATAAAACACACAACAAAGTTCAAACATTACATAATTGGATGTGATTTTGTTGTTATTAAAATATATTTTACTTTTTTTGTAATCACAATTACTATACTGAGCATGGGATTTGATATTTTCTTGGTTTATCTAATTATAATCCATTAAATAGTTACACTATAATAATCTTCATCAATATGTTTGTTACTCAGGCGGCGCGCAGCATAGAGCATAAATAAAAAAAAAACCGTCACTCTGTTCACTTTTCAGTCAATGTTCCCAGGCTAATAATTCTAATTTCTAACTGCGTATGTATGATGCGGTTGGGCCCGATGATTTTCCAAAAGGGTTTTATGACCATAAAATTTGCTCTAAGCACAATTGATGCTGTTAAGTCGCCACCAAATTCCTTTTTTTTTCGTAAATTTAGTATTTTACTTGGTTGTATTTTTGTAAAATAATTAAGTAATTAAGATGAAAAAACATTTATATTATCATTTGAGGGAAAATAAAATATAGCTACCTAATACAGTAGATAATGTACCAAATGTAGCTTTGTAATAACCAGCAGGTCATGCACATGTATTATTCAATGTACACACTTCATAATGAGTCAAAATAAAGTTTATGAGAAATTTGAAGACATATTATTTTACAATTATTATAATTTCCTATATTTATAAAACACAAATTCTCTTAACAAAAATGAATTAAACAATTTTCATTTAATTAGGCACCATAAACTAACTTTATTTGCACATAACGAAAGTTTTTTTATGCGGGTAATATATTGCAAAATATTTTATCGTAATTTATATTATTATGATTATGATTACTATTATTATTATTATTATTTTCTTATCTTATTACATAATTTTATTATTTTGGTTTTAACGTATGTGTATATAATAAAATTAATATATAATGTGAAACTGTTTATAACGCAGAGATAATTTCAGATAATATAAAAGATAACATAATCATATTATACAGACAATACCTATACCATCAAAAATTGAATTATATTAAACTAGCTAAAATCCATCATATGGATTAATTTAAATAATCGTAGTTATTATTTAACAGCATCAATTTATTAAAATATATATATAATTTACAACAAATTGTTATAACTTAATTGAGTCATCAATAACGATGTTGTCGTTATCATCAACTTCAAGTGAAAAAAATTACAGAAGAATAAAATTCAGTAAACCAATGTTGTGTAAAAAAAAATTTAAAGAAAATTACAGCTGTCTCAAAAAAAAATTGCCTTAAAATAAATGCGATTTGTCATCAATGTTTTGGTGCACTATATGTTACCGTCAAGTGTGTGTCATGCAACGTTTTTGTCTATCCCATAATGGATCAATATATCAAACTGCATCAACCTGTCCTGTCTGTGTATATGTAAAACAACAATTTTATTTCATTCAATAAAACCATTATCGATTCAATATCCAATTAATTTGTAGTACATTGATTGCTATAACATACTCGTATTTACAATTATAATTATTTTTAATATTATTTTATCTTTAATATGTATAATTATATGTATAACAATTAGTATACAAGGTGTTTCCTTAAGCGTACGATAGAAATTTTTAAATTTAATTATAAAAAAGACAAATTGTTTAATATAATAAAATTGATTTTTCTTTACAATATCTTTCAAAAAATCAAACACAATTCTTCGACAACGCTTACAAATTAAAAAAAAACTTATAAATAAAATGACAAAAATTGTGATGAAAAATTGAATCAATCGCTAGTCGCATAGTTGCACATTTACCATAATATTATTTTTTCAAAAATGCATCAATGTTTGTGTTTCATTCAAAATTTAAAAATTATGTTGCACGCTTAAAAAAATACCCAATATAATTTGTATATAGATAAAAATTAATTGTTCAATATTTAGTAATAATGGAATTTCATAATATATATGACTTTGTTATGTATGCAAATGATTATAATTATATTGAAACATATAATATATTTAATATGTATTGTTTCAATATATTATATTAATATTATATTATAATTATAATATTGGGATATCCCATATCAATTTTGAAAATGTTTATTTAATAACTTATTCTCCCATCTAACATATATGTTTATTATACATTATTTTAATAATGAAATTTGTTAAATTTTGTTTAATTACTCGTAAAATACATGTTATCAATTTTAATGTAATATGTAATTATTATATATCTATGATATATACCATTTAATTGATCTTATGATATATTTTTATATCAGTTATTATGTATACCTATCAAATTTGATTTTATATTATACATATAAGCGAGCCCAAATAAAACTTAAATTTTCAATAAAATTAGTGTATATGAATTGTCAATGTATAATTAATATAATATTATATTTTACATAATAATATATAAAGTAAAAGGGTTAAAATATTTATTGAAACTACCAAATACAAGTGTATCACATTATGTTAATTTCCTGAAGAAATATATAATATATATTTAAACATTATTATATATTAGCAGAAACATTCATTCCACTTAGAATTATGCTCTTTAGCATAGTGTCAAGTCTATTTTAACATTCATCGTTATAAATTTTCCATTAAACCAACGACACCCACCCCAAATCATAACGCATTTTTTTGCCTTTTCGATTTTTTTATTAAAAGTCTATGGTTTCAAAATTTAATTTAATTACTCATACATAGTGGAATGTAATATTTAATTCTTTTTTTCATTTAAAATAGGTATGCAGTCGATTTTGAATAATATATGTCGCAAATGACACTATTTATACGAACCAAAACATTATATTTATGAATAATCGAATTTTCCAAAATTGTATATGATGAATATTAAATTATATACTTCCTTCCTCAACAATAATGTTTATTTAATGTTTTATTAAACGATGTATAGTTTACACAAATTTCATTGAATGTTTATATAACATTACCATATAAAATACATAAATTAAAAGTAAAATGTTATTTACAATATATGAAAATGTACAAAATTATATATATTTTATTAAAATCATCACATAAAATGTATTCACATATGCATAAATTCTGAGAGGATAAAATTGTATTGTATGTATTAATTTATAATATGAATAATTAATACTATAAATACATATTATAACAATTCTTTTATCATTTTCAATCAAGGTGCGTAAATTATTATTTTTTACCTTTTCTGTAATATATTGTACCAAAATATGAAAACATACTCGTCGCGTAGTTAGTTTTGTATTTTAATTTAAATGCTATACACATCTGTATTACAAATTTTGTTGAAACATGTACAAATCATATTTTGTTGAAACATGTACAAATCAAATTTTGTTGAAACATTATGTGATTATATATTCTTAAATTAAAAGTAAATTATTTGCAAGAATACAAATATATAAATGTTTGTATATATTTATGGAAAACTATATATGATTATGACGAAGCTGGAAAAAAATATATAACATATGATATTGCTCTTAAAGACAAGGATAAATTAGAATAAAAAAATGTGGTAACCACAATAGTGGAAAATTATCGGGAAAAATCGAATCTTCTTCAAAAATTTATATTTTCATTTTCCGACTCGATTTTTCTTTGATTTTTACATTTATTTAATTCTTTATTTATATTTATATTTTATTTTCATAAATCTATATATGACCATTCAATTAAAATTTATAGATGATTTTAATTAATTGATGTTATTATATAAGCATTGCAGCAGGGCTTCCGCGGTAAACACACTAAGCATTTAAATTTCTATAAATTTTAATTGTTTTGAATGATTTTTTAATCATTTCTTCATTATATAAATATTTTAAAACATATATTGAATATAAATTTGTTTATTTGAATTTCTAAAATCCATTAAAAAATTAATGTTATAAATCGTGTAAAGGGGAGTATATAGAGATAATGTGTGAAAAATTTATAAAGACAAAATATACTTTCATCATAGTTACATCCGAAAAATGTTTTTCTAAGAGCTTCTTCATTGCATCATTTTTCGTGTTCTAATATATAAATATATTTATATATTATTTGTACATTATAGTCATTATAGACAATATATGGAAAATGATGATATCATAAAATTATGTCAAAAACAGTAAAGGAATTTTATGCGTATATATATATATTGTACGACACGATGAATATGAAATATGATAAATATAATAAAGTAAAAGAACTCAAATAAAAAGTTAAATTTATATTTCTATATCTATATTTTTAGAAACAAAATCTAATGGAAAAAGTGCTTATTCAATATTTTAAAATTTATAACATAAGCTTAAAATTATGTATCTTTATATTGTATGTTATGTATGTTATATATTGTGTATAAGTGATACATTTTTGTGTATACATCTATAATAAAGTATATACTGTCATATTTCTCACATTTCAATCATTACCATTATATATTATGCGAAATTTAAATTAAGTATATGAAATTATTTTCAGATTTGACACAACACGTACAAATATAGATGACACTCTCTATATATATATATTATATTAAATAGACTTATACACACACACACACATATCCTTTTTGGTTATTATTTATTCTAAAATTTTTTTGCATTGCTATACTCATATATATAAATTAACTTTATTCAAAATACAACAAAAATCTATTATACATTAAAAGCTAAATGTATTTATATAGAGACAGTGTAAAATTCAATTTTAATTAAATGTATAACACAACGGATGAACAAAATAAATTATAGTTGTGTGACTGCGGGTGCAACATGCGTTTTGGGTCATTAAAACATATATTATTGTAATTGATTCTTTCTCGTATGACCATATACCCGTGTCGCATATTGTTTGAGTTAGTTTAAACAAATTCGCAGAACTTTTGACTATATTCGCAATTTCATTTTTATATAATAGAAATATTTGCACAAATAAAGATTGCTATATTTACAAAAATTTCATTGTTTATTATTCTCTTTCATTCGTTTATGTTAATTATTTAAATAATACAATATAAGTTAATTATTTTAATTTTCGTTTGTACAATCAGACCGAAATTATTTAAACTAATTGTATAATATCATATTACATAATATCTATATATGATACAAATATAAATAATATATCTTATATTTTATATATTATTTAATTATGTTTGTTTATTTATTTATACCTACATGTAACATACATTGCATCCATTGGTATGTATTATATGCTAACATTTATTTACATTAACTATACAGATTTATTATATTGTATATTTGTTATGTGTTCGCTTATATAATTTATATATGATAAATGTACAAGTAAAGATATATTTATAATATTAATAATATTAAAATAATAATAATAATAACAGTTTTGTGTAACATTATTCAAATTGTAATGTATATTATTGTTTTATATATATGATGTGAGTTTGTATACTCGACGATAAATGAATTCACTATATATACAATATATATTATAATACTAAGTTTTATCGAAGTTGATAAATTCATTTCATTATTTTGTAGTATTATATTTTCTCCGATAATATTTACTCCTTAAAATTAAATTTCCAAGAATTATTATATTATTGTGTGCGCGTACGCATTTCGATGACAAAAACCTTTTTAAGAGAAAATCTATGTGAAAATATAAATGTAAAAGAAAATGTGGTGAATTACAATTTTTTGAAAATAAGTTTCAAAAATATATGAATTTTATTCAAATCAAAAAGATTTCACAAAAAAGTTATTGTTGTATAACGAATGTCATCATATATTTTACGAATTGTTTAAGGCAATTTTAAAAGTATGTTATTGTTTATTAATATATTAGGTTATTTCTATAATTAATCATAATTGATTTTAGTAAATAATCATATTTGTAAATCAATATATGTAAATAATATGTACCCATTTATCATATGATAATACAATATATATATATATATATATTTAGACTATAGATTATATACAATAGATACTCATATATCTAATATATTCAAAATGAGATAATTAATGTAAATACTTAGATAAAATCATAAAAAGGTATAATATTATATGTTATCTGGCCTTACATTCGTTATCATATAATGTATATTTTTGTCAATGTTATATAATTACCACACAATATTATTGTATGTTGTTCAATAGTTTTGCTCAAACTATGTTTTCTAAGAATTTAAACAATTTTTATTTGAACGTATATACAAAAAGTTTCATTTAATTTTTTAATATAATTTTTCAATAATATTTAACTCATTTTCTGTATACCCAAATGTATATATGTATTGGCAAAGTAGCTTTAAATTATCACAATTTTCCACAGTTGAAATCGTTATCGAAATATATTTATTATTAATATAGAGTTTATAATTTATATAAGCAGGCAGTCGATTTGAAACTCACGTGTCTACCTAATTATAGTTTTTTTTTGAAAAAATACCATTATTAATATATAGGATGTATATAAATCTCTATGCCCTCATTTACTGTACTGGTTTTGTACCGAATGTTTTTGATATAGATAATAATCAAAATTTGTAATTTATTTGAAATTAAAAATACTTTAATAATTAAAGTAAATATTTATTTTAAATAAAATATATACTTAATATAGTATTTAATATTATTTCAGATTGTCAGTATATGCAATGATATATATATATATATATAGTACTTGTACTTGTGTACTATATAAATACTATATATAATTTGAAAAACTTTGTGTAAATATATACATATTTTTATCGTAATATCATAAATTTAGAAATATTTATCAATAAATATTCGAATCAATCTTAAATATTGTATATAGGAATTAATGTAATGTCGTAATGCACTCGTTCTCGTATATTACATTAAAATTTTATTAAATAAATATTCCATATACACAGACAAATAAATACAAGAAATATAGTATTGACGAAAGAAAATACAGAGAAAAACTTTTTTTGACATATTCTCAACAAGAAGAAAATTGATCATTTTTCTGTACACATTAATTTTTCTATTATATATTATATATTTAAATAAAATAATAAATTAAAACAATAAATAATTGTTTGATTTATTTATATGATGTGGATAATATATTTAATTACAACTAAATTACAATTTCAATAATTGTTCAATTTATATGACATTAATTTTATTCGGTTTTAAATTAAAATGTGTGATTGTCGTCGCTATGTCTCTAAATGTGTCTGCAAAAATTGTTGAAATTGTTGTTTCATTTACTTTTTATTTGTTATATTATAGACTTTTTTTTTCTTGTGCTTTTGATTTATGTTGATTGATTGATTGATTGTTAAGTTTAATATATAATAAAATATAAAGCAAAGAAATATAAACAAACATAAGTTTTCATTATATTTTATATTTGATTTTTATTTACTCATTCGCAAGTGATACATCAATCCTAAATGAGCAAACAAATGCAATATATAGATAATATAATGCGTTCTGTATTTAGGTTCTGAAGAACAAACACACCTAAAAGTTTTGTATTTGTATTTTATTATAAACACACGTTTTTGTGCAGTAATTATTATAACGAAAGCTATCACTAATCGTATAACAAAATATATATACTTTGAAATTGTGTTCAGTTTCAGTATATACAATATATCAGATAAAAAATATAACTTAATGTTAATATATTATAAGAAAAACTGTTTGTGAGCGTTTTTTAATCTATATATTGTATATATTTTTGTGCTTAAAGTTTAATTGTAAATATTTTATTTTATCAGTAAAATAAATCATCTTAATAATATATAATTTTTATTATAAATAAATCTTTTGAAAATAATATGGAAAACTAAATTTTTATAAATAAAGTTCTATACGAATCGACGGTTTGAGCTAATAGAATTTCTGTTTTGGTTTAATTGGTTTTACTATAAATAGTTTTTTGAAATGTAATCTTTTTAATTTTTCTCTTGTAGATGTGATTACCTCTTAAGGTCAGATTTTTAGCCATCACTTATTTTTAAATAAATAACATTGAACTGTTATGATTTTTTTGCATCAGGTGTACCAAATAGCGGTATCAAATAAGAGTTTTTTTGTGAAAATAAAACACTAATTGTAAATAGGGAAGTTAAAAACATTTTCAATTTCACCTGGTTTTAGGAGTTCGTGGTACACCACACCTTTCTGGATACACAGCTTTGTCTTCTTGCCGAAACGATTTGATTTTGCTTCTTTAAAAAAAACATTAAAACATATTCATCAATCACCACCATAGAAATATCTTTTTTGTTTACAAAATTTAATAGTATTCACCGATTCTTTTATACTATAACTTCAATATGTTGTTTATTTTCTTTCTCACATATATGGTATTTGCCCTCTTAATTTTCATATATATATCAACGTCATCATCAACGAGTATATAATATATATATAAACAATATATTATATACATTAAGCTTAAAAAAGCTCAAGAAAAACCCATATAAATGTGAAAATTTTATTCAACATTATTTTTAATTTTTTGAGCACCACCATGTGTTTATTTTTATAAAAAAAATATTTTTCCATACACACATTAGGAAAACTTAGTTTTTTTTTTTTGGAAAATGTAACTAAAATATAAAAACTTTTCTATTTAACAAAATGAAAATTATTGTAGTATGGACATTTTTTTTGTGTATAATAATTTGCTCACATAACCTGTAATTATTATAAAATGATATTTTTTATCTATTTTTTTCAGATGAAAATTGAAATGAAAATTTGAGCTTTTATTTGATTTTTCCTCTGCGTGAAAAATCATGTTGACCGTGAATATAAATATAAAATAATAGGAAATAAAATACAAGAAGCATAAATCAAATCAAAGAAAAAAAAAAAAGGAAAAATATAAGAGAAAATATATCAATTTAGAAATGAGGAAAAGAAAAAGTCTAAAATTTATTAATTTATATTTGAAATTATATTTCCCTATTGCATTGAGAGTTTGTTTGTTTTTTTTTTTTTTTGTCACACTAGGCATAAAGGTAATTTTTCTTTGATAAAATTTCCCAAGTGTATTTTCCATGTTCCATGTTTCATATATAGAGGAAAACCAATTTTATTCACAAAATAAAAATTGTATAACTTAAAGAAACAATTTTTTTTTTTCGTTTTATTTTTGTGTCTGTTTCCCACAAAAAATAAAATAAGAATAAAAATAAAAAAAAAAAAAAAGGAAAAACTTTGACCTTTTTTCTTTTCTCTCTTATATTTTTTACGTTATTATAATATAATTTTCACAAATAAAAAACACAGGAAATATTTTCGCTGTGAAGAAAATATAATAAATTTTCTAAACTTACCGTTTCTTCGCCTGTCTATTTGATGTATATATATACAAACATATAATTTTGTAATAATAATAATAATATACACACATATAGAGACATTGTAGATGGATAGAGATACATACGTGCGTATATTTAAATACATGTTTTATAACGATGCTGTGTCTATATTTATATGAGAAAGAAATATGTAAATTGTGCGAGAAAAGTAATAAGTAAATAAATTAAATCAAAGTATTTTAATGGATAGGAATTAGAATTTCGAAAATGGGGTGATATTTTGTATTATCCTTGTACATGTTAAATATTATATATATATATTGTATGTACTTATATTTATCGAAAGATTTCATCTTTATAATGCGTACATGCGGATTATATTTTATATTATATATAAAAACAATATAGCTTTTTGGATGTTTTATTATCCTTTTTTTTTCTTTTTTTTTTTCTATGTAATTTAAATATTTATTTCTTGTAAATATTTATTATAATCGCTTGTGCTTGTAAGTCTGCATTACAAAATTAAGTGAAAAAATTAAGATATTCAAATTCAAAGTATGTGTATTTATTTATTGTTTGTTTGTTTGTTTTTTTTGTTTTAATTCAAATATAAATGGAAACGATAGAAATTTCTCATAATCTTTTACAGAAGAAAAAAAGGTGATAATAATGAATTTTTCAATAAGAATGTGAATTATTTTATTTCTCTTATTCTTTTCATTCCAATCGTATTGTTAAGTAAATAAAATCTGTAAAAATTCCTAATTATAAAAATGAAACTGTAGTTAAATTTAATTTTCTTTTTATTGTACAATATTATAATATTTTGTAATATTGTACGTAAATATTTTTCTATTAATATAATATTTATAAAGTTTTTATTTGTGTAAAAACAGAAGTCCACAGACTAAGAAGTTAACAAGATAATAAATATATATATATCAAGAATTGTATATAGACTGATAAAAAAATGTTCAAATATTTTATTTTGTTATAGCAAATAGAAAAAAAAAAAATGTAATGGAAAAAAGACACAAGAAATTATTATGTTGTTCAGATGTTGAATTGTTGATTAATTATTTGGAATATTTTCTTTATACAATAAGAAAATTTTAATACAAAAAATAATAATGATATACTTTTTTTTTTTTTTTTAATTTTTTGTTATATGTCTACACCGACCGCCGTCGTCCCCTTCAAATTAAGTTTTTTCTTTCATTCTTTCCATTTATACATGTGTCATTAAATGGTTTGCACAAGATAAAAAAAAAACAATTGGTTGAAAATTAAAATGTTACAAAATAATTATCACTTTTTTTTCCTCTGTTTTTTTTTTATTTTTTATTTTATAAAAACTTTTCTAGATGAAATGTGTTAAATTAAAAATTGAGATATATATGATATCATCAAAGTTTTTCATAAAAGAAATTTATTAAATTGAAAATTTGTTACCTTCTTTTAATATATGGTATACACTCGTATGCATAGAGTAGTGTTTCCAGTATTTGATCATTTTTACTTTTCCATCATTAAATTGTATGTAACCCCAGTAACAATTTGTCTGTACTTTGAAGAATGAGGAAAATTTCCGTGAAAAACATTCACATATTTTCCATGGAAAATATATATTGGAATTGGTCCAAAGAATGCCCATAGATTTTCCACTTAATTACATAGTATATTTTATTTAGGTCAATTGAAATCTTTGGATTGTCGGGGTAATATTTCCAACAAATATCCCCGGTATTGTATTCATAATTTATTTCATCAATTAACCAAGACAGTGGTTCAAATTTTGTATATTTCACTTATATATCTAGATATAATCTTCACTCTTTTTAATTTATTTTCGTAATTTTTAAAATAACCACCAGAAACTCAAATCTATATATTTCCGAAGAATTTTGTAAGACTTTTCATTAATTTTATCCACGGTCTTTTGTTCTTGTTTATTAAAAAAAAAAAAATGAACAATCGATGAATTTTTGCCATCGTTCAGCATCTTCATTCAGTGCTCATAGAACTTCTGGTCTATCGGTAAAAAAACGGAATCAAACCGCGATTGACATTATCATAAGAAAATTTATTCTGCTAATATGGACAATTCACGGGTATTACTTACTAAAATACAAGGACGATCCAACGATATTTTTGTCAAAATCCGTGGATCTACTCACAAAAAATATGAATATAAATTCTACGGATATTCTGTGGAATAATAGTGACGGAAAATATTTCTATGAAAAATTCGTAGAAATTATCATCGGAAATATACGGATAATCAAGGACATTTTTTTTAAGAATCCATGGACAGAGTTGCACTCATCATATAAAATTCCAGCGGACATCCATAAGAAATCCATAGATATTTCCTCGGATTGAAACAACGGACTGCTACATATAATGCGTAAATTTTGCGAACAAACTACGGACAGTGTTGCTAGGGTTATTATATTTTTTTTTTTTTATAAGAATTAAGAATAACATGAAGTGTTGTATTCATTTTTTTTATTCTTAGAAATGAACTCTTTTTGAACCCCAATGTTTTTACTTCTAACACATCTGGACATGAGCATCCTCAATTATCTCATGATTGACTCACTTCCTACACTAACCTGTCAATTTCATACCAAAGATTTATAAATATTATCGTCAAAATCAAAGTGATTTCTATACCACTTTTTTTTTTATTTAAATGTAGTTTTCCATTATATAAATAACAATTCATTATAATATTTCATTGAAACCTGCTCATAATTTTAACGGAACTATAATATCATTATATTTTGTCTTTAGCAAATAGTTTTAATTTTTTTTAGCCATCAGTTTCTCAAAAATATTTATATTACTATATCTCATAAATTTCCCTTATTAACAAAGAGAATCGATTCAATTACTAATTTTCTCGTATCACTGTTCATCATTTGCAAAAACGACTGCTCCAAATCAGTGTGCAGGAGTAGTAGCTAGGTATACTTGAACGACCCGACAATATATGTATCATTTTACCCTATAATAAATATTAAGCAGAAAGAAAAAAAGGTATTATAATTATTGAATCCCTTTTATGTGAGATAAATTACATCATCTACATACAAAATTACTTTTGAAAGTTTTGGGAAACAAATGCAAAAATATATACAATGGTTTGTGTGATTCAACTATTTTATGGTTCATAACAATTTGTCGAAGAATAACCAAGTATCAGCATCATTAATGATGTGTGTGAATCCATATACAATTTTCATGATGAAAAATTTTTCTATAATTTTATTTATAACTTTAACCAAAATCTTGTATATCAAACAACATTAACTATATATACATTATGTTCATAAATAAACAGTTGTAATTTGATTATAGTTTTTCAAAATAAATAATTTTCTATTTATGCGACACTCTATCGCTAGAGTGACACATGACTTAGTCATAGTCAGCCAATCATTTTCCTATTGGTACATTTTTTTGTTTCCATCAGATAATAATATAAACAAAACAAATTTTTGACTGAAGTCAGAAAACAGAACTTCACGCCATAAAATGTTGTTACCATATCGAGCAATAGGAAAATGACTGACTATGACTAACTAACATGTGTCACTATAGAGTATATGTGAGAGGGAAGAATTTGGATCATATATATTTGCAACACAAAATATCATCTGGTTATATTTTTATTTCATCAAATTTAATATAACACAAATATATCTACTAGGACCATTCAAATGACAATTTCAACATATACTACGAACCTTTTATAGCACACAATTTTTGCGAAATTAATTATACTACATATTTTTATAACATCAACTCATATTATAATTCCCAAAACTTTCGGAATAACTTGTTCGAAAATAAAGAAATATTTATATATTTATATAAATGTTGGTGTTATATATTTTCATTTCTATTTTTAAAATAATATTTAATATTAAAATGATGTTGAAATTGTGATCGGTCATTGCCTCCCGTTGGTTTGTAAAAAAAAAAAAAAATTTTATACAGACAGACAATAAGAAAATGCATTTATTTAATTTAATTTTTTATGAGAAGCTTATGAATTTATATTATCCATTATTTCACAAAATACAAACATTATAATTCGGTTAATAACATCTTCCATATAATAAATATATATATTCGTATAAAATTAAGATATGGTTAGTTTTGGTATATTTAGTATATGCTCAACCACTCTACGTCCGTCCCTTTTAACATGTCAGTGTCAGAATAAAATGCTTATAAACATTATCTATTTTTAATATACACGTTCGTATACATATAATTTATATTTATTTTTTTTTCATATATATTATTTACAATATAATATAATTAATATTTATTTTTATATCAAAATATAGATATAATACTCAATAAAAATATATGTACCGAATATACTCTGCAGAGTAAGTTTATTCTTTATATCAATATAATCCATCTACTTATACATATACGCTAAACTAATATATGGTACTTCGGTACTTTTTTTTTCTATATTTATAATGAAATGTCTTATTTATGTTATAATTCTAGTAGGATTCTAGTAGGATTTTTTATGATAATCAGTAAAATATATACTATATATATAGTATTTCACAATAAAATAATAATATTTCATAACATTTAATATATTGTATATAACCAAAATATATCACTGTGCGTATATATAAACGTATATTATATAGTACAGAGCCCATACCATATAAAAGTTATTAATTTTTCAATATAGTTCAATATATTACTACAAAATAAATGGAAATAAAAGCCATATTGTATATATTGATATAACCATAATATTATCAAGATCATATATATTTAATCGTAGCAATATACAAGTTGTCATCTTTAATAAAGTGATAATAAAAATCAAATCATATCCCAGAAAAATGAAAATCCTTATGTATAAATATAATTGTACACATGTATATATGTATTTCTATATTTATGTAATACTATGTTTCTATAGATATGTAATACTATGTATTTATTTATTTATTTATTTATTTACAATGTTATATATATTGATGTTACTCTGGCTGCGATAGTATAAAATGTGGTATATGTGCGAAACCCGAAAATAATATAAATGTGTTGATTTCTATATAAATAAAATTTTAGATATATCGTTAAACATATATTTATTCGCATTTTTTGTATCAGTATGTAATGTTAAATATATATATCATATAACAATACATAACATATATCAATATATAAATAAATATGTACTATATGAAAACAATATTTAAGATAAATTTGAAAAATTGCAAAAATATGTACATATTTTTCGTATTTTGGTTTATTTTTTATTTTTTCTATTTGAGAGTACGTACGTATGTTATAAATATTTGTATATTATAAAAGTAAATGAATTTATGCCTGGATTTTCGATATAGTGCGCTGTAACATTTCAGTATATTATAATATATATTTGATATGTGTACTATTATACCATAGACAAATAGATAGTTTACAAAATTGCAAATATATAATAATTAATAAATACACAATTGATTTGTTTTTAAACAGTACATATGTTTGATGACAAATAAAGAAATATAGTATTAAAAATCAATCAATATACGGATATTATACGAAAAAAAAATACTCAACATATGCTTTACCCATAAATATGATTTCCGCAGTAATATATAATCCAATTCCAATGAAATTTCTAACTTTGTTTTTATGTTGTGGCGTACAAAACTATATCTATTACAGTCATGATTTCCGCAGCGATACATAATTCAATTCCAATGAAATTCCCAATTTTTCTTTTATGATGTGACGTACAAAACTAAATCTATTACAGTCTATGGCAGTATAGTATGTACGTACATGGTATATGCATAAATATGTATGATATACTAACGCATGTTATAACAATAGTAATAATGGTAATAATATAATAATAAAAATAATATGAGAATGTTAACACACACACACACAAAAAAAATCTATTTCAGTAAAATTTATGAGGTATAGCATTTTTTTTTTTTTTTTTAATATAATTTATGACACATGGGGGGTACATAGAACGCAAGATTTTGGGTATATCTGTACATCAGCAAAGCAATGAATCCCTATATAGAATAAGCATTTTTCGGTTTGCTGATGTGTAATTCATCTTTTTTTTTATGGTTGTAAATTAAATAATCTATAAACGCCTGTTATGAAGAGAAATTTTTATACGTCAAATTATTATTATTATTATATTGTTTATGTATTTTTTGTATAGATAAACTCAATATTTTTCATTACATAATTTTATTTCAAATCATCAAATCGTAAATATAGATCTCGCGTTCCCTGCACACTCATATCTATTATATTTTAGATGTAATACATATATTGTATAGTGTTAATGTGAAATATATAGCACCGTTCGTATATTCATATATTAAGATTAATTTGTATTTTTATGTTTATTAGCTTTTGATTGCATGTTTTGCATATGGCACAATTATTATTTATGCGGTTAAAAAATGGTTAATATTAATAAATTTGATTAGCTTTTTTTTTATAATATAAAACATATGGATATGCAAAAAGATGATGAAGGTGGTTACTGCAGGAATATTATTATTTTAAAGAGAAATTAACCGCATACAATTTATCACGCTTTCTAATACAATACTGCATGCAAATAGATTTTCTTCAGTAGCTTTGCAGTATCATTCCGAGACTTTTATCAAAATCATATGATGGTATAAAAAAAAACAATAACTCTATTGGGATATAAAAAAAATCTATATTATAGTAGATTGTGATCGTATTTAGCCCAATATACCATATATAGCATAGGTATAGAGATAACATTTATAAACTAATTGTGAAATTGTGTCTGGAAGTAAATTAAATAAAATATTTATATATTTTATCACAAAATATATTAATTTCTTTGTGTACGGTCAACATTACATTCTGTGAATTAATAATTAATATTTCTCATTTAGAATTAAATGCACAATATATTTAGATATGTATAATATAAAAGATTATGGCCAATACGTTTAAATACGTATCCTACCATAAAAGATTCATTGTATAGTTATTATAAAAATAATTTATATACACCAATAATATAATATCGGGTGGGCCACTAAAATTTGTTGTATTTTTTATTCATTTATAATTTATTTGGACTCTATAAATAATTCCGCAATGTTTAACGTGTATTGTTGAATTGTCTTTTATTACATTGATAATTGTTAATTTAATTAATTTAATGCCGATCACATCAGAACAATCTATATATCTATATCTATATACCATCATCATTATGACATTATCTTCATTTCATGTTACCGCATGTATTAAGTTGATGTTTTCTTTATTCCATTATTTTTTTTTATGAGGGATTGCCTATGATGGTGAGTTGTAAACAATTTATGAATACCTTCCAGGTACATTCTCTAAACAAAATACTGAAAAATTACTCATTTATAAATGTCGAGAATTGACATCGTGGATACATAAATGTATAATTATTTTTGGTGTAAACGCACCACCCGTTATATTGTTTAATAATAAATAATTTATTTTAGTACTTTTCTATAATAATATTAAATATATATCACCGCGTCCTTTTGTATATAAATAATATTAAAAATGCGGTATGTTCAGAATTTATACAAAAACGGGCAACAAAATAAAAAAAAAAAATGGAGCAAAATAAATATTATATAACGAAGTCAATATAAAATAAAACTAATAATAATAATAATAATAATACAGAAATAATCATAAAACGACTTCAACAGCATTGAAATAAATCTTATATAGCTTTTTTCTTTGCCGATAGGAAACATAATCGTTAAACATGCTAAGAATATTAAAGGTTTTTCTTAAATATATAATATGAAGATGAAGAAGATATAGAATTTATATATTGTATTTGTACAAATATATATATTTTCTTATATATATATTTATATTTTTATATTTTCTATAAATATGCTCGTGTAATTGTATACAGACAGGGTAACATTTTTTCTAGTACATGGAAGTATAGAATAAATTCATAATTGTATTAATTATATATATAAATTGTGTGTTAAAAATATTTAAAATTAAGATTTAATTAATTTCGTCGTATAAATTTAACACATCAATACTTATGCAAAATATTGTTTTCTACTGCACATTAATATATATATATATATTAACCGCAAACTGCTACACCCTGTACATAATGTATAAGAAATATCGCATCTAATAAATACACTCACCATTTTGCAACTATTTTTATATATATTTTATATAAATGCGAAGATACACATTTGATTTGAAAATGTAGCAATTTTTTTCTTTCTTCATATATAATATTGTACATATAAAAATAAATATGAATAAATAATTTACAATATTGCTGGCATAAGCATATAAATGTGAATGTATATATATTTTAGGTAAAAGATGAAAATTGTTATAAAAAAATGCGAACATAAAACATTCTTTTATTTATACACATACATATACATTTATGCTTTGTACTGTCATACTTTTTCGAAACATTTCTTTAAAAACCATTGGTTTTACAAATATATTTTTATTTTGGTAATAAAATTGTAAAGATAATTTTTTGTTTTTTTTTTTTTATAAATACATATATAAGTTTTTTCTATAAATTATATAGTTTTAAAATTTATAGTTTTTACTTCTTATATTTTTAAAAATGAAGCTGCAACCATTAAATTTTTTATATTTTAATATAATTTAATTAAAAATATATATATATAAAATATATATACATATTAGCTATAATCTTGAGGGACACTGCACCAGCGTAAGGAATAATATTCATATAGATTACAGTTGAAAGTATAAAATACAATGTACACCGGAGTCCCTTGAATTTTACGTTTAGGTAAACAAATCCTATTTTCATTCCATTACCTTAAAAATATTGTTATCGTTAAAATTTAACACAATTGCAATTTTCGAAAAAAATTTATCAAATCATAATTAACAGCGAAAAAGTTATTATTATTTAATTTTAAAGTTTGATTGTTAGCAGCATCTCTATGTCAATGATTATTTCTTTGAATTCATGTTTATACGCAGCATATAATTGAATTTTGTCTATTATTACATGGGGCATAAGTTTCACTGTCTTACCTCGTATATATTTTCTATTTTTTCCTTATGATAAATTTGACTTTAAATTTTTATGTTCGTCTATAGATTATAAAACTATAATGTACATATGTTGTTATGATCTTTAATTACTCAAATGTATATTTTAACGAAACAAATAAATAAATATATCATTACGAGAAAAGCGGTTCAATTATAGCAAGGTAAAACTCAAAATTATCTAATGCCAAAAATTTAAATAATATTAAATAATATCAAAATCGATAAATTTATTTTGTAATCAAATTTAATTACTATAAAATTACATTAAATAATTAAATCATCATTAGGCGCATAAGTGACAACATCTATTGGAATAAATTTCAAAAAAGAGCAAATTTTTGAATTTGAAAATACGTTAAATTATAAATAAAATTACGATAATAATAAATAAATAAATTCGAATTTCTTATATAGTCGAAATAAATTCAATTGTTTTTTATTTTCTCATGTGTCATCAATTTTTTATGTCACATTTTTTATTTCGATTTTTATTATTGCTAGTTTTTGTTTTTCTTGTGTCAGTCACGTCGTAGTATAAATGAAAAATTGGAAAAAAATAAAAAATTGCATATTAACCATTTAATTTTTTATATTTAATAATTAATGTAAAATAGATAATTTTTTATTTTTAATTTATAAACCGAATATTAATATTTAATATTATTTAAGTTTTATTTTCTATATAATATTATTACAGTGTTTAGTTTAATGTTTCTTTAAAAAATGCCTATAATAAATTTTAACTTTCTTTTTCCCTTGTTTGTGTTAATGATGGGTAAGTGGTGCTCCTCATTCATTTATATTTTATACATTTAAATCTTGTGATTGTTTTAATTATTTTTATTTTATTTGTTTCCCAACAATTATCAATTTATTAAATAATTAATTTTATTGGAAAAGATGGTATAGATTTTTAGTTTTTTAATAATTAAAATTTGACTTTTTCCTATATGCGCATATACGAAAAAAAAAAAAATGTGATTGTGTCTGTGAGTGACGCCGCGGTTACAGAAATTTTTATATAGCATTTATTGTTTTTGTTTCTTGTTGTTCTTCTTGTTGCTATTTCTATTTTTATGTTTATTATTGTACTAAATTATTACGAAAAATAGTAATAAAATAAATATATTTAATTTGATTTGATACTACATTTTATTTAAATTTACCTAATACATAATAATAATATTATAATTAATTTATTTCTTTTTTTGTCTTTTCAGCTATAGCAAATGTGTGTGTCGTGGTTCGATTTTGTTATTTGTAAAATGAAATTTGCAAATTAAACTGTATGTGCAGAATATTGATTCATCTGTTAGCGGCGGCTCCTCTATTGCGGCTAATTTAGGGGAAAGTGAATTGGTGAGTACTCTTTTATTTATTACATTTAAATTTTCGTTTATATCATTTTACTATATAATATATATTTATATGACTTTAATTGTTTATGGAAAGTATATTTCCTATATTTTACCTATATTTTAATTTATAACATAAGAAAAAACTATAGTAAACTTTAACCAATTGTATATAAAATACAGTCAAAAATATTGATACAAAATATTGGTTAAAAAAAATAATTGTTTTTTTTTTTATGGTAAACACTTGTTTACCTTGTTTACATACACACAACCCCACTGACAATATAACAAAAAAATTAATTGAACTACATTTTCCCGAAAATCTACTTTTATGGATAACGATTTGGATGGATTGCGGGTAATAGTTTTACCAGATTTTTTTTATAATTAATAATTGTATTAATTTTTATAATCTTTCATAGATTTTAAAAATCAATTCTATG
Organism: Bibio marci; assembly: GCA_910594885.2. NCBI lineage: Eukaryota > Metazoa > Arthropoda > Insecta > Diptera > Bibionidae > Bibio > Bibio marci. Next base: position 43,758,008 of record OU343117.1, read on the forward strand.
AGAAAGGTTATAAATTTATTATATATTTTAAAACTCGGTTTAAAAAGTAATCCATAGAAGTATATTTTCCCATTAATTTTAGTGGTGACCGTACCTTCAGTTTTTTCTCAATGTAATCTTCGCCAACGAAAAACATAGTGATATACCGAAATCTGTGTGGTTTATTAATAAAATTACATTTCTATTAGTATTATTGTTAAAATTTTAAATGAGCATTTTATATACAAAGTTGATTAAATATACGAAAAACATATTAGTAGCAAAGGATTTCTTAATTTTATATACACTTTGTTATTATAAATTAAATTGTTTATTTATTTTTCTCACGTGCGCGCAAATATACATTTAAATTAAATTTTGTTTTTAATTAAACAATAATATAATATTGTTTTTTTTTTTTTATTTTAATTTGTTGTAATTATAAAACAAGCAAAGACCCAAAAAAAAAAAATAGGAAAAATATAAGAAATTAAAAAAATTTTTATTATTAATATTATGAAATACCACATACCGTTGAAATATGTTACATTGCAATATTTTCCATTATATATCCATAACATTGAATGTTTATATATAAGTACTATTTAATATTGTAAAAGTTATGTCTTACACATAATAATAATAATAATATATACAAAATGAAGATTTAATAAACTTTTACATCATTGAATTAAAAAATAACATGCTGCTTTATTTTCTTTTTAATTCTGCTACTTTATACAAACACACGTTCGCGTGCACTTGTTTATTTTTGAAAATAAAAAAATTATACGAAATGGAAAAATGAAAAAAAAAAAAAACCAAATAACAAGAACGAAAAAAATGAAAATGAATAAATTTTTATAAATGATTACTTGCCTTTATAAAATAATTTCTTCACATTTTCTAAGCAAACAATTTATGCAAATAACAATATGTATATTGTACAAAGCAAATAGGTTATTTAAAAATTCTATATTCATTATTATATTGACGCTTGCATATATTCGTATAAATTATAGAGGTTCATTTCTTTTTCCATTTATATGTTGTTTTTTTTTGTATTGTATGAGAAACGCCTTTTTTGATATTTGTTTTATTAAAAGCATAAATTGTTTTTTATATGTAATCGCAAAGATAGATAGATAATAGCCAGAATAAATGTTAGTCCTTTTATGTACATACATATTTTTAAATACGAATATATGTGCTTCAGAAATTTCATATATATTGCGCTTATATATTTTATGGTATATGGTATAGAAGATCTTTTACTGAAGATTCCAGTGTCATTATATATTGCAATGAATCTCAAATTCCCTCCCTGTTTTTTCCCGTTCTTTTGCTGACTGAACTATCTGGGTTTATATTCACAATACAGACACCCTTTTTATAAAATATCTACCATATAACCTTTTTACCAAAATATCTACCAGACCACTCAATTTAATATATGTGTAGGTTTAATTGGTAAATTATTCCGTATATAGATATGAACATTTAACAATTCATCAATTAATTTATATATTATTTTCCATAGATTATTGATTCATTATTTAATTATATGAGAATATCACATTGTGTTGTGTATATATGTAGAGACATTTCACTGTTACTCCAAAGCATATGATATTTATCTCAAAAATTCATTATTGCAGTTAAGTTGGTAAATTACTTGGACTGTACTAGAATTCACCAATAGGACTACCTACAATTACACAAAAACATAAAAGTTTTTTTTAATTACATATTTTTATATGAGCCTATAATAGTGTGTGTAGACATTCTTCTGCTTTGAGTATGTAGTTCAACATGATTTTTGAAAAAAAACTATTCATTTCATAAACAAACAAATGGTAACTTTAGTGAAAAATGTGAGTATTAAAATAAATACCGAACAATATCAAATGTAAAGTGAATTCATTATATTTACGATAGATAGACATTAATGATAACTCACTCATTGCTCCACTTAGAGTTGTTAATGAATAGAGTCTGAATCTGTGCGATCTTTTAATAGATGGTCTATAAGATAAAGTATTTCCAAAGATAATCGTTTTTTGATTTCGGCTTTGCATAAACGATAACGATAATTTAGTTGAGTAGTTATTTAGATACAAAATGTAGTGAATATTTTTTTTCTGTCATTTCTATTTTTTCCACTTTTTTTTGCAGCATATTTGATAAGAGTTTGTGGTGTGTGAATCAATCATTTATATACCAATGAATATGCAAAATTGAATTGATTTTATATCTGAATCTTATGATATGTCACATTTTCTATCTATGTCAATCAATTTGCATTAGTCTTTTCTTGTGTATCCGTTGTATAACTATACACCTAACTACAACACAGAAACAGTCTATGCCTCAAATTTTATACACTATATAGTTTAGATGTATTTCTTTCTCCAACCTGAAAACAAACCTCATTATATTTATTTTTTTAAATATAAATATTTTATATATATATAAAATTTATAAATCAGATTTTCATTAATAAAATAATAAATAAAATTTTTGAAAATGTCCTATTATTTATAATTGAGATATATGAAAAAAATTTGAAATGAAAATAAATTGAAAATTTAATTCGCTTTGTCCTATAATATTTAGTATTTTTTTTTTCTTCTTTATTTTTTTTAATAAAAGTATGTAAGACCGCAGTGCACAGACTATCTTTTATAAATAATAAACATATTAAAAACGAAAAATTGTATATACCTGTCACTTTAGTATTTTGTCATTTTCATTATATATATATATATATAATTTGATATTTGGTACAATGGATAACGTTAGTTAAATATGCATTAAATGGAAAACAAGAAAAATAAATAAAATTTTCATATTATCAAAAAATATTACTATATCACAGACAAAAATCTTTTCTTTGCATATACAAAACCATTTCATATTATACATCTCTATGATATATATAATATGCAAAATATACCCAAAGAAAATTCAAAGAAATGTGATATTTAGATATATATATATTGAAAAAACGATGCTTAATTTCTTATTCATTATAATAATTATATACTACCGCACATACAAACATTTCTTTTAGATATTATATTAAAATATTTATATATATATATATAAAAACTACTATACAAACAATAGTATTATTTATTATTATATACCAAGATATGGAATATTAGAAAATCATTAGTTCCAAATAACTATATTAAAATCTATAATAATGTCCGTATATTACTCGACTACAACAATTTAGTAATTTAAACATAATAAAACTTATATATATATATATGTAACTCTAAATATTTGCATATATTACTATATATACTATTGTATCTATATACTACAAATGCATATATATGGTATGTATAGTTTCAAAAACCAATCTACGAACAAATAAAGAATCCTCTTTGAAATATTGCATACATGTATTATATTATAAATTTTATATATATATATATACCTATATAGAGTTACAGTAACCGATATATAGATACACAGTTGTTGACTAAATGTTGGAAACATATAAAAATGAATGAAAAATGAAATAAAAATGAATTTTTGAACAGTTGACATTGCGATATTTTTTGAAATTATGTATGTGATAACTCATTTGAAAGAGATTTACACTAGGATTTGAGTAGAATTGGTGTTTCAAGGATTAAGGACATGGGATATTATTTTAAAATTATGCATTCAATACCTCATTTGAAAGAGAATTAACTAAAGATTTGAGTAGAATGCATACAAAATCCAATGTCTGCACAATTTAAAAAATATCCTTGTATTGTCCTTGAAAGTACATTTTTAATATCTTTGAAATTATATAATTATAACCATATGTGAAATATCAAATATGTTTAAATATGGATTTAGTTGTCCTTTCTTATAAAATCATTACACTATTAGATATGTTAGCCCTTATGTGACAGTACAACATTTAATCACCACAATTATTAAGTGGAAATGTGTTGAGTAATTATTACTTTATATTTTATTCATAAATATAAAGAGTTTCCTATAGTTTTCCACATTACTGTAAACCGTGTACGGATACTTGTTTGTGCACATATGAAATAGTAAATAAAACTATTGTATATAACGTGGTGGTGGGTGTATAGTATATGAAATAAAATAGTATATGACTTTACGTTGAGTTATAATATTACATTCGATAAATGTACGATTGTATATATAATGTTAATATATATATATATATACATTCTCATGCAGAAACATTTATATTAGGAAAGGCATTTGCCAGTTTTCCGACTATTTCAAGTATACATGTATACACTATAACGTATATATACATTTCGTGAATTAATTCCCTGTATAGAAATTGAAGTACATTTTCATGTAAAGCGATTATATAAAGATAGATCGAAAAAGAGATTTATATACACAAATATTTAATATATATTGTATTTGTACCATATAAATATATACACACTTACAAATCCATGTTATATACAACATATTAATAATTTAAATTTTGCAATATTTTATAATTTATATTACAATTTAAATGTATTTATATATAGTTTTAATTTTCTTTTGATACATTAATAATTTTAAATATGATAAATTATATATAAATAATACAAATTATTATTAAATATAAATACACGAGAATATATTTGAAAATAAATTAAAATGGAGTGGATAATTTTATTATTATATTATAATTGCCATGTCCATTATTACTATTTTATGAAAAAAATTATTTATCCATCTCTGTTCATGATGAATTTAACTATTAACATTTTATTATTATTCAATTAATATATATATAATTTTAGTTCTTTTATTTTTTATTTAATATTTATTTATCCTTTTAATTTAATTTACAATTCTTAAGATTATAAACAACAATGTCCTTCAACAGGCACGATAGAACTCCTTTTAGTATTCGTTATGTGCGCATATTTATACTAAAATACGTGAACATAACAATATGCTTTATTTCGTATATGAATCATTATATAACATTCATATGCGAAATTCCAAAGATTTATTATCTATTTTATAGAATTTTAAAAATGAACCCAAATATGATTCATTTGTTACTTTATTTATGCTTATTTATTATAACCCAAATTCCAATCTAATGAATAAATATCCTTTATAAAAAGGACCTTAGACAACAATATGTCTGTATTTATTATCATTATTGTTATTATATCTTACATGCTAAATTCCAATGATTATTTTATAATATCAAAATGCACTTTATATTCTGTTATTATTGTAACGCCACGATGATACATAGTAATGTCTACCATGATATCGTGGGTGCATTAGAATACATAACTATATATATAACATTGCAAGGTTAATTCTATATATTCACATTGTTTATTTTCCAACACATAATCTTTTAATTATATTTTATAGTAATAGGAAAAGTTAAATAAAATTAAAAGTCACTCTATATTTACTTATTGCCATATCAAGCAAGAAACCACACTACAAAAATTATAAATACTTTTATGCAATTTTTTAATGAATGTCCGACGTGAAAAAAAAAATATTGGTTTGCGGTGACAAACTGTGTATAAATACCTCAGTAACACTGTCCGTAGTTTGTCCGCAAAATTTACGTATTATATGTAGTAGTCTGTAGTTTCAATCCGAGGAAATATCTATGGATTTCTTACGGATGTCCGCTGGAATTTTAAATGATGAGTGCAATCCTGTCCATGAATTTTTATAAAAAATATCCTTGGATTATCCGTATATTTCCGATAATAATTTCTATGGATTTTCCTTAGATTTATTTCTCGTTGATATTCTTCCACACAGAATCTCCGTAGAATTTATATTCAAATTTTTTGTGAGCAGATCCACGGATTTTGCGACAAGTACACTCGCACAAAAATTTTGTTAAAACAGATTGTAAATTGTTGAAATAAAAATAAATTTAATGTAATAAATACGAAATAAATAAATAAAAAGTATGATATTTATATTTTCTTATGCAAAAAATAATTTAAAAATAAAAAATTGTAAAACCACTGTCTTGAATAATTGGTGAAATAAATTATGAATACAAAACCCCACGGATATATGTTGGAAATATTACCAGTGACCATCCAAAAATTTCAATTGACCTAAATAAAATACTATTATATTAAGTGGAAAATCTATGGAAATTCTTTGGACAAATTCCAATATATTTTTTCTATGGAACTTATGTGGATTTTTTCCATGGAAATTTTCCTCATTTTTTAAAGTACGGACAAATTGTTACTCGATTAGATGCCATTTTTTTTTCAATATATTACACAAGTTGATTCATAATTTATAAAATCTATTAACAGGACATTTATTGCTCTTATCATCATGTAAAATTATTAATAAATTATTTATCACTTAAATCTATCGATAAAATATTATTATATATTACCGAACAGATAATTAAATTTAATACCACACTTTCAACATAAAATTAATTGATACACTTATATTATATAATAATTTATACAATAATATATTCTTCTCGCCCATTCCAATATTCCCTATACATATACAATATATTACATAATAATGTTTTCTAAACAATTTGTAACATATTTTAATGTAAACTATTTCTATCTGTTAAAATGTTACATATCTTAATCTTATACAATACATTTATATATTGTTTTCGAAAACATATGTTACTTGAATTTTAGATATACCATCTATATATATATATATTTTATATGCACTTACATAAATAATACACACACATATACATATTTATATATAAATCTCTTAAAATAGATATAATGTAGATAAAACATTATCTAATTCAAATTCATGACCATATGTGTGTTATTTGTACATGTATCAGGTGTTAAATCAAATAGAAAATAATATTATTATATAAATATTTCATTTCGTTTTCGTATACGAGTATTATATCTGGATGTGAAATGATTGTTGCTTTCTATTGCCGCCATATAATAAGTTTTAAATTTACACAAGTAACAACAATACAATGTGTATAATGTGTTTTAAAATTGAAACATTTAAAATTTAAATAAAATATATAAGAAAACGGTGTGTAAAATCAATAATCTTAATAAAGTTAATAATACATATAACATATTTAAATTTTAACACTAATCAAACCAAATTAAAAGACTTTATATAAATTACTAATTATTGTAAATAATAATTCAAATAATAATATTTTTATTTTTCTCATAAATATCGATTGAAAATTAATTTGTATTTCCCGAATATATATTTTCATTTTTATTATTATTTTTTTTATAAAGCTTTTGACAAAAAAAATAAATGATACACACTTTATTTTTTAAATTTAATAATAATATATATTTTTGTTTTCAATTTTGATTTTAAGAACATGAAAAGAGAAAAAATTTCGAGTTGTTATTATTACACATTTTTTTTTTTTATTATTTATTTTATTTTTTCGTTGCCCAAAAACAATATGCTTTAAAATAAATAAAAAAAAAAAAAAGATATTTTCTCATACCCCGCCGCACCTTTTCCACTATATATTAAATGACATAAATCAAAAAAGTTTACCTTTGTTATGCAAATGCTATTAGAAAACTTTTTTAATTTTCTGATGAAAATAATTTTTTTTTTTTTTGTTTTTTCGGTCTATGCCTATGAAATTTTATGAAAAATATATATATATGTATATGTCGTATATGGTAGCCTGTATATATATATTGGTTGTATATATTGATGACAGTCATGGGCATCCGACGTTACTCATAAATATATATATTTTATATATTAGACACTTGAAGTGTATACATCTAAATCCATAAAATATGTTGTTATAACATGCGTCCTCGTCGTATAAGTGTTGCTGCTTTTTATACATTCAATATCGATAGATAGGTGTATTATACAATACATCATTTTCTCTATTAATTAAAATATTTTTTATCGCACCATGGATAATTTAACTTTGTTTTTGAAAGTATGTCCGAATTTTTGCTAAATATAATTGTTAAATTATTATTATACGTATAAAAATAAGATGTTTATAATAATTGCCAATGCCTTTGAAAGATTGTTTATTTCAATATTTGAAATTTTACATTAGATAAAATATTGTATGATGGCGCTATTTTTTAGAAGAATTTTTCTTATACCTTTGGGCAAAAGTATTGAGTGTCTTCTCTGTACCAATCTATCATATTATTTATTGTACGTGTTACTCACGCAATGTTTCAGATAATTTGTTAAACATTTATGTCTGTCATATTTTTAAATTGTTCGCATCTAGTGTGGTTTCTTTAAATATTTAAATATAAAATTGTAAAATTGTGATTTTTTTTTTTTTTTAACAAATACTCAATAGTACTCAATCTGTGATCGATTCATATTCATATATCAATATATATTTAAAAATTTAAATACTTTGTCAAACCTTTTTTTTTATTTATATACATCCCCACTAAATTCTCCCGTTTCGATTTGCATTCGAACTTTACAGACATGATGGAATGGTTTCTAAAAATTTTTTAAATGTTTTGCAAAATAAGTTTTATATTTTTAAATACAAATAAAAAAACAAATTTATATGTACATAAATGTCTCATTATATTAAAAATGTAAATTATATATATTAATATAAATATTATAGAAAATGAAGACAAAAAAAATATATACATACAAATGACAAATAAAAGTAAAATAAAATTTTTTGAAAATATATGTATCAACAAGACAAAAATAATAATAATAATAATAATAATAATAATAAATAAAAATATTACAAATATAGCAAATATAATACAATACAATATATATAAATAACGTGGGAAAAACATGTTACGTAAATCTGTTTTTTTACATTGAGAGATTGAGACCGATATTATTTTACATGTACCTTTTGTCGCCAAAGGGAATTATATTAGCATTTTTTTTGGTCCTCGTCATATGAATGTGTATGGGATGGTGGTATATATGTGATTTACGTGTGTATAATAATATAACTTAAGTTATATATGTACTCGAATGTGTAAACAAATATATATGTCGACATAGTACATATAAGAAAAATTGAAAAAAGAGCTTTATTCCTTTATTCTCTACCCAACCTTTGTTTATTTTTTTATATCTATCGTATATATTTATGTCTTGTTTATGTTTATTTATTTTTAATTTTATCATTCTTTACTTTTTTTTATTTTTTTTTTCTTACATACATATCCACGCACACATACATATACCCAACATCTGCTATATTTATAAGTACATTGTTATAATTATTATATTTTCATGAATTATAACGCTTAAATAAATAAACCTTATATATATATGAAAATTTTCGAGTATCGTACGCGCCGCCGCCCGTCTCAATACGGCCGTACGCGAATAGGAAAAATTATTACATACACAAAAAAAAAAAATACGATGAAAAAAATAATTGAAAATAATACAAAAAGAAACACTCTGACAACATTTCCTCTTTTGGAAGGCAAAAACAATTTATTGTATATAACAAGATCATGTAATATTTATATATATTTATACAGTGTGTCCACGAGCGGTGCGCATTCCCTCAAAAGGGTGATGGAGGACATATGTTTTCTCAAAAATTTCTTACTAAAATGAACTATTTTAAAAATCTAACTGCGCAACATATTATTTTTATAACAAAAAAGTAAAGCTAATTTATTTCGCTACAAGAATTTTCAATTATATTGTTCAATAACTTGAAACTGAAGTAAATTATAAAAAAATGTAAAACACAATTTAATTCCGAATGTAATTGTCTACAAATTCGGTTTACAATAAATTTTCTGTATTTACACCTTACTTTCGAAGTTATTGGTCCATTAATGATGAGACTACCGAGAAAAATTCTTAGGGCCGTACCTCAAAACCAGATACCTAAATTGAAAAATGTTATTTAGTAATTTCGACTTTGAATTATATCCCCCATCATCCCCTTGAAGGAATGTGCACTACTCGCGGACATCCTGTATAGTGTATTTTTAGATAAATATGTTGATATTATAATATATTGTACATTGTTTATATATGCGATAGACATCGTTTTTAATGAGGTGATTATATTTTGTTATATTTGTCGTATGCGGTATTTGTGTATAATACGCATGTATTCGAGAATGTGTAAATTGAAGGCATTGGATTTGTATTGGTTTCAAATAATTGGAAAAAAGTTAACACAAATCTTATATATATATATATATATATATTATATTGTAGTTTATGATTAGAAATTTATATGAATTTATATATATTGTATTTTAAAATAAAATTTACGTCGTCTGTCTAACATAATTTATATTAATTTATTTAAACCATTTGTTTACAATGTATGACTTAATGTGCAAAATGTCTAAAGATTTTTGTTCGAAAATCGAATCAGATGGTCATATTTTTATTGATGCCATGCGGAGTAACATTAAAAAAATGCTAATCAGCTAAAGTATATATAATTTGTTTTTCTTTAAAGATCCTTGAAATTGTTTCTTTATTTATTTATTTATTTATTTGTGGTGAGTGGGATTAGGGTTTCTCTGTACATATTTATATATTTTGTATGTACGATATACGAATACTTATCGATCAATTATTTATACAATTACATTATTTATTTTTATAGAAGATTCTGTACATGTAATACATTTAAAAATTAAAATAATACAAAATTCTATATATGCACACACACACACACACACACCACCTACGTGCACATTTTGAATTATTTAACTATAAAGAGACACTATATATATATATATATATATATGGTAATTATCGCATAAATGTTTATATAATAAGTAAGTTACAAAATTCAATTCAAATTATATATTAACAAATTGTTTGATAAGATGTTGGAGTACATATATATAATACGTATGATATATATAATTTACTTAATCTTATGTATATACAGATATATGTATAGAAATACATGAAGAATATTTATACGCCTCATTAATAACGCATTTTTACTAATTTATTCTTATATTATTATATATGTATTCGTATAACATAGGTTAAATTATATATAAAATTTATATAACATACTTATCACATATAAGATTCATCCCATCATATATTATATATTCATTCATAATATTACCACATCAATATATTAATGTTACTAAATATATATATATATATATACTATCTTCTAATTTATATATATTTATATATAATATTTAGTATATAATGCATATATACATAAATTTTAAATTATACATGTTTCGTTTTATATATATGAATACACACACATTACAAATGTACGTATAAATTATATATATATAGCGTTTATATAGATATATATATATATAGAGATAGAGAACGAGGGCGGTTTAAATTGGTTTGGTAGGATACTGATATTGTGGTTTGAAATACTTGATGTGGTAGGAAAATATAGCGCGTTATTTATGTTAAAACATGTGATATATATATAAAATTATATATAATATTACGCGTGGTTGTACGTACACATATTTACAAAATTTCTTGCTTAGAAATTATTATAATTATGTTTTTCTATATATCTATAAATATATATATATATACGAGAAATTGTATATATTTCAAATTTTCTATTGTTGTTGCTAAAGATGATTACGTACATTATACTTAGAAGAAGAACCATAAACAAAATATTTAAGTAAATATAGGATTAATTTTCTTCAATCATCTTAATTATTGTTATCATTAGCATTTTGTGTTTTTTTTTTTTATATTTTGTCGTTTTTCCAACATACAATTAATATATTGTCTATACGCATATAAAATAATATACATATAATTATTTTATACTTTTATATAATCTGTTTTCTTTTTTTTTTTTATGTCTATAGGATATTATGAACATTTTATTACATTATAATAATATGGTTATAATAAGATTGTATTATGTGAGGTTAACACTATATCTGTATATATATATATATAGAATAAATAAATATGGTACTTGCATATAGTATATGTCGTAAGATGGAATAATTAAAGGAAATTGTATATTTTTTGTGCTCATTAACATTTATGATTAATATATGCGTTGTATTGTGTTAATGTTAATGTTTATCTTATTTAATTCCAAGTGTTTTGAAGTTGTTGTGTATATATGAAAAAAAAAAAAAAAAACGTATTGTATGCAAAAATACGGGACATATGCTATAATCAAGAAAAGAAAAATTAAATAAATATAAATATTAGTAAATTGTACTAATGTATATAAAATAATACAGATAATTAAATATTTAATAATTTCTATTCATTACTATATTATAAAATATACATTCCGTTTTGCCCAACATTTATGTGTGTTTAAGGATTTGATAAACAATGAAATTTTTATATTTTTATATTGTCAGTTTTATGATTTTTAAGATGCTAAATGATTAATTATTATACATATGTAGTAGTCGATAATAAATAAATGACAGCATAAATATATTTACTTAATATATTTATGGATATATAATATTATTGATTAATTTGAATGACAGAATAGAAAAATTTGACATTTTTCGATAAAATTATTAATGAATTTTGTGTCACAAGTTGAATCTCTAGTATATTTATAACTTTTTATCATTTACCATATATATATATGGAATGAAAATGTGTTTTTATCATTTCCATTTATTTCTGTTATATGGAAAACATGTATAATAATGAAATCTTTTATTTTTAAACTATATATATATAATTTATATATTCAATATTTTCGATATATAATCTTGAAAAAAATATAATAGTTTTCCTATATACAAAACACTAATAATTTACCCATCACTATTTACAATACACGGCTTTCGTATATATATATCGTATAGGCATCCCGAATAACTATATATACGATTATCAAAAAAGAATTTCCCGTAATGTATTTTATAAAAACAATATCAGTTGAGTTGAAAGCTTAGACTACATTATTTAAGAAAAAATTTAAATATTTACTTGAAAAAAAATTTAACGTAAAAACGACTTTTATAAATTATCATCTTTTTCAATTACGGACCAAATATCGTTTTAACGGATTTCTCTTTTTTGTTGATACAGAATTGCAAACATTATATAATTAATTTCCAATACATTGATACATGAGTTCAAAATAGATGACCCGTTTTTATTTTTGATGTCAGAGCAATTTTGTATTTAAAATAATGATGCTGTATAAATTTTTAATACCATTTTCCGTACACATCATAAATATCTTTGAATTTTCACTGATATATTGTTGATTGGAAAATGTGGCATATCTTTTGTTAACGTGATGCTTAAATTAAAAAAATTAAATTAAAAATCTCTTCTATGATAGATTAGAAATTGATTACAATTTACAATTTATAGAAATTTGTTAAAAATATATAATAGTTATTAAAATAAAAGTAAATTTTTCCGAAAATTTATTTATTTACCTGAGGTGTCGTACTCTGAATCCAATGAAATTTTGCCAGGTTGTAGTACTCGCCAAAGTATAGAACAAAGTTTTTCTTTTTTCCCCAATTTCACTTTTAAGGGGGTAACGATCCCTCCCAAAGACTACAAAACATGACATTTTATAAAAATCTATAACTTTTGATTCCGAAATGTCACAATAATTTTTGAAGTTGGAAACAATAGCTATCTAAAATGTGCTTGATTTCACAAAAAAAAAATTCTTAAAAATTAATTCGATTTGGTCACATATCAGAAGTTACTAATTTTGAAAAAATATGAAAAAAAAAATATGAATTTATGTTTATAACTTTGTTAGCAGCAAATTTTTTTAAAAAATTACTTTAAATAAAGTCGATGGAGAAATTCTTCACCTTTAATTTGAGCCATAATTTTTCAATATAGGGTTACCAGTTATAAAGTTATGTATATTTTTTTAGCAGGGTATTTCATATGTAATACAATATTTTTGAATGTAAAATTTTCATTTTTATGATTGTATCTGAGGTACTTTGGTGTTAAAGCATCTAAAAGTGATGTCAATTTGGCGTAAAATAGTAAAAATACATTCTGTCTCAAAAAATCGAAAACAATTTTTATTATTTTTATTTTATTAGCATAGCATTTCATTGGATTAACAGTGCAACACCTCAGGTGGTTCTCTTGTTAATATAATTGCGCCCATGGTTATATATAAAAAAAATATATAGTAATATTGAAAACTAAATATTATTTCTCAGGCTTCGCCACTGACAGTTTGAATATCTTTATGCATTATTATTACGTATGGTAATTATGTAAATTTTTGTAAATAATACATAATCTTATAAGATACTAGCGTTTTCAGTATTATTTTTTGTTAATTTGAAAATTATTGATCAAAATAAATATATATTAAAATTCTTTTTAATTAGAATTTTGTATATATAGAATTTATATTTGAATTCATTCTGCTAAAATTAAAACTACAAAAATATATACGCAATGAAAATGAAAAAATGATTGCTAAATAACAATTTATAAAAATGTGAATGCAATTATGTGCCATCAAAAGTCATATTTAATTAGTTTAAGTTAATTTTGAGATATATGTATATTGAAATAATTATATATTGTTGATGGTATATATGTATAAATACGCTGCCTTCTGATGGATATTATATGTTTTATACATACGGAATAGTTTTCATGCAAATTAAAATATAATATATACGTAATGTCAAATATGTAAAATACGGAAATTAAAAAAAATTATTTTATGCTTGAAAAAATAAATATATTAACAAAAAAATTATTTTTTTTTTATGATAATTAAAATTGTTTTTTTTTTTTACACTTATTTGAATTTTGTACTACTATTTTTATTTTATTTTTACTACCGCGCTAGTGTATATGTTTTATTATAGGTATATGGAAATAAACTTTTGTTAGTTGCGCAATATAAAAAATTCTGTAATAGTAAAAATAAAATATACTTTAATGTACCACCATTAACATCATAAATTAAATTTATATAACATAGATAGAGGTGTATATTCTCTCTATATATATATATATGGTAATATTATATGTCTACAGATATGGTATGTGTGTAATAGAGTATAAAATAGAATAGAACACAAACTGAAAGTTATGTGAAAAAATTAGAATTTTTTTTTTAAATGAACATATATATATTTACTTATATTTTTGATCAAAACAAACATAAAGCCTTCTCGAAATGTTGATTCATATATATTGTATATGTACCACAATTCCACGTATATATATATCTATGTTAAAACTGAAATTATCTTTTAACTACATATAAATGTTAATATGTAACAATATTTCTATATATATATATAAATTGTTAAAATTACAGGTCGTAAACTAATTGTCTACAAATTGTAAGTTTATCAGTATTTGCATAAAAGTCATATATCGTTACAGAATATATTTTATGAAATTTACTTTTTTGTTTCTGCGTTAATTTAATGGTGTTCGTTGTTCAAGAATAACCCATACATTATCTTATGGATTTATATCTGGATGATTGTGTGTTGGCCAATTCCAGTACATTAATATTATTTTCATATTGAAATAAATTTTTATAATGAGAACGCGGTACATTTATGGATCGTTGTTGTGTTAAAAAATTAATGTATCATCAAATTCGCATTTTTCTACTGATTTTTCTAAATAGATTTTTCATCAGATACCTGCGTTTGCAATCATTCTGTTTGGCGTTTAGAGAAAAATCGAGAAAATACGCTGATATAAATTTTTGTGCTATTGTGTACTATTTGTGATGCGTAAAAATCTTCGGAACAATCTCTCTTTTTTTATATTTTATCTAACGATAACAACAATTTTATTATATATTTCAATGCATATATACTTTTATATTAATAATTAAATTTATGTATACTATTAATTATATGTATTTTATATATATTCTCGTATTATATATATATTGAAAAATATTTTATACTATAAATTCTCGTATAAACAAGTTTTATAAATTAATTTAATTTTTCAGTAAATATAAATAATATAATTAATTTCAAGAATTTCTTCTTCATGTCACAAACAAACATAAATATACAAAAATAAGGTAAACAATGTAGTGAGAGATGGTAATCATATTTAACAACAAAAAAAAACATAGGAAATATTGTGCAATAGTACGTGCTAATCGAATGCTATTCGTCTAATCACTCAATTTTTATTAATTGTATTAATATTCAATTTTATATACGTTTAACTAAATACAGTTTTATTGTTTATTAAAATGTTAAAAGTTATATACTAAATAATTTATTTATCGATACACATTACTGAATAACTTACCCTATATACAATATGTAGATAGTAGATATATATCTATTAAAATTTCTGTGATATACTAGTCAGAAATATACCATATTACAATATATTCTTTAAAGATATTTTAGTTTATTTATGGTATTTTATGTGTACAACAAAAGATTTCACAATATTTATAGTTTTTAGTTCCAATAAACTATGTATAAAATATTTACTTTAATATTATATTAAAAATATTTTATGTATACGTACTACTACGTAATTACATATATAAAATAATATAGTTCGTTACTTTGTTGCATACTCTATTGTATATTTACACTCATAAATTCCATATATTTTCTATTATGGTATGTTTGAAGAAAATATACACTGGTTACCTTTAGATTAATATATATATATATAGTATTTATTTTTGAAATTATTTTAAAATACACATAAATTAGAAATGGAAAATTAATTATATGCCACTGGTTCATATATAGAAAATAAACTAGTGATATTAGCCAAATTTACACAGATTTTCAACAAAGGACTATACTTTTGCGTCAAAATTCTTTAAATATATCCATAAAATATATATAAAATTATCACTTGCAACATCCATCAAATTGATATAGCAGTGTATTTAAAATAAAAAAAAAATGTGTACATCAATATCAAAGTATAATTTAATTTAACCTTTTTATAAATACTCATAGATTACGTATATATTTATTTTGTATCCTTATACACATTGTCAACAATGCATTTAAAATTATGTAAAATACAATATATACAATATTTCGTATATTAAATATGTCTATTTATTTTTACATTGTAAATATACTATATATTGTGAATATAAAAATGTATATATTATAAATCGTAAATTTCAATTCTTATGGGACTTAGAAAAAACAACCTTTCATACAATATGTACATAGAGATATAGATATATTAATATATAGATAGTAACAATAACCACACGCAACTATATCTATAAATATATATATATATATATTGTGTATTTTCACCAAGCATATATAATTTTTCACATAAATTAGGATACATCACAAACGGAATTGTATATATTGTACAATATATGGAAAAAAGAATATGTATAATATTGTAATAATTCGTTCGTTCGTGCTAATATAATATATATGCATAAAATAGAAAGGTATATTTATACGAAATATAATAAAAGGTGTTGTAATATATATACAATATATATATATATATATATAAACGCACAAAATTATAAAGCTTATATACATATATGTACAATATATAAAACATTATATACATTATTATAGAATAAATAAATGATAATAGATTACATCTCATGTTAGACCTATTATATAGTGTAAAACATATATTATATTATTAAACCGCAAGATAATAAAATAAATTAGGTTCCTTATTATTATATTATTATTATTATTATTAATATTATTATATGTATATACGCACTATTATATTTTATGATACATTTGAATATCCATGTAATGTATACGAGTGTATATGTTATATAGGATAAAAACAAAACTTTTTATATTATATATATACAATATAACCATTCCCTATAAACCTAAAGTTTGTATATATATATATGGTATAACATATACTTTTCTATTTTAATATAGAAATAATAATGTGGTATATATCTAAATTTTCATTGTATATGAAACAAACATGTTGTTGTATTTATTATAAATATATTCATATATTATAAATGTACTATATAATACTACACAATACAAAAACCATTCAAATAACAAATAAATAATTTTGTTTGTTTCTTCGTTTTTTTTTTCCTTGCCATATACTCTACACATATTAATATTCTTATATTGTTGGTATATATATGGTACAATATTAGAATAAAATACAAATATCCTATAATCAATAATCCTTCGCATCTTTTTGGTTATATCATATTATTTATTTAAAGTTTCTCTGTTGATTATGTACACAATAATATACCTATATATTTATTATTACGTATATTTTACCTATATATATATATATTGTAGAGAGCAGATAGTATTTATATATATATAATATATTTTGTAGATAAATAATATAATATATTTATAATGCAAATATTTTGTATATATACATCTATCAAACTCACTAAGATATAATATAATATAATATAATGTAAAATTGTATAAAATACATATAAATATTGTTAGAATAATATGAATGTTTTATTATTATTATATATATTTTCTTGTATGAGCTCTTGAAATGAATGTAAAAAAAATAAGAGATGATACTGTGCCTCTTATAATATGCTTATGCGCATGGTATATATATATATTTATAAATATAAATTTATAAAGAAACACAAAACTTTATTAAACTCAAAGTAATAAATTATAACGAATTAATTAAACACAAAAGAAGACAGCCTAAGACCAAGCAAATCCATCAGGGCTATAACGTTGATCTTAACCCAAAAAAAACCTTAGTTGTTATTTTGCTAATAAATTATGAGATTATTAAGGTTGTTAAGTTTATTTGGTGCTAAAACGATAATGAAATGTTAATGACCATCTGTTTGAAATGAAAAAGAGGGTTTTTAGTTAAATAAATACCATATACACATACACGTGTATAAATTATATATATATATAACAAAAACATATACACATATATAAAAGTTATAAAGTTTTCTATAATTAAATGGTATAACTATAGTTATAGTATAGTACTCTAATTCCATAGGTAAATATATTTAAATATATATATATTGTATATAGAGGTGTATGAATAAAAGGTGCTCAACATTTATCAGAATATATATATACCTAACTATGGTATATGATTATCTATATAACCATTTAATATATATATATGTTTTACGAATATATAATAATCATATAATAATAGATGTACAAGTATGACTTTGCGGCTCAACATTATATATATCTCATCGCAAATACCGATGACGATCAGCTAAATAATATTTTATGTTAAAGTATTATCATTCAGTATCTGTTAACAACATTTTCTGTATTCGCTTATTGAAAATGTCGTATGTACTATTGCCGAGACTCTATTGTTTCATTTAAATAAAAATATTTGTGAAAGTTATCCAAAATTTTGACGAGAAACTTATGGTTAACATGCTTTAAACATAATGTTAACAATGATCGTTTTAATAATTCAATACATATTATTTTGATATGTGATTGATAAACAAACGGAATGGAAAACTATTGGATAAAGACAATTTATAAACTTAACAACAACAACTAATAGATTAATGAATTGTATAAATTAGTCGTAAAGTAATTTATAATTTAGACAAACGGCGAAATATTGATTTAAATTCATGATGTTATGAAAAAAAATGAGATAATCGTAAGCAATTTAAACATTGAACTGTGCGCTTCGTCAACCAGTAAAATCGATTCCAGAACGTAATATCCATATGGAAAGGTTATGTTGCCTTGTATTTGTATAGACTCAAACTGTCACTGGTGATTACTGCCTACAACTATTGATTGAATTTAAACGTGAATTTATAGCAAAACAAACAGAATGAGCCATTACATTACCACTTATTCTGATCTAAAGCACTCATTGACTCTTTGAACGAATTACCAAAAAATTAGGAAAATTAAATTATCCAAAATAAATGTGTTTTTTTATTTATTCAAAATCGAAAAGTCAAGCTTGTACGTCTATTGTATACTACTCCAAAAAAAATAATGCTTAGAATGAATACCATCAAATAGCAAGCTAAAGTTGTAAAAGTAATAGGTTAATTTTTTTTAACAATTATATTTGTAACTCAATCGATTACATCAAAATTCAAAGTAACTATGTAATTTCATATTTTTTCGTATTGTAGAAAAACAAATAATTAAACGAAGAATGTGCTATTAATTTTTGCGTTAAAAATAATAGTACTTCCTTTGCGATACATTTAAAATGTTATATAAAGAAATCTTTTGGTATAATGATAAAATTATATTCATTCTGGGTTATTGCTGATTGCAGGAGTGTATCCCCATATAATAGATAATAGCAAATATTCTGTATTTTATATATTAAATATACTAAACGTCATCATATTAAGTTTTATCATATATGTACGTGATGTGATATACATTTTTTGTACAATTGTGTCATTTCCTAATATTAAAATGAACCAAAAGGATATATATTATATATATTATTGGATTTTTTATATTATGTATACACACACACTCTCACACATTTAATTTCCTATTTTTTTTTTTTTTTCTTGTATGAATAACTAATTAGATATGGAAATTTTTTTTACCAGAGTCCTTTTTTTTTCCTTTTATATTTTTTCTATGTTTTAACAATACATTTATGTGTCTGTGTATATTATGGTCAAGCATTGATTTTTAAAGTGTTTTAATTTGTGTTTGAAACTTAATTAATATACTAACGATAAGTATTTTTTTTTTTTTTTTATTTTTTCTGTTGTAGAGTTGAGTGAATTAAAAGTAATTGCATTATATGGACATTTAAAGTTTTATAGTTTAGTTTTCGAAAGCTTTTATTTGTATGTATATACGAACGTAATTTATATATGTATTTGGGTATAGTAAATATATTTAGTGGTTTTTTTTTTTTTTTATATTAAAAAGGTTTTATGAAACAAAAAAAAAACATTTCCGTATCGTGTGAGAAATTGCTTCAATTTATGTAAAATTGACAAAAAAAAAAAAACTATTTGTTGTATATGTAAAAATTATAGCGAGAATTAATATAGAATGGAAACGTTTATATTTTATTTATATATGCAATACAAAATACATCTCATTATTTTTAATTTATCTAAATTTACTAATTTTCAATTTAACTCTTTGATTTTATGTTTAAAGATGAAGTAGATTTATATAAAATAAATTTATAAACACAAATACTATATTATAAATAATGCAATAAAATATATTTTCAAAAGCAGTTTGAAAACATTTTGACGAATATATTTTCAAATTATCTGTCACATGTCACATGCAATTTCATCTTTATATTTATAAATACATACATATAATGTCTTTTTATGTAACCCGTGACGGTAAATATGAAATCACGTACAAACATTTATTTTACATGAGCAAATATTAGAAAATATAGAATATAATTTTATATCACAGCAACTAAAAATATAAAAATATAATAAATTTAATAATTTTCATAGATAATATGATTATTTTTATATATTATGATGTTTGCACTGTACATATTATTATGGATATTATGCTGTCGGTTCTGTCAATATAATGTCACTTTTAGTGTTACTTTAAATAAAATAATAAAATCATGCGATATTGATAAAAAAAAAATAAACCAAAATAAAATAAATAATAAAAATTTACAAACACAAATTTAATTGCAAAAAAATAAAGTATTTTTTTTTTATATTATATTTTACGTCTATGTATTATAAATAAAAATAAACACACAATCCGGGCACAGTTGACAAACTGCAAAAAAAGGAAGCAGAAAAAAAAACAATGCCTCATCTGGTTTATATACATTATATAAAAATTTACAATGAAATCGCTTTATATTTTTGGGCTTATTTTTCTGTTCGCTTTTTTTTTTCTATTTTTTCTCTTTTCAGATAAATTTTATTTTCCTTAACAATATCGTTGTCATTGTACAATTTGCCATTGAAAGAACCCTAATTTAGTTTTACGATTCATTTCCCAAGCGATATAAAGCTCTTAAACATGTCCTAACAAAGAAAAAAATTTACATAATACTCGTATGACACCATTTTCAAATGATATTATTATTATTATTATTATTATTATTGTTATACATACGTTTAGTTCGTTATATATATTCTACGTACTGCATATATTTGTTGTAAGTATAGTGTATTGCACGTAATGTAAATGTATTTTAAAAAAACTGACGTATATATATATATTCATATATTAGAAACATAGTTTCATTTAATATTCTATATAAATAAATTATAAACACTATTTTACTGATTGTTGTAAGTACCAATTTAATAATATATATATATTGATGTTAAATATGCACCACAAACACACACACACACAATGCTATAGGCGATTTATCCATAAGAATAATTGAATCTAATAAAATAAAACCATTATATTGAAACATAATTGGAAACCAATTGGTGAATTGTTGTATATATATATACCCACTTCTATGGAAGGAGTAATTTACCAATTTGCTTGCAATAATTGATATTTAATTAGCACTATATTGAATATGGGTAATCCTCCCAGTAGGGTCACAATAGATCTTTTATAGGTCGTAGTGCAAGGAAAACTGGTGACCCGTTAGTTATCTTAAATCTATAACTATTCGATGCTTATTCAATTTTTTTTTTTGCATTTTCATACAAAAATTAAGTAATAATTAATAATTATAATTTACAAAATAATCGTTGTCATTGAAATTCACGTTGTAAATAACCCAAATGCAAAATATATTATAGTACCGCCCCACCCACCACTATAAACTTATAGAAATTTAAAAATATTCTCATTAATTTTCACTGACTACTATTTATTGGGAAATCGATCATATTTTTTAGTATCGTATTTTATAAAATCTTGGAAAAATATATAATTTCTATTTCTGTTTATATATCTAAAATAAGTTTTATAATAGTTAATTTCTTTGTATATTTTATCTTGGCGTGAATGTTGCTATATAATGTAATATTACCACATATACAATTTTTTTTATATAAAATCTTATATATCTGTCATTGAACAATTTAATTAAATTGGAAATAGTTTTTATATGTAATTCAGAATAAGTTTTCTTTTTTCTGTAAACAGTTCTGTCTTTTTATGCACTATATAAACTATTTGGTGGTACATATGTTTAGCATTTCTATTCCTCCTCCTCCTCCTCCTCCAGTATACATATATCACTATTTCGTTCAACAATTTTGTCACTGTGTGACATATAGTTTTTATGTGAAAAATTATCAAGTGCTTAAAAAAAATAATATTGTTATTAAATTTATATATGGTTTATTTTTAAAAGACTTGTATTGACATTAAAATAATAAATGAAAATTATATATTTATACGAGATTATAGTTATATAAAGCGTAAATATTTATCGGCTTACGTAGCGTCAGGAGAAGCAGTACGGTTAATAGGATTATAACTGCTTGATGTATTGACTAAACATTAAAAAATTAATAAAATAATTAAATAAATACGAATGAATATTTTAACTTAACTTTTTTTATATATGTAAATGGATATAAAAAGGAAAACAAATGGTCAACTCAAAACTATATTTTCGTAATTATAGGTATATTGTATTTGAGACAATTTCACTATCATAAAACATATATAGAATATAATCTGTACAGAGACTATACAATTTTGTATTATAATTTCATATAATGCAGATGTAGACAAAATAATCACTGAATAATTATTTATCTATTTATATGTAATAGTTTTATAACTTTATATATGTATATTCATAATATATATGGAAAAATTAGATTAGTAACTATATATAAAACAATTTTGATGTCAACCATATCTATTTTATCTTACGCTAAAATCTCTATATAATAAATGTATGTACAGTACATGAATATATTGTGTATTAAATATTATGAATTTCTATACATATACTATAAATATTGTATATAGTGATATATATATAGTGATAAACTTTACTTTTGAAACACACGTTAAATACTATTTTTACATAATAGGGTAAATACGTTTCTGATGTACAGAATATTATCTGTCATTTAATATAACAATATGAAGCTTGTGATGTTCCCTAAAATTCAGTCAAAAAACTAACACTAAGAACCATAAATCTACGACTCAACGTTATATGTATACCTTCCCAAAAATTTCAATCCATGTTGATAATATCTTTCAATGTACGAATAACATTTTTCTAATTTAACATGTATTTGAGAAAAATTTGAAAAAAAACACCTCTAAAAATATTCGCACTAACTTATTTGTTATCTATAAATTTATCTATAGATAATTTTTTTATCTTATCTAAAATAATAATAGGCTGTGTGCGGTATATTATAAATAATATTTTTTTTTTAAAAAATTCGATTAAATCATTAATAATGAACGAGTAAATTTAAAATATTATAAAATAGTTTGTTAACCAACTTGTGTTATTTTAGTACAGCATTTATCCATATACTGTTGTAAAATTTTTTATATTAATACATTACCTTTTTATGGCTACATTGCCTTTTTATGGCTTAACTTTATTTAAAGCTAAAGCTCTATAGGTACATTAATAATTTAAAAATTAATTTGAATTACAAAGTGACCCACAAGATGAGGCGAAAGGGGGTGGTTCAACAGATTTGACTACCCTACACAACTGATATGGCTCTTATGTATACCATATATTATATAATATATATATATAATACAATGGTTTATTCACTATCAAATACCGCATATAAAACTTGGAAATTAAATTTATCAAATTATTTTGCTTCACCACTACCACAAAATTATTTCTAATCGATTAAGTTTAAACATTAAATTATATTCGTTTACAGTATGTACATTTTATGCTATATATATTGTATATTTTAGAGTCTATATAGAGAAATTAGAAATTTTCTATAAAATACATACATTTTTTATTTGGATATACATATATCCATAGATAGATATGAAATAATGTATGAATAAACATTTTTAGTATATGGAAATAGTATAAATCATATTTTGAAAAGTTATTCTTATTATACACACAAACACTATAAATATATGGTATGGTTCGCTAAATATTTTACGAAGCGTAAAATTACTATATAACTTTTCATATATTATTTGGTATATACAATATATAATTTTTAATGTAAAATTTATGATTCTTATATGAACATATGTTTTTTTTGTAAATACATTACACTTTATATATAAAATACAATAAGTGGACATGAATTAATTGATTTAATTTATTAATTTTCATCTATATATTGTATATACTGTTTGTTTTTTTACTCTGCCTGACACATATACATATAATGTACGTTTAGTTATTTAATTACCAATCATTATAATGAATTACATTATTCCAGCATTTTTTATACCATTTACGATAATAATAATAAAATAAATTATTCTATAATAATATAATATGATTAATTAAATAAATACTAATAACGTATAAAAAATATTTATATAAAATTGTGTAAATTTCAAGTAATATACAATAATTTAATTTTAAATCAAGCAAAAACGTATGCACCTGCTGATGTACCATAGTAACATAATTTATATAAGTATTTATATATGTACAAAAAATAACCATAAATATAAGTACATAAGATTTTTCATATCCTATATAACATATTATATATACTTTGATTTACATTTACATATGTAAATGATATAAAATCCAATTATTATTTAAATTACATTCATAATATTATATATGTTATAGAGAAAAAATTTATTATTTACCTTTTGCAAAATCCAAAATAAAAAAATAAAACGGTATGGATGGTGCATTTTTACTAATTGAATTATTTTAATACGATAACAAAAAATAAGGATATTATTATTTTTAGAAATGAAAATAAAAGAAAAATTATATATTTGAATATTTGAATAAAATATATTCGGTAAAATATATAAGTATTTTTATATATACAATAATTTTGATCTATATAATAAAAAAATATATATTTTTGTGCATAATAAATAATATATAGAATAAGGAAAAGGAAAAAAATGATGGAATATGAGAAGAACGTGTATTAAAAAAATGAAAATCTTTTGCTTTTAACTTTTTTTTTGTCTTCCCACCGAACAACAAGAAGAAGAATAATAAAATGAACAGTGTGAATTTGTTTTTTTTTTTTTTACTTTCTTTTATCAGAAGTTTTTTTTATTTTGTTATAAAAAAAAAAAAAAAATCATTAACATATCATTATCATAAATTTAACACTTGTAAAAATGTATATTTTGTGTTCCCGAGAACGTTCATGGTGTATAACATTTTAAATATGTATGTATGCACAACGCCTTCTGTCTATTTCAGCGCGAGTGTATATTAATATTTTATATATGGAAATATGGAAATATGGTATGAAGTATATAAATATTCGACAAAAATTGATTTATTTTATATATATTTATATAAAGCTCTAGTCATACAAGAGAATATGCATTTTTTTTTATATTCATTCATTTCATATATATATAATACCTCTACTCTATCTATATATATGTATTTGTTATGTAAATATGTCTATATGTTTTTCATATATATACAAATGTATACTATGTACTTTGTTTGTGTAAACAATAAATGAGAAAAATATGTGAGGGTGCATAAAATTACAATTCAATTATTATATGGTTATATTTTGAAAAAAAAATAAAATAAAATAATAATTGATACTTAACATTGAATTTAATAAAAAAAAAACAAATAAATAAAATATTCTTTTAAAATATACATATTTAAGAAGTGTTTAGTGCACAGTTATACATACACTGAAAATAAAATTATCCCATAAAAGCAGAAAATACCAAATCAAAATTTCTGCCATTTACGCATATATATCAACAAATGTATCGGCTGCATAGTCATATATATCTTCGTTTTATTCATATATTTCGCATATATAGATTTTACTAATTTAAAAAAACTATTTGCGACAACGCTAATTATACTCGCACAAATTTTCCGCTTATGTAGCAAAACGTTTTACACATTTCAACGATAATTTCTTACCATATGAGAAAGTGTTACTTTGACTACGCAAATGAATCTTCTGTTACACAGAACTTTATAATTTGCTATAGAAGAAGATTTCTGCTTATTACGTTACAGCTATATTACTGCCCTCGAATAGTATATCTACCATTTTACACACACTACTGTTGATTATTCAGAGTTTGATTTTGCTAATGGCGTGGTTTTTTCTACATTCGCTGCAAATAGGCAAAAAAAAGTTGTATTTGCTAAAATAATATTTCCATCAACAAAAAAATTATTTTTATTCAATAAATCAATAACAAATATTGTGTTTTTAAACCTATTTAATAAACTATTTCATTTGCTTTTTGTCGAGATATTTAATTTGTAAATAAAAATTTAAAACCTAAACTATAAAACGTTTATTTTGTTTGATAATTGTAATTTATTGCTAGCTTTGCTGTGTGAAATAAAGTTAATCATGAAGATAGTGCCTGGTATGATTTTGATATCAGTTTATAATTTAATATTTTGGTTATGTTGTGGATTGGTTGAGTCAATGTTCTGCATCGGTATTATTTGAAATTCATTTCAAATATATTTGATTACCACTTTTATTTTAATTCTAGAAAAATTGTATATTTAAAATTTGAAATATTAATTATGTTTTTATATCAATTTTTTTTTATTTTTATAAATTAATATAGTTCATTTTCTTTTAAATTGATGTAGTTTAAAAATTATTTAATTTAACACAAAATACACACAGGATTTTTTTTATTATTTAACAAAACTGATACTCACACATATAGTCACACCACAATTATTTTTTAAAAATAATTTAACTTTATTTATATCTATTATTAATAATATTTACAACACAATTTTGCACGAATGCGAAAACGAAACTGATTTGTTTGAAACAGAAACTGAATATATTTTACAATTAATATGTATCAGTAGAATATTTTTGTTGCACTTACAACAAAAATTCTGTGTAACCGCAGTGATAATGCAGAACTTATGCTAATACCGGAGCTGCATTATTCTAAAAATTTAACAATTATTTGAAAGAAGAAAGAATTTGCGAATATTGCAGAATTTCTTATAACTCGCAGAAATTGTAAAATTATGTCGTAGAATATTTGCTTATGCAGTAGAACACATTTGCGATTACATTATTTATATACCACTTACAATTAGAGCCGTTGTACAGTTCCAATTGTGACTATTAACACACATTTCATATGATTGAATTTTTTTTTTCTAAAAGACTAATCACGATTGTAACACGGCACGTACATTTATTTTTATTTATATATTTTGAATAGACCTTTTATTTTGTTATCGACTAAACCTAATGCATTGCTTTTTATGATCTGTCGACTGTAGTCGAAGTAGAATAAAAATTTTCTATGACCATTGTCTGCAGCCGGCTGTTCGCAAAAACCAATGCTATAAATGTATGTAAAAAATATAAAGTTACATGACTGCTGGGAGTGTTACTATAGGTTAATGTTTTTTTTTTGTTTTTTTTTTCAATTAAACTATTACAAATATTATTATGAAAATAAATCGATTGAATTGATGAAAATATAATTATTAATTGGAAACGTAAAATAAAAAAATTGCATACGTTTTAAATTTATTTAATATTAAATATTTAAAAATATATAATAACAATTAAAATGTATCATCTGTAAATGCAAAAACGTATATACTTTTCTATAAATATCAAATATATCCTTTTTCTATATATATTTTCAATGGGATATGTACCATCCGCATATAGTGAAATTGGCTATAAATATTATATGAATTTTGCACCAAAAAAATAAACCATAAAATATGAAATCATAAATTAATATTTTCATATATGCACACACACGCGTGTATAGGAGGTGTATATAACATTTGGATGGAGTCATATATAATTTTGTACAAATTATGAATAATATTGAGGTCTGTCTGTCTATATATATATATGTAATCCACATATATATATACATTTAAAACACACATATGACATATATATTAACACACTAAATCACTAATATAAATTATATTTTTATTATAAAATTGCCAAATATTATTATTATGCACATTATTTATATATATATATATTTACATATATATGCAAAATTATAACAAATAACAAATCAAATATATGTTTTCCAATAAAAATCAAATAAATTAATTTTTATACGTAGAGTATCTTTTACTCTGTATGTTTATACGTATACGAGCATATTCCATATGTAGTCATATATAACTTCATATATAAAATTTTGTATATTTAGTATATAAACACTTATATACCTATCCCATATCCATATATATATATAAAAAATATATATATGGAGTTGAAAATTTTTCAAACATGCTTTTTTTTCAGTATATATATTATGTATAATAACGTCTATAAAAATTTTCAATAAATCTGTATTGGAAGTTATATATAATATATGATAAAACATGAGTATTATTTTCTAATATTTTATATGCATTATTCAATATATATACCATATATATATGTAGATAGAATATAACTACGCGAGTATATCATACAATTTGGATCAATAAGTATCAGAACTATGATTAAATAAAACACAAAATGTGTACTGTTTTATTGTATCAACTGCATAAAACACTTACCAATGGTTTTTTCAAATATCTAAAATTTAGTTTTAAATGTTTATTCCTCTGTAATACAACCACTTTACATTTTTATTTCTTCTATTGGTTATAGTAACAACACATTATTAATTATTACTAAAGTTATTAAAAGGTCTCATAACCGCAGTCAAGAATGATTTCTATTATTTGCTTCATGTAATTTACATTATTTACCTAAATTATACTTTTAATGTCGATAAACGCTTCTGTAAATACGGTTCTTTAACTTTTAATATATGGTGAATTTATTGTAACCTACAATGTGGCATGTTAAATCTTACCTGTTCTCTCAACAATAATTTTCGATTAAATGTAGCTTAATTAATTTGTTGTGTGGTTTAAAATCTATATTTATATTTATTTATTTTGCGGATAATTTTAACAGAACATATATATATAAATTCAAATCTTTTGTATATATTGTAATATCTCTCAAAAAATCCTCAAATATATTTTAATGAATATTTCCATTTAACATACTACAATGTTTAAAGAAAATAAAATCAATCCCAATACTTTTTGATCATATTTGAATTTATACGTATATGCTTTTAACAAGGTATATCAATATTTCAAATATTTCTGATAGATTTAAAATATATGTACATTTTTGTTATTAAGTCAATAAATTTTTTATTGAATTATTATTTATTTTCATGAAAATTATAATATATAGTTTTATATATATGTGTCTGTATATTTATGTACTAAATTTAAAAGCTAAGTATGTTGGAGATTCACAAAATATTTTCTTTTGTTATTTTGCATAATATATATAAATTAATATATTCACATATTTGTTAACAGTCTTGTTTAGTGCACATTTGAATGTAAATTTTTTTTTTGAGTACATTCACTTGCATCAAAAAAATTGTTTTACATCTATAAAATTTATTTGTTAACCTAAAACAACCATCACACACGACATTGATTCAATCAATTTGCTAGTTTCTAGTGAAACAAAATGCTTAACTTATATTTTAGTCGTATATTATGTATACATTTGACACTTTTTTAATATATGGTATAATTTTTTTTTTCTTGTATATTATTGAATATTAATTAATTTTAATTATTATAAATTGACGAACAAATTTCTATAGGATAGATATACATGTGATTTGCCGAAAGAAATTTACAAACAAACAAAAATGTTTCATATATATATTTTATATATTCTTATATACCATATTAAAATACATTTAAATATAAACATAAAGAGTAATTAAATTTTCATAACATCTCTTTAAGAAAATTTATGTATTATAAACATATGAATAAATATATATATTTTATATAGAAGTTAAAAAAATCATCTTATGTATATATTTTCTGTATATAGAGCCATTATTCTTATTTAAAAATTTTAAATTCATTTAAATTTAAGCCGCGTGCTTCATTTAAGATTTACGCATTCATATATTTTTATCTTTTTATATAATAATATGTATTTTATATTTATTTACAATATTATGTATATTAAATTATATAATTTATATAATATTGTACTGCAAAATTTATCTTATACATATATATAAAATTTGAATGAAAGATAATTTAAAATTTTGTATTTCAATATATTGTATTTTGTATATTTATATAATTATATAATATATATATTGTGCGATATACCAAGTACAGGTTATACCGCAGTGAATGTACCAGTAATAGTGATTTAATTAAGAACTTTTATTCGGCTAACAAATTATATAGATACACATGCATATTTAGAAAGTATATCAATACATCAACTTATATATTATTTAGTGAAATTGTTATGGTCATAAATTGATTTAAGAAAACTGCCTCAACCAATTATGTACATGTTTATGATCTTTGAATGAAAAACTGTTTATTATAGATTAATTAATAATTCTATACAACCTGAACTATATTAAGCAATATTATATTTTTAAGGACCTTCACTGTCTCTCGTATATAAAAACAAATTTATTTATTTTACAAGACAAAAGAGTTAGGTTTTCTGTGACGCACACGTACATGTATTAGCGAACATTACTGTATATATATATAGGCATTGAATTCACTGTAAATCTAAATATTTATTATTATATTGTATTTTATTTAAATAATTTCGATATGATCCTTTAATATTTACATTTGAGACTATATATATATATACATAAAAACATGTAAGTATATATAAATATTAAATTTAGTAATGATATTTCTGCTATATATATATAGTCTTTTATTAATTTAATATAAGAACATAAGATAAGAGTATTTATTTATTACTTATATACATGCATTTGAATTTGTATATAATATAACGATTTTATATATACAATTATTATCCGTTTGCTTATTGTGGGTGTATGCTTATAATACATTGTATATAAAAATATATATATATAGATATTTTATACATACCCAGAACGAGTTGGGTTGGTTAAAGAGCCCCCGCGAGCAGAGGTTTCTTTGATTATTTAAATCAAAAATTATTCGATATGTTTTATTTTGCAGACATTTAAGATCTTTTTTTATCAAAGAAAAAAAATTCACTGTTATTGATTAATTGAATAAAGTTAGAAATTGAAAAAAAAACTTAATTATAATATCAATTAATTTAATTTAACTACGGTAATATTTTTTTACACTCATCTTTATGTCAGTTGAACAATATTCTTTATCGCCGGTATATCAGTTATAAAGATGACACCATCACTTTTATAGCATTATGTGATAACTAAAACAAAAATGGTTATTAGATAATAAAAAATTTGATTTTAACCAGTTAACCGTTTTTGACGAGCATATTTTCTTCATGAAAAAAGTGCAAAATTTTGTGTTATGACGAGTATATTAGGCCATGAGTAATAAGTATTTACAATTTGCAAGACGCAATTTAGATACACATTTTCCAAAGAGATAGAAACAGTTAACTGGTTAAAATTCATATATAAAATTAAAAATTTTATGTATAGAAAGAAATATGATTAAAAAATAATTAATATAAATGACTGACTATATCAATAACTTTTATTTTGTATGATTACCGGTAAATATTTTGCCTCAACCGGGCCGCTACGGCATCACCTCTGTCAGCAGGGTCTCTCCTTTTTTTTATATATATATATACAATACATATAATATTATTCTATATAAATTATAAAATATTACAATATATTACGTATATAAATAATGATTTCATATAAAATAATTAATTGTATAAAAAGACAAAAGAATTTTATATACACATAGTTAAAATATTAATAAATTTATCTTTATTTATTCACAAATATTATTTATATATATAATATTAATTTATATATACGCGCGTACATAAAATCATTATTCTTGATCTAAAATTATATTTTTTATCATTATCGCAACATAAAATTTATTGTAATTGTTTTTAATATGATATATTTATTATAATATAACAAATATTATTTGCACGACTATTTATTTTAATATTCTAATAAACTGTAAAAGGTATATATATTTTATAATATAAAATTTATTAGTATTCTTTTTGTCACAATGTCACGTTAAAATTAGAAACGCATAAATAATATGAGGCAGAGAGAGAGGTGTGGGTGGTAGCCAAGGGACTTAACTTTAAAAAAAATGTAAACTTTTATAAATGTTTATAAAATTTAATTATTGTTTTCATATTTATGAATTTGTTTAGTGTAGAATAATTCTAACTGAAATTCATTTAAACTTATGAATGAAATTTACAATGTTTCTGAGTAATTAATATTAATAGAAAAAATATTTTTCTCATAATTCATATATCAATACAAAATGTTTCCATCAATGATACTTTATTTTTTCCTCCAAACAAATGGCTATATACTAATATTTATAATAAATGATTATTAAAATATTTTGATATGTCAATAAATATGTATTATTCTATATAGAATATATTGTATTATATAATGTAATTGATATCTATTATATATATATAAACTTCAATAAATCTTTTTCTTATTATTACATATATATATATTATTTACAATATATATATAAATTGGTCATCAAATGATTATATAAATTTGACATTTTAATAATATATATATTATAATGTTTATGTGCTACTATAGCCATATAGTGTGTGTTAATATTATTTGTATATACAGCACCATAAAATATCTTCTTTTTATGTGTGGTGGTGTTCATATACATAAATATATCGCATTTATATATATATATATTTATATAAAAACATGAAACCATATAATATAATATCCATTATAATAATGAGCTCATAAATAAATTGCAGATGCTAGAAAAATGCCACTCAAGAAAATTATTATAAAGTTTGCTTCTTTTTATTTCGGTTACATGTTATGGTTTTTTTTTCGTTTCATTTTATTATCTGAAAAAGAAATAATTCTTTCAAAACTGCTGTAATGTATGTAATTGTATATATTAAACATGTAATTATATGAATATTGGTACACTTAAATTATTTGACTATTATAATACAAATAAATATGTAATTATATATTTCATCAATTTGTTTTTTTTTGTATTCTATATATACCTATATTTTAGTTTTTTAAATAATATTTATATTATAATCTAAAATGTTTATATTATATATTTTTTATATATATTAAAAAAATTTATGGTATTTATAAATTATATAGAGATACATACACACACACACACACACACACACAGAGCTTGTATATTTTATAAAATTAACATATTAATATATAAGTACATAAAATTTTAATGTTTTAATTATATGAGCGCATATACATTTATATTTATAAATATAATAAAATTATAAACATTTAATTATTTATTTCATATATCATTTTGGACATGTATATACCATATATATATATGAACATTATATGGCATGTTGATACTGGAAACTGAGTATATTATATGTGTGTATATGAATTTATCTAATAAATTAAAAATTACATATTTATACCATACTATTTATTACACAGTATAACGGGTAACGCCACAGATAAGAAATGCAATTTATTTATTAATTGTTGAACATATTTGTCAAAGTAAATATATACACTGCTATATCTGATTGAATAGGAAACATATTAAACTATTGATATAAATCTATATATAATTGTTATATTTATCACACAAAAATAACTACATAACTACCCTGTCGCATTATTATTATTATTATTATTATTATTATTACCGCATATATAATGAATAATTTCAAATAGTTTTAATTATATTTTCACGCATTTATCATGTACAATATTGCAATAATTTAAAAAATGCATACAACATTATATAGTTTTCCAAATATGTCAAATTTACCAATTTTATATATTATACCCTAGTAACACTGTTCGTAGTTTGCCGGCAAAATTTTCGCATTATATGTAGTAGTCCGTAGTTTCAATTCGAGGAAATATCCATGGGTTTCTTACGGATATCGACTGGAATTTTGCATGACCAGCGCAATCCTGTCTATGGATTTTTACTAAAAATTTCCGTGGATTATCCTCGTATATTTCCGATGATAATTTCTACGGATTTTCTTTAGAATTATATCTCGTTGCTATTATTCCACACAGAATATCCGTAGAATTTATATTCAAATTTTTTTTGTGAGCAGATCCACGGATTTTGACAAAAATACGTGATGCGACAAGTGCAATCGCACAAAAATTTTGTTATAAAAGATTGTTGAAATTAAAAATTTAATGTAATAAATAGGTAAGAAATAAATAGAAATTGTGATATTTATATTTTCTTATGCAAAAAATAATTTAAATATAAAAAATTGTAAAACCAACTTGGTCTTGGATATTTGGTGAAATAAATTATGAATACAAAACCGTACGGATATATGTTGAAAATATTACCGAGACCATCCAAAACATTTCAATTGACCTAAATAAAATACTATTATATTAGAGTGGAAAATCTAAGGACATTCTTTGGACAAATTTCAATATATTTTTTCCATGAAAATTTTCCTCATTTTGTCAAAGTACAGACAAATTGTTACTAGGGTATATATAGGTGTAATATAAATAATATATATATATATAATTATATATAATTTATAAATATATATTATATAACATATAATACATGGGTAATTAAATATATTTTATATAATCAAATTAAAATTAAAAATTAAATAATTTTTGTATTTAGTACATGTAAACAATTATTGTTTTATATTAATTATTTATTTAAAATTTTTGTATGTTATATAAATATGTAAAAATGTATTTGATTATAGTATTTATTTATTTATAGTTTTTAACATTTTTAACCTTTTTTTTCTTTTTTTTTTCATATAAAGTGTTAATAATTAAAAATATGCGCATTTATGTTAATTTATGCATCATTTTCTATAGTATAATATTTAATATTTTACTTACAGTATATTGTCATGATGATAAAATATTAAATAATTATATTTTCATATATATAAAATTAGAATATATATTATATATTTAAATATGTTAAATGTATGCCCTCTATAACCTATTTTATATATTATTATACGCATCTTTATACAAAAATGAGTTTGAAAACTTTTTATCATATATTAATTATATGATGTATAAATTTCTATATTTATAATTGTAATTGTAAATATTTAAGTATATATAAATTATAATACAAAAGTATATATAGTGAACTATGATATGCATTAACTTTATACACGTGTCTATCCTTTTAAACTATATATTTATATAATTGTCAACTATATATATATATATATATATATGTTTATGTAAATAATTGATATACTTATATATTTATAAAATTAATTATTCTATTTTAGAATTATTATCATTATATACATACAACTACTATAAGTTTTAATTAGAAATTATATATGTGTGTATAGTCAGTTATATGAATTATTTATTTATTACAAAATAAATAAGATTTTACTTCTTCAAAATTAAATATATATATATAGTTTACGGATAAACTATATATATATGTGACATGTTTATATATGCTTGAACATGTTATCTATGTTATATATGGAGACCATATATATGACATCGTTTTCCATACTCAAATATACATATATCTATATATTCTTAAGAAATAATTCAAGCATATCACTTTTGTATATTGTCTCGTGTATATACTTTTCTACATATTGCGTTTGTATATATTCCATATATAAATACTGTATAATATAAAAGCATTAAAGTTCTTCATATCGTATATATATTTAAATTTATGCTTTACTGAATTCATATCTAACATATATATAAATATATTTATATGTAAATAGAATTAGCGCCACATTATTTTTTCAAAATAAATTAATAAAATATTAAAAACATTATTATACATACAATATATAGAGTAGGATTTCGATACTGTATTAAAATTTACGTTTTACATATTATTATTATTATTATACCTGTTCTGACTATATATATATATATATTATTTTCTAGAAAATTTATAAAAATTGTTCATTTTATCATATTCTTAAAAATTGCGCACACATATATAATGATAATAAATAAGAAAATCGGAACCTTATATCCTTTATATCTATATTCATTCAGTAATATATATGATATAATATTCTATAGAAAATCAATCCTAATTCTCAAGGTAAATATATCAAATTCTACTATAATTTTATATACCATTTATTTATACATACATTTTACATGCACTGAAGGCATTCGATGAAGAAAACAGAAAACGTATTGGTGTATATAAGTGAAATTTAATGTTTTGGTACTTATTTTGATGTGATATCTTTAATCATCATTATATAATATCCCCGATAAATTAGCAATTTAAATAATAAACAATTACTTTTCATAACAGTTTTTCTCTACCTTATTATATCACTTGTAATTTCCATTGTATTCATATTTGTCCCTTATGTTTCCTATGATTTACTATATACAGAACAGATATACTTTCGTATTTTTCCATTTACATTTACCAATGAGTCGATAATCATTATGAAATGTTTTATCTAATATTTACATATGTTTAATCTAAAGACATATATTATAAATTATAAATAAGTGTATGTGAATTAAAAAATTATGAAGGGAATCACAATTTTATTAAATCCATATGATAATTATATAATTTTTATAGTACATTGAAGACTATATAATAATTACATGTTAAAACGGAATATTTTAAATATTTTTCCTTTATTACACTATTAATTTCAATGTATTTTATATATAATTTATGTACCATATAACTATTTTATGTTATATACAAAAAATAGAATAATATCCATATCTCTATAGCAAATAAGTAAATAATCACTATATATATATGTTTAAGAAATATTTTAAATAAGTAGTTATCCGAATATATGAATTTTCTCAATATTAATTTTTAAATAAAGGAAATTAATCCCGAAGATTTATTATCATTATATGAAAATTTAAATTTAAAATTATCTATATGATATACTTACAGAACAGAGTGTATTTAATGTTACCATCATCATCCACATAAATATATGATAAAGTCTATATAAGTATATGTAAATTATCATCTATCGCTGTATTAACTACAAAGTTGGTAATTTTATTTTTATTTATATCTGAAATATTCGCATAACTTTGAAAATCTAAAGAAATATGAATGGTCATACAAATTATCACAATTATAAAATTTACAAGTACAAAACGTAATTCATATATTTTACTTTTCCTGTATATGCGAATTAATTATTACAGTGAAAATCGCTTATATAAGAAATAGCCAACAATATTTTTATTGTTTGTTTATAATATAATTTTCGTTTCAAAGTTATTGACATATATTTTCCAGATGAGAATAACCAAATAAAAAAAAATCCAAATGTCTTGTAAACAGATGCTTAAAACACATATTGTTATGTGGTCTGTATAACCTCTTAAGACTCTGTCTCTGCATATACATTACATAAATTTTTTTTTTTTTAACTGAATTGTAATTTATTTTAAAATAATATGTTATTTTGATATTTTACGCTGATAAGAAATACAAGTTGTATATACATTATTTTTTTTACCTTCATTATTATATATGTTTATGGAAAATCATAAAGTAAAAATATGTATAACTTATATTATATTTTTATTATATATATGCAAAACTAAATACTATGAGCAAAAAAATAAGAAAT
The DNA here is from genome assembly GCA_910594885.2 of Bibio marci. NCBI lineage: Eukaryota > Metazoa > Arthropoda > Insecta > Diptera > Bibionidae > Bibio > Bibio marci. The sequence continues at coordinate 43,796,664 of OU343117.1, forward strand.
GAAAATATATACAATATAACATTGAATGAGACTATAAAAATATTGTATAATAACAAATAAAGGATATTCTTTAAATTATATAAATTTAAAGTTATGCATATAATAGTTTATGAAGATATGTTTATACAGTGTATATTGTATTTCCTTTAACAATATATCATTGTAAATGGTATAACAGCAACAGAGAAGTTCATTTCTTTATAATACAAATACATATATATATATATAAGAAAAGAGTTTTATCGTATATGTATGTACGTGTGTAAGTAGTAAAGAAAAAATAAAATAGTAGAAAAAATAACTAACTTCTTTAAATCTCTGACTTTTATATTCCTATTCCATTTCCTGTATATCCGTTGACTTTTCTTCTCAGGATAGACTACATTGTATACACATTTAAGTAAAATAAAAATACGTATTTATACCGTCGACAATGTAAATTTTAGATAGTTTTAAATTGTAAATTTTTCTTCAACTTAAAACAGTCGAATGTATGAAACATTTCATTGGACTTTGTGTTAGCACCATATATGGAAAATATTTTGGAAATAGTATTTTTTTAATTTATATTGCATTTAAATGACTAACATTTTTCACCCCATATTAGATGGTAGATTTAAATTTTTAAAAAAGAAATTGTAGCAAATAGTTTATGTATGGAAATTATTCTGGTGTCAGCAAAACTACCCCATTTTACGATATTCATAAATTTTTTTATATACAGCAATGAATAAATTGAAGAAACTAAACTACAATTGCATATATTGTAATATTTATATATATATCTATATATGTGAGTATATATGTAATGCATATTGGTATACATGACACCATTTTCTTATTTAATACCTAACTCTTATGATATATACATTTTTCTTTCATTTATAAAATGACACAATTTTACAATAAACACATACACGTATATATATACGATAATCTTAAATATATCCTTAAAATTTAACATATTTGAATGACATTTTATTTTTATTTTTTATGAAGAAAAATATTATAATAATGCAATAAATTCATAGAAAATGTTTAAATAAAATATGTTATTAAAATATAAATATGATAGTTATATAGCAAGACATGCATACTCTTAAATATTATTTAATTATATACTTATAATATTTATTTATGAATAAATTATAGAACATGTAATAATTATTCTTATAGTATTTTATATTGGTAATGCAAAAATTTATTTCACAATTTACAAATTTTATAGTATTAGATTTTTTTTATTAATTGTCAAGAGTGATATACACTCAGTGGCTCAGTGGGTATAGTTTTTATACTTTTTAATCGTATAATACCTGTGGTATAAATGTAAATTACTATTTGTTCGTTTATGGAATAAAAAAACATTTACTCGATAATTGCAGACCAATATTTTTTAATAATCCCATGCGACGTAATTTATCAACTGGGACTTTAATGGATATTTGACTGATGGCGAATGCCCCAGTTGCAGTGATATAATTTGATAATAATTCTTATCAAGTATTTCTTGCAATAAAATTACGAATGCAACAATTAAATAATCCTTTGAAATGTTATACAACGAAAAATGTTCATATAAATATTTCACAATTTTAATATTATGAAGAAATTTACTTTTAATTGTAAAATATTTAATTAAATTATTTTGTTTCAAATATTTCAATTAAATTAATAATTTATCTCGTATATATATAAATATAACAAACATATTCATTGTTACATAATAATAATAATAATAAAATAGTCAATACAATAAATTGTATGTTATGGATGTATGATGGTATATATGTTATATACAATAAAGTAATAAATTATAATTTCATTATAAAATTTCCTACCAATACATAATTCATATATGTGATATAATAAACTTTCATATATTATATAGAGATAAATATTATATTTATGTACATAAGATTATATATATATATATATGAATATGTGTGTACATTTATGAATGCGTATATATATACAAATATATATAATCTCTAAGGCTGTATATACAATATATAAAGGTTTACCTATTAAGTAAAAACCCTTATCGACCATTATCGGTTACCCACAGTGCCATGAAAGATTGTTTGGGTTTCTAGTGTATATTACCAAGACGTTTAGATTATTTATTATCAAATGCAAGGTTCTGTGCGTATATATATATATATATATTGTATATATTGTATTCAAAGGACCGATAAAAAGGAAATATTGGCTTAGGATGGAATGTATTGAAAATATATATATTTTTGAGGATATTTTATATAGAGAATATAGAATGTTATTGTATGTTGCGAATATATATTTTACACATACACACATATATACCATACATTTTGATATAAAAGATCATATTTTATATAAAATAAAATCATTTTTTTGTTTTGTTTTATAATGTTACCAATATATATATATCATATACATATTTTATCTGCGTGTATGTTTAATAATAAAAATAATAATAATAAATTATAAATAATAATAATAATAATAATAATATAATAATAATAATAATAATAATAATAATAATAATAATATAATAATAATAATATGCGATCGATAATAAAAATATTTATCCGTGAACAATCAATGGATTCAAATTACATCCTTTTTTTTCCATCATTTATATATAAATGCCCGATATAACTTATTTTTTGGTTTTATAACTTTTTTTTTTATATTATTGTAGAATAATATACAGAAACGAAAATGGGGCGAATTTCAGTATATACTCGATTTGTATTGTTTCCTTATATAATGTGGTTGTATGGTTATAGTAAATAACTAAATCATAAATAAGTGAACAACTATAATATATATACCATATCAAATCATATAATACTCTGTGGAAGATATACTACCATGCCCGAGTCAAATAAAATTAAAAAGGCTAAAGAAGGACCTGCATTAACAAATTTTGCTGTCAAAATTACTATTACACATAAACACTAAATCAGCAATTGAAAAAATTAAGTTATTTTAACCATTCCTTTTGAAATAATATTTAGTGAATAAATTCAAAATATTATAAATAAATAATCTATACATAAACAAATCATTCTTTTTGAAGACAATATAAAATACAAAAAAATTCTTATTTTAATTACTTTTTCGATTTAAAAGTGTTGACACAAAATTTCATTTTATTGCTATACTTTCATAAGTAGAAATTAAATACATTTATAGTATATAAATGAATTTCATGTATAAAAAGTGGTGCAATTTGCAACATACAATTTAATTACATACAAACAATTTCATAAAATACAGTTTGTTATTTTTCTAGTTTTTCCAGTACATTAATTTCCCATATATATATAAAGAAAAAAAAGTTATTATAGTTTTATAATTTTTTTGGGCCAAAATAAAATTGAACATAGCATAAATAAATATGGGGTTAGGTGAGAGTGGAGTACGTTGGTAATTATTACATTGAAATTAAGAACTATTTTCATAAACTTTATATAAGTAACATAATAAATAAATAAATAAGATAGAAAAAATAGTACAATTATGCTATAAATATTGGAAGTTACATTTATAATATTTTGGTAAACATTGATCATGAATGTCAATACAATTTATGCCAAAAAATATTTATAATCAAATTGATCTCTCACTCTCGCTCTATCCATTATGCCCAACTTTTTTTTGTTCAATATATTATTATTATTATTATTATATTTCACGTATAATATATTATTATAAAAACATTATTTGTAGTTAGTATATACATTATATTTTAAACATATAGTATAAGAACTAATGTTTACGCGAATATACTTACAATATATATATATACGTTACGTACGTATACCATATATAGTTAATGAGCTTTATATGATTCTTACAAAAAAAATTACTCTATGTGGTATAAAAAATGCATTAAAATAATTTACATACGAGTTTATGCAAAAAAATAAAAAAATTGTATACATGCGGACATTCAACTTCCATTAAAAATATATATAGTTTTTATTTAATTTATTTTTATTTTGTTATTTATTTACTTTAAAACAAAAAAAAAAAAAAAGTAAAGTAAATATAATAATTTTATTATGTTTCCGGATAATATACAAATATACATTTTTATTGTTTTAACATATTTACTTATTAATTTATGTATGTACATTTTCTCGTATAATTTCATATCAATTTATTATTAAATTACTCCAAATGGTATCTACCAATATAATCACGTTGCTGAATTACGTCGCCTAATAGTAGTCGGGTATATACAATTTACAAAAAGTCATCATTAAAATTATTTCATCTGCAATTATCCAAAGATAGATGATTCCAATGAATTGACTTTTCTATATAACATCATATTGTTGTATTTATTACTAAACCATTGTATTATAAAAATTTCCGTATTATAAATAAATATCGAACAATTTCTTATAGATACAATATCATTTGAAATTGCGATCATCACATGAATGCAACCAATTGTTGGCTGTACCATTTAGTGTCTAAAAATTTATAAGATTATATCGAATGTTCTTAAAAATATTTAACATTAAAGTACTCGTACATTATATATTGCAGTTTCATCATATTTTTAATGCCATCGATGTTTTTGGTTGATTTACAGACGTGTTACACCATTGCCATATATTTTCATAGCTTTATATGGCATTAATATTATATAATGTTATTGATAAAAATTATATTTATTTTAAATTAAAATTTGAATTGAAATTTATTTTTTAATTTTAATTATATTATTACGATAATTTTTCTTATAATATATAGTTCTGATTATACTGCTGTATTTACATTTCAATCATATATACATGTAAAATATGTTGTTAAATGTATATTAAGAAACAAATCTGTATTAAATTATAATATATAATTACAGTAGTATATCACCATTGCGTTTAACTGTGACTACATATATATTACTTAATAAATAAAATTGCATAACATCATAAGAAATTGGTGAATATATGTGGAAGAATAATTTTCCAAGTATAAATTTACCATTATGTTATGATGGGTTTTGTTTTTTTAATTTAACATACTCTCATGTGTAGTTTTGAATGACAGTTTACCAACTACAAAAATTATTTTAGTCCATCTTTTATAGGAAAAATAATTATTTATATTATAAATAAATGGGGGGAAAACTTAAGTCGGATAATTAAGACATGGGTAATCGAATGTACGTATATATACTGTACATTGTTTATATAACATGAAATTTATATTAAATGTTACTAATTTCAATTTGTCATGTCATATATAATATATAAATAAATATATGTATACATTAATGTATTTATTTAGCATTATATGGTATAACATAATTTACATAATTTGCCATATATATTATATAAATTATTCTTATATATATATATTACTTATGATGCTTTGTGAAATAATGTACAATTAATAATTTTCAAATATTTCATATATTATTTGTATATATGTTATTCATTTATGCTTTGGAATTCGTATATGAGATGTACTGCAAATTATACATTTATACATATGAACTTATATTGGTATTAATTTCGTATATAATACAATAATCATAAAATAATGTTGAATTAAATAATTTCAAGAATTTAGTTTGAATGTTTTTAATCATATATTGATTACAATTTATATGTTCATATGATGAAAAGGATTTTATTAAATGTTTTATCTATATATTTGTGTGTTTAATTAAAAAATATTTATATAATATATAATTAACATATTTTTAAGGTTTAAGAATTTTTATTAATTTATCTGTATAGTTGATTATTATTATTATTATTATTATTGCAAATAGAACAGTATATACCCTAGTAACACTGTCCGTAGTTTTACAGCAAAATTTCCGCATTATATGTAGTAGTCCGTAGTTTCAATCCGAGGAAATATCTATGGATTTCTTACGGATATCCGCTGGAATTTTACATGACCAGCGCAACCCTGTACATGGGTTTTTATAATATATATATAATATATATATAATATATATATAAAATAATAAATGTCCTTGGATAATCCTCGTATATTTTCGATGATAATTTCTACGGATTTTGCTTAGAAGTATTTCTCGTTGCTACTATTCCACACAGAATATCCATAGAATTTATATTCAAATTTTTTGTGAACAGATCCACGGATTTTGACAAAAATACTTTATGCGACAAGTGCACTTGCATAAAAATTTTGTTATAACAGATTGTTGAAATAAAAAATTTAATGTAATAAATATGTAAGAAATTTATATTTTCTTATGCAAAAAATACTTGGTCTTGGATATTTGGTGAAATAAATTATGATTATACAAAACCACGGATATATGTTGGAAAATTTTAGCGTGGCCATCCAAAGATTTCAATTGACCGAAATAAAATACTATTATATTAAGTGGAAAATCTATGGACATTCTTTGGACAAATTTCTATATATTTTTGCTATGGAACATATGTGGATTTTTTCCATGGAAATTTTCCTCATTTTTCAAAGTACGGACAAATTGTTACTTGGGGTATATACAGTCAAACCTAATTCTCTATCTTTACTGCGTGAATTTAAATAATATATGTATATATACTTTACTTATATATACAAACAATGATGTGTGTAAATATGGTAAGTTTAAGATATGCACAATTTCATTGGTAAAATTATACAATTTCTCAAATGTTTATATATCCTTTAATAAATATATATCAATATATTGTATAAAATATGTACTTTTATATAAACAACAATTTATAATCATTTTGAATCAATTCAATAAATGAATCAAAATCACTTGCTTATTCCACATGGAAAGGTCTAAAATATTTATGTAAGCGTTCCCATATACATATACCATACATAGGTGTAGGTCTATATATAATGTATATATGGTGTATCTTATATCTTATATCTTATATAATATTGGCATATATTTTTATATTACTTTTTATTTTTATATTTACGTTTTTTTTTTTGTTCTATATATTTATACTCGTGTGTCTCTTAAACCAACAAAAAGGAGATATTATGAATTATTTATAAAATAGATTATATGTATATACATATAAGGAAAAATAAAAACAATGTATATATATATAAGTATAAGTATGTATATATTATATAAGCCTATGTATATAATAAATATATTTATTAGAGTCCAGATTGGCAAAGAGCTACTCAGCGTATACTCGACACAGTCTACTCATATGTTTTGTGTTTTTTTTTGTACTTACAATATACTAGCGCTTTTATATATTTTAGTATATATATATATATATTGTTTTCTGTACAAAAACATGTATATATATATATAAACAATATAGCATCAGACATACACGCGTCCGTGTTGTTTTATATTTTATTATATGCGATGATGTATAAAAATAAAAAAATAAATATAAATATAGGATAGCAGCATATATATAAAGAATTTTGATGTACATATGTGTATGGAGGTAGCACATGGCATTTTCATACGTATATATATTATTTGAACTTTTTTTTATGAGAATATGAAATATTATGGCAACTTCATCTCGCCTAAAAATGTTTACGCGAACATAAATTCCTAAAAGGGTTATAAACATATCACGTAATATATAGATGTGGTTTATGATTTATGCCTATAAAATATGCAGACCAGTTATGATATTAAATATATTTTATATAAATATATATGTCAGCTGTGCGTATATATACATTTTGTTCTATTATTATTTTTTTTATTTATATATGAGTATAAAATGAATATATGCGTGCGAATACACAATACTATACTCTGCCATTGAACTAGGAATACAAAAATAAAATGTTATAAAGTTATAAAAAGTTTTTTTTTTGTCTAAACCAATGATCATTATATCTTAAAAGTTATATATATAATATATTTTACTATATGGAAACTATACGACGATAATTGAGATTTTATGTTTATGCAATGCATCATAATATGTATAGATACATGGGGTCTTAATTTAATGGTAAACTATAGTATTATTTATTGTGTATATATATATATATATTTACTTACTTACTTACATTATCTATGATCATATCCACCGATGATGATAAAAAATTATTATTTTTTAAATAAATAAATATTTTCACACTCTTATGCAATTCACATATAAAAATATGTGTATAACCACCACTTCATGATATATTCAATATTTTTGTTTTTCCCTATAACTTTTATATATGCCCAAATAAATACAAATATATATGTTTTTCTATTTTACAAATTTCCCTTCGATCAAATGCATTAATAACTTTTCTTATGTGTGTTTAAATTTAACACATATTTATTAATTTATTATATTATTTTATACATTACATACATGATGGTTTATTATAAAAACAGTTTATCGTAAATCATCGTATGATAAATTAATAAATAAATTTTCACATAATTAACAACAAATTTAAATAATAATAATAATAATAATAATAATAATAATAATAAATAAATTTGGTATTTTGGGTATATGTTTTTGTAAAATAAAATTTGTACAAAATTTTCTTAGAACATGCAGCTCTCCTTCCTCCTGCTGGAACACCATTCTACAGTTTTTTTTTTTTTTTGCTACAAGTTCAACCTCCATTCGTGAACAAGCCATTTTAAAGGCTATTGATTCTGATTATTTTGATAATATTTGATGCTTTGGACAACAACATCTATCTATTTCGAAGTTATTTATATGAAAATATGTTATTTAAATGGTTGTGTATATTTTATTAACCGCAATAATAAATTTCTCAATCAATTACTATATTTGCAAATATAATATAATGAGAATATTTTGTCCATCCAATTGACATATTTCGCATACCTTTCATCTAATAACAGAAAAATATTTTTTTTATTTATATAATAATAATGTGTTAGGAAATAATTGTTATGTATAGTGTAAAATATAATTATAGAAATAAAGTTAATTGAAATTATATCTCCAAACAGTAATATTGAACACACTTGAAATTAAAACCACACATTCTACTTCTTACTTTTTTTTAATAACAGAAAATAAAATATATAATATCGTACTTGGGTAAGCTTTCATTTGCATAATTCCCATACATAAATACGAACAAATATTTGAAATTATTTGGAACTTATTGCGGGTATCGGTTCTAATTGATCAAAACCTAATTTCAATACAATCGATATAAAATTTAAATTATAAATTATATACTTTTTATTATTGTGTATATATTTTCGATTTATTGTATATTATAAATCAACTACTATACAATAATATACGCTGGTATATCAAAAATGTGTATTATTTTCAACATAATTTGGGCTGTATATATATAAAAAAGCCAAACGATAAGAAAAAAACATTATTTTTAAATTTATTTCAATTGTTCTTTTATCTATATACATATAACTACCTATAAATGTATGTAATATATTTAAGATACCGCACAATTTCAATTCATGTCATGCATATATGCATAACGATTTAGATAAAGGAAGAACAAAAAAATGTCTTAAAACGAAAAATAAATATATGCGAATGACATATTATTCAATGTTAAAAAAAATATAAAATTCAATTTGACTTTTGTCTATCTATACAGATATATACGACTGTGTCTCTCATATATACAAATTTTGTAATTATTTTTCTTCTTTTTTTTTGTTTTTTTTTCCCATTGCGTCCTACTGTTTGTTACCAATTGTTTTTTTTTTATAATATACATATATTGAATATTATGTATATTATCTAACATCGCATATATAGAAAAAACAAAAAAAAAAGTCCTTATCATTCTGAAACACATTACTTTCTTGCTGCATATACAAAATAATAAAACAGCAAACATAAGACGAATAAAAAAAGATACATATTTTAGTAAATCGTTTTACCGTAACAAAGTTTTTCTTACATTGTATATTCACAGGAGGTATATATATACCATGTATATGTAAAATACCTTTATATATATATATATATAAGTAAATAATATATGAAATTGGCAAATATATTTTTACCTATACAAATAAGTATTTATATATATTGTACATTTATTTATATTGTATATATTCAACAGAAGACTTAAGTGATATTGTGAATATTTAATGGAAAATATAGAAACAGTGCAATACACATATAAATATATATATAAGTTTGAATATTTATCTGCGTGTTTAAATAGATAAAATAAAATTTTTGTGGTCTTATTATTAAATCGCTATATATAAATTTATTCTTTATTACATTATTTATATACATATTGTTATATTATTATATATCATATATTTTTATGCATATATTAGCTAATATATAGTCCTTTAAAATGCTTAGTGTATATACAAAACAAATACATATATATATATATAATTAAATTAAAACCAAATCATTAATAGATACTATTTAACAATTACAGAATTATATTACACATCGTTAATTGTATTATATATATATTTTTATATATTATATTCCTTATATATATTTATATATATATACGAATAAACTTTGTCGTTAACATAAATACGCGTATAAAATACAAAAAAATACTATATATATATATTATATATACAAATACACAGAGTATCGTATATACATGTGAAAATGTCCGACAATGTGTTATAAACCATATACTTTATATATACTCTATGCGTCTTAACATATATACCATATATGGTATATATAAATAGTCTTTATAATACCGTTTAACGTTCAACTATTTGAAGAAGTTTTTCTAATTTTCTTGTTATTTATTTATTTATTTTTGTATCTATTATTTCTATATTTTTTTGCAGCAAATTTATATAAACATATAAGCGATATATGCTGTATTACGTTCAACATATATTACATATATATATAAAGAAATATATAAATATAGATGCGAAATAGTAAATAAATGTATTCGCCCCAAAAGACACAAATCTCTCTCTTTTATACAATGTATACAATATATATACGATTTGTATGTTGTATACTATTCACAAAACAACATATTAGCTTTTTATCAATTTTCCTTTTAGCAAAAAGAGTTTTTTTGTTTTTTTGTGTATTTATTTGCCGTTGGCCAAACGAGGCGTTTTTTTTTTTTTTTTCTTTCCCATATTTATAATGTAGTAAATATATGTTTGTATGTATGTGTGTACAAAAATAAATACAAATATTTCATTGAAGATCACACGCAGTCAGGGTTGCGTCTTTTGCAATTGTATAATGAGAAATTTTTTTGGTTGAAAATCAAAATCGAAATTAAATATAAAATGAAATGAAAAATTATGTCCTGCCACGCATATAACTTAAAATTGATAAAATATGACAACCCTTTTATATATAGTTTTATTTATTATATACCCAAGAAACAATTTACCAACTAATTTTTTACTCCTATTTTGCACATTATCTGACATCGGAATATATACAAATATTTGTCGGATGGTGATTTAAAATGCATAGTTGGTATGCAACGTAGAAGCGACATTGATTCTTCGTAGGAAATCAACCAATTGCATGTAAGTGAATAGTCAACGTCGTCACAACTTTGGTTAATACACGAAATCTATCCACCGCCGTGTTTGGTCACATTGTTACGACGTTGTTTAATGCACCTATAATAACCACATCTATATGGTCGATATATCAACGTAAGATCTACGTTGCATACCGACTAAATATGGCGGTGGTTGAATTTGGTGTATTAACCAACGTAGTCGTCGGTAAAACGCCTATAGATGTAGTTAATATTAGATACATTAAACAACGTCGTAACAAAGTTGTATACCGACAAAATATGGTGGTGGTCATATTTAGTGTTTTAACAAACGTATTTCCAACGTAGTAGTGGTGTGTTTTTTTTTTACCATCCACAACCACGCGTCAGTTGTAGTATATTTTTTTATACACTTTCACAACTACATATCGCCTTTGGTATATATATTTTAACATTTCAACACATCGCGTCATTTATGGTATAAATATATCTGTAGTAAAGTTCATATTCCTGCATTTTAATAATTATTTCGTGGTTACAATAAGGTTTTTATTTCAATTAAAGTTAAAATAATGTTTTTACATTTTTTATAAAAATATTAAATTATTTTAGATATTCAATATTTTTGAGGTGATATTATTTTTTTTTGCTTTTTATCATAAATATTTATCAATAGAATTTCTTTCGGATTATTTTTGCGTACAAAATTGGCTTAATATTCAAATAAAAATTACATGTGCTTTTTTCATATTTACTTATTCTTCATTTCACATTTTGATATTTACGATGTTTATGATTGACATTTATAAAATATTTGTTCATCGTTGTTTATATATTATTTCATATTAGTTTTGGTAAACATTTCCGACGTCGGATTTGGTATTAAATACCAAAGTCGGAATTAGTGTGTAGTACCAACGTCGGATGACGGCGTCGTATCAACTCATATTTGTGTGACCAAATTGGTGCAAATTAGGGTTATGTAGACGTTGAACCGACGTTCGTTACTGACTTGAGGTTTGAATCACCAACGTTGTCTCGACGTTACGGTGCTAGTTGGGTACATATTTATTTATTTATGTATACATTTCTATATGTGTATTATATGCACCTATATGTATATAAGAGAAAAAAGATTTGTTTTGTATTATATTGCCTTCATAGTACAACTATATACAAGAAATTATCAACAAAGTAATATATTATATATAGTCATGATCATATGACCATCATGATTCTTATTTTTATCATCACCATCATTAAATCAAATAATATATATATATATATATAGTTCTTTTTTATGTATTGTATATGTACATAAAATGGTAAAATTATATTATAAATAATGAACTAAATATTGTACGTATACATAATAAGGACACATTTAAGGACATCTTTTTCTACTACATTCATTTTTCTTAAAACAATATAAAGTTTTTTTTTATTCTATTTTAAATTCTACAATGTTTGTTATTCAGTCATATATGTATGTGGTGGTGATAATGACAACCAAACCATATATTTAGTTAATTAATACATAATTGTTGCAGTGCTATAATTTATTCAATAACGCCTACCCTCTGTTCGAAAAATAACCTGAATTAATAATTTCTAATTTATGGATTTGCTATTAATGATTTGAATTAAAATTGGCAAAAATGCTTATGTTGACAATTATTTATCCAAATCACAAATTGTTGAACATCTTGATGAACGTATGATTACAGAAGAAAACATAAAAAAAAAGTGGTTAATTATTATTGTAATTGTTTATGATATGATTATCGCTTATAGTGTATTGAAGTATTTTTGTTAATCCGTATATTCTCGTTTTGAATTTGACGTCCAAAAATCAATGCGGTGTAGCTGGTTAGTTATTCATTCCGGTTATTTTTCAAACAAAGCATATTGTATAATAATGCTGAAAGTTTAGTGAAAAACTTAAATATGATTATATGATACATAAAAAAATTATTTTATCCTTTCAAAAAAAATATCCTATTTCCATTTTTCTACATTTATATACTGTTTCAAATTATATATTCATATATGTATGTGTAATGTATGTGTATTATATTGTATAAATTATACTTTATATATATAATATACAAAAATTTATGTTATTACTTAATGCACTCAGACATAAAAATAATGATGACAGATTCAAAATTTTACATTTATAATATTTGTGTATAATAATAATTTCAAAGAGACTATATTTTAATATTTTTTTTCTCTATATGCACATACCATATATGATATATGGAGATACAATTTAATATGAAAATATAATAGAAAGAATTATTATGATTTTAATTTAATATTTTACTATAAAATATGTGTACTATTTATGTAATATATGAAATGAAGTTATAAATTATTATTTTCACTGTTCTAAATAAATAATAAAAATAATAGTTATATCCTATATATTTAAATGTATAATTACGTTGTGTTACTCCAAGTGTAGCCTATATAGAATTAACCAAACATTCATTACATTCCGGTATAGATAATTACTGGGCACGAGAGGTGTATAACAATTCACTAATTTGTCTGTTTTTATTAATTATATAAGTTTTGCATGAGCAATTCGATCGCATAATGGTTTAATTTTTTAGCTGCTTTACGTGTATGTATGATATCAAAAAACGAATATATCTTTGACCCTACATTATGTGTATATAAACGCGATATTACCCAATCTAAAGAAAAAATTATGAATTTATGAAAACATCTATATAAAAGCATAATTTGGTGAATTGTATTATAATACCACCATTCGAAATAATTGTGTTGTCCCGTAAATCATGTCCTATTAATTGTATGTACTCTATTTTCCCTGGTGAGAACAATTCGTATATGCACAAAAAGTAATGCATATAAGAACATTATTAATCGTTCTTTTATATATATTTATATATATATGTTGTATTTAAATTTTAAAGTATATGTGTTTGTAAAATTTTTCAAAATCAAACAAAGATATCTCTTAAAGTAAAAATGATTTTTTTTTTTTTTTTTCTTATTATATATACTTTTTTTTTATTAATAGTAAATTCTTTTTATCTTTTTATTTGTATAAAAAGAAATCTTTAGAGATTGTGAAATTAAACAATCTTATCAGTACGTGGCGTGCTGGTGTACATTGTATATAAAAAAAATATAAGTAATATAAATTACATTTCATTTAAAAATATATATGTATAAATATAGCATCAGTGCACAATAAAAAGCTTATGTTTGGAATGTATATTTTTTTTTATTTTTATGGTAAAGTAAATCTTTATAAATTTATATAAATCGTAGGTATTATATTCTCGTACTATTTATATAAAAAAAAACTATTCACAACGTTTAATCTTTAAATAATATATAAATTGCAAAATTTCTTACCATTTTTTTTTTATTTTGTTTAACAATAAAAATAATTTTTTTATTTTATCTCATTTGTTCTTTGTATTGTAGTATTGTAATTTAATTTTGCAATAAAATCTATATTATTTATATATATTTATATGTGAAAAAGATAATACTGTAACAAACAAACAACAACGAAATTCATACATTATATACAAAAGAAATAAAAATTATACAATAATAATAATAATTCGCAGTCTAGCTATTTATGTGCATTATAAACATATTAAGAAAAAATTTTAATATTAACATATATTGCTCAAAAAAATAAAAGGAAAATAAAAAATTATATGCAAAACAGAAAATAGATAAAATATTCAACAAAATGGATATAAAATAAAAAAAAATGAAAAATTGTAAATAAATAAATTCTATATTTTCTTTAAATAGAGAATTTTTGCATTCAAATATATATTTTATGTAATAATTTATTTATATACAACATTTATTTTGAATTGTTCATTATTTATTGTTGAAAATATATAAATATGAAATGAAATATTTATTTATTCCAATTTATAATATAATAAAAATTATTCAAATAGGTACTAAACCATAGAAAGTTGATTTTCAATATATATATTTTATAAATATACATAATATTCGATTAGTTTTGAACGGTGAATTAGGGTACTGTGTGTGTGTTTTTTTTTTCTGACCACCAGTTTCATATAAATCGTATAACAACCGATTCAATTTTTACATTTTCATATTTATTCAAATTTAATCACTTACTTTACTTAATAACTTATTTTAAAATATAATAAAATATAAGAAATATTTATATGGAAATATAACCAATAAAAAAGAATTCAATTTGTTTAAATTATACAAAAATATTTTAAATCAATTTTACATAATCCTTTTTCTTCCTTTTTTTTTGTTTTTTTGTTGTTTTAAAAAATTTAACATTTTTTTATGCAAGTCCCAAAAACCGAAAAATTTGTAATACACCTGTGACAAAAGTATGGTATTTATAAATTTATGAATATGGAATTGATAAATGTAGAATCTGGTAAAAATTTACAGAGTAATTCATTTTTATACGGACATAAAACGCACGGCACAACAATGTAAAAATTATTAGGTGTTGAATAACGTTATATTGGCGGGCATAGTAAATTGTTAATTAAATTAAGTTAAATAAATTTGATGGTTTATTTAGTAATTTTAAAAGAATAAGAAAGTATCTATTGCCATCGCATACCACAATCGATAATATGTATAAAAATATTAGTATATTCACTGAAATTATTAACGAATCACATGTGTTAGATAACTTTTGGCGAACGCAACAAGATACACAGATAATCTTAATTGGTCGACCGTATAATGAAACTCGGATTAAACAGTTGATAGAACAAATTATTATTTTCAGTTTATTAAAATACAGATAAACTATCAGTGTCATAAAAATTTGTATCTCATTGGAATATAATCTAAACTCAATTCCATTCAGATGGTAAGAGATGGTGGAGGATATGTTATTCTTATTAATATAAAATATTTATAATTAAAAATATAACTAACATATGTGAAAGAATGTAAAGGATAGGTTTGTTGAATCAGAGACTCGGAGCCCATCAAGTTTAATTTAATGAACACTTGAAAACACTAACACACTTTAAAAAATTCACCTTTATTTCACCTAACTATAACATAACAATTCATTTATTTATACTATATACTCGTTCACATTCAATCAATATTAATAAATAAATATTTCTATATTACATATGAAAAATTATATTACGGGTTGACAACTAAATAATTTTACATTTCCCGGAAACAAAGATTTAGATATATATCATTAATATTGGCAATGTCTGATATTGTTGTTTGATAGTAGTATTGGTTCAATTTTTATGTGACGAATAGAAAATCATAACAAATATTTTCGTGAAAAGCTATGGAAAAAATTTCCAATATTAATTGTCATATATAAAAATACGCAATCACTTATCTATTAACCCCAATGTATATAATGTACAAATAGGCTACTATATATAATATTAATAATAATAAAATAGTATATTTTAATAATTTCAAATGCACAAAATATGTTCAATAACAATAATTCCAAATATTAAATATAATATTTTCAATTGTTATCTATATATAAAATACAAATAAAATTTAATAATTTTAAATATAAATTTTACAACAATTTTTATAATAGCATATTTTATTTGTAAATATTTCATTAAAAATTTTCATCCTGGATTTTATAGTAATTAATAAATAAGTAAACGATAAATAAAAAAATTTAATCAATATTGAATAAAATATATGGATCCACTCTCGTATATTAAAATAAATATTTTAAAATCCTTTTTTTTATATTTTATTTTTTTTTATTATTATTATGTTTAAAAGATTATTATTATAAAATATTTTTATTAATAAATTTCATTATTTTCATGTACATAAAATAAATGTTGATTATAATACAAAAAAATATAAAATATATAAATTTTATTTGCAAAAAAAAATAAAATCTGAACATGTGTATAGCAAAAGTAATCCTTTTTTATATATATCATATACTCGTCTATATACTTATAATATATATCCTTATAAAAATATATATATATATTAACTCACTTTACATATATATATTTGGATATATGTATAACATATATTATTTTTCTATATATATATATATTACATTATAACAATTTTGTATTTTAAACCAATGTTGCTGTACCGATATAATTCGGATTATGTTGATATTGATATTGGCACCATGTTGCTTCTAAAAATAAAATTATATTGAAAACAACACAATTTTGACCGAATTCAATAGAGCAGCAACTTTTACACATATGTGCATATATACAATAGTAGTTTACACATTATATTAGAGAATCTGTATATATATATATATTGGTTATTAATATAAATATATATATATATATAAATTTGGTATGGATTAGGATACATAAATATTATATAGAAATAGTTGTAGTTGTGTATAGTACAATATATAAAATGTTGATTATAAATTTAGAAATACATACAATATATTTATATATCTATATTTTACATATGAGGATTACTTTATATATGGTACATATTTTCTATATAATATCTTATGATTGTAAATAAAATTAAATATATATAACAAATTTTGTGAAATAAATATTATAGAAAAAATACAGTGGTGACAGAAAAATTATCATTCACTATACTCTATAACATTATATCTCCGATATATACCATAAATATAATTTAGTTTCAATAAATATTTTGTGCCCTATATTACACTACACTATTGTTATAAAATTTTCACATTATATATAATATTATAATAAGTATATCTCTGTGTGTGTGTGTGTGTGATGATAATCAGAAAGGAATTTATTATTATAATATAAATATTTTGGCTTGAGCTTTTGATTTTAATTATAAATTTAATTTAAAATTAAAATGTTAATGCCTTTTACATAAATAGTAGATTTAGAATGCCAAAATTGAATTTTACATATATATTGTACAATATATATATATATAGAGATATGGAGAGGGTTTACAATTTATATTTTAAAAATATATATTACATTTAAATGTGATTCTCTTTGTTCAACACTATATCGACTTAGAAATCAATGTAAGGATTCTATATTATTAATTAATCGTATGCATCATAACAATAATAATTATTATGATTTTAATATGTTTATTATTTTTAATTGAGTTGAATAATTTCAAGAAATCGATATACTTTAATAAAAGTAGTGGTGGTGGGGGAATACAATTTCTGAGGCTTTCACATTTCACTTTAAATAAATATAAAAACTATGATTTTCTTGTGGATTGTGAACTTAAACTTTTGAATTAAGAATTACAAAACTATATAAAATTTACATTTTCATAATATTAATAAATTTTTCCAATAACAACTGATTTTAGTTGATTTATTTTAAAATTAAATGTTTTTCCTTTTGTGTGCAGTTTAAAATAGGCATGTGTTAGATATCACCTAGCACGCACCATTCTCCATAATTGTTTGTAAAAAATTAGAATGTCCACAAATATATTTAAAAATTATTCTCAATTTTCATCATACATTGAATAAATTTCATTCTTAAAATATTACCAATATCATTAATATTATAATAATGTTCTCCATATGTGTTCTGTAAAATGTTCTCATAAGTTTATTATATATTTATTTTCTCAAAAAATGTTTAACCTAAATATAAAAATATTTTAATTAATCCAACTTTATATAGAATATTATAATTTGATATATTTGAAATTTTGTACTCAAACTTTTTCGGTGAAGTTCTTGATGGCGGCAACGTATCGATTACGTGTAGAAAACTATACATACAGTATACTCAATTCGATTACAATTTTAACTAAAGAATGGTGTTTCGATGTTTTCAAATTAATAATTTTGTGTATATCAAAAATAAGGACGGCAATTCATTGTTGTATACCCAATAACTAAAAATGTATATAGATTTTTCTCTATATATAAATTATATTGAATCTAATTTATTTCGTAATACATAATTAATTATAATTATATATTTATATAAATATACATATAAGAAAATCATTAATTTGAAATACAAATCGTATACAATATACTATTATTATGATAAGAAAGGCATTCACATTTTACTCTATATATTATATAGTGAGTTACGAGTATATGTCTTATATTTATATAATAAAGAAAAACAATTTTTTTAAGCATATTACAAATATTTATACAAAGATATGTTAAGCTTTTTGTCTTAACTTGTCGTATATTTTCTTTCTTTTTTTTTTTGTGGTGGTTGTTGTTGTGTTGTTGTTGTTGTGTTGTTGTCGGTGTCTATATATGTAAATAACATTTTCCACTACATTATATATTAAAATTTTATGTGTGTACATAACATACATCCATAAAAAAAAAAAGAAAAAAAAATATGTCATTCATTAAAACCATTATATTGCCATCAGTTTTATATGATTTGTTCGGAATTATTTTTTGCATTTTTTTTTATCCTTTTGCGTCTTTCAGCTTTTTTCTATTATATACTCGTATTATGTATATATTTCCTGATTTTATTTAAGATAAATCTCTTTATATATACCATAAATGTATATGTATATGTATAAATTTTTATATTATGTTATATATATATATGTGATACATGATACAAGTATTTATTTATATTTATATACTGTATGCAAGATATGTATGCGTATACTACATTCACATGAGAAATGATGTATATATAATAATAATAAAAGTATAATAATAAACATAATAATAAATTATAATTAAATTTTATATCATCGTATATAAAATATTTTTGACATTTGCATGTAATGATTAATTACATAGAAAAATATATTGGATGGGTTTTATTATAAATATATGTATATAATAAAATATATTATTATATATAAGTTCTATATACATATTTGTTTATGCATACACATGTATTAATACATTTTATATATAGACACAATATACATGTACATATACAAACGTATCTCATTATTTAAAATACAATAAAAAAATGGCTAAACCTTTTATAATTATATATATTTATATACGTTACTCCAAGTGAATGGATATGTGCGGCATCTCTATATACCAGCAGCAGACAATCATTACAGTCAAGTTGGAAAATTACTCTGCACGGGAGTATATATATATAAAATTTCACAAAATGGTCTGTATATATTGCAAAAGACAGTAAAATATTTTTTAGAGTATTTTAATAAGGAAATCATATGTTAACAGAATATGTAAAATGTAAATCTTTTAAAATAATACACTCTTTCACAAAAATATTGTTTAGGCGTTGTTTGTCCAAACATTTGATCGTATAGCAAAAAATTAAAACTATTGGTAAATTAATTTCGAATGTCAGAATTCAGTACTTAAAATAAAAATGAAAAATAATAGACGTATGAAAAGAAAACTATGAAATTTCATGTAAAATACAAGATGCAACTTTCATGCATGTCGATTGAATCACTGCGCTTTATATTTTAATTGTATGTCAACGTTATCGTTTGATGCGGTTTAATTGAGACCGTCGTTGGTTTTCTGGAAAATGATTTTAAGTGTTTTGATTATTCTATGAAACTTTTTTTTTTTCATTCTATTTCCATTATCAAATAAATTTCAGTAAATTAATTAGCGCAAAATATTTCTCATGTAAATTTTTGGCAATTGAACATGATGCTTAACTTTACGATTGATTCACGCATAAAATGCGATTACATAATGCGCCGCTAATGATATGTAATTTATATAAAAAATATGATTAATTGTACACAAACATTTTATCATATCTTCAAATGCAGAATTTTTTTTTCCGCATATACAAACCTAAATTTTATTTGAATATGAATTACGTTCAATAATATGTTGTTATAAAATATAAATTATGCAAATATTTTCATATATATATTGTCTACATTTTAACTATTACAATATAATATGATGAATTAATATAAAATCTTATTTTATTATACGTATGTATTGTATACAATATATGGTCCATCATTGTAGACATATATTTATATATATATAGAAAAGTAATTATTTGAATTGTTTGGCACAAATATTTTCACATAAATTTTCATCATAAATTTAAATCGACACACTTTTTCTCAATATACAATATATAAATATTTCATTTTCCATAAAAAGGTATTTCTTATATACAATACCCTATTATATGTATTGGTTAGTATATACCATATACAGAGAAATTTCTATTTAATGTAATCGCAAGGGACTTGCGGCGTCTGTAATGGAAACAGTTTTATATTACAAATAAAATAAAAAATATCTATAATGAACAACAACTGAGAAAAAATGTTATGGTTTTTCTAGGAATTTGATATTGTATTTTTCGTATTCAATCGAATGCGGATGCATTTGAATGCGAATTATATTGAATGGTGATAATGTAATTTGCCGCTTACTTAAAAAATTTTCGTTTGAAAAGATCTTTTGCCTGATTGGAAATTCAATTGAATAGAAATGCTACTGTAAAAGTTAAAACATATAAAAAAAGTATATAAATATATTTCTATATAAATATTTAATTCAATACATTTTTAATTTCACAATTTATATGAAATCTCAGGGGAATTGACATATATGTAGTAAAATGTAAATATTAGTATATATTTATTAGAGTATCCTAAAGAATTTGAATTTGATAATTTTACCTTTTGAATAAATTCTATCCTATTATTAATTCATAAATATTAGTTTTACGAATGTTTGAATGAATATTTTGGGAAATCAATCTAATTAATATATATATGGTATACATTAGACGTTCATATATAAGCATATCGAGACTGTATTTATATACAAATATTTTGTGTAATAAAAAATAAGTTTATTTCCTTTATTTTTTAATATAGATACATTAAATAAATGTTTATGTGAATTAATTTAAAAGGAAATTTCATATGACGACAATCTAATAATAATGTAATTTAATAACCAACCCATAGATATAAATTTTTATATTTAATATGTAAAATTTTAGATATTATCAAATGTGTTATATATATAATTTTTTTTTAACGCATATACTACTCCACATAAACATAAATATATTCCCATCAGTATGTGCAATATTTTTAAATAACAATATTACGTTTTTACGGTTATCGTAAAAAAAAAAAAATATAATGGTTTTTTATTAATAAAAATCAAATGTAATAATATAAATAACCACAAAAAAATACTATACTTGCATGAACACTCTATAAATCGGAAATTAAAAAAATGATATATATATACACTCACCAACCAGCCAACATTAAAAAACTAATATATTTATTTATACAGAAAAATGAAAAAAAAATAAAAAAAAAATAGTAAATAAATAAATAAAATAAAATAAAAACATTTAATCTATTTACAATGAACATATATATATTATTTTTCATATATTTATAATACATCGTATAGTTTTGCTGTGTGTATACACTAACTAAAACAAATATTATTTTACAAATATTTACGCTTATTTATTTTATAAAATATATATATATTTTTTTATGTTCACAGAGATATTGATTGATAAAACAAACGATTGTTGTTGGAGCCTAAAAGATTTTAATACAAAATAGAATATTGTGTTATATACAAATATTGTAGATCGAAGGATATGTATACTATATTTAAACGCAGAGACAAGTGAGTACAAAAGCTTTTTATTAACAATATAATTTTGTTTGACCTTTTTTACAAAAACCAATATATATATATATAATAAAATAGTTAAGCCACAGAAAATACAAAAAGTATTAGCTTTAAGCAATTTGTTTTATTATCCTTTAGAAAGTCGGTGTCTAAAGAAAACCACTAAAATATATATAAAATATACAAATACATAGTGACATATAGAGAAAATTGATAATTTCATATTTTAATTTATAAACAAATTATTATATTGTTATTATTAAATTTTTAATATTTTATATACAATTTATTTAAAAATCATTATGCATTTATTAGATAATATGCTGATATAATAAAAAAAGTTTGGTCAATTTAAAATTTAATAAATTGATTTAGTATCATATTTTAAAGAAATATCTCTGAATTCAAAAATTTCACTGCTTTTATTTAGCAACTCATTTATAAATATAAACAACACTACATCCACACACACCTTTCTGAATTATCAATGTATATAATCTGTCTACAATTTAATTTAGCAAATATTACATTTTAAATTTGTACAGAAAGCTTTACATTTTAGTTATATAATTACGTTGATATAGCTCATTCAAGAACTATTTTTTGTATATATTTCGAAAGATTATACATTGCTAACATGTTCCACATATATAATTTCTTGATAAATATTATAATAATGTATACAAATACAAAAGATGTGTTTGGTTTTTTTGGTACTTACAATTTAAAGATGAATTCTTGTATAGCTAAATCGTATTTAAAATTATTAATTGACATAGTATCCCATCAACATTTCAACTTTTCGGTATTCATATTATATAGACTTACAGTTTTATAGAGTTGTCCGATGAAATAACAAATATACATATACAGCATTCTATGCTTCAGACATGATTCAAAGCTTATATTCTTTTGCGATCAAACTATTGTATTGTTGTTATTTTGTAGAGATTAATAAATATATAAGAATAATTGAATTATATATATAATATATATTTATATTAGGAAACATCTATCTATAAACTCTATAATAAATATAATTGCAGACCAGTTGATGATGATGATAGTTGATAAATTAATATATAATGGATTCATATTGAATTTATATATAATATTCATATTGTTTTGTTTAAAATTTCGAATTAATCATAATTTATACAATTTATATGCTTCACTGTGTACAATATACAAACTTTCGATATAATGTGTTAAATAAGAATCTTATTTTTATCTACCATAAATACCAATATATATTTATTAGAAAATCGATAAGTTTCAATGATATTTCATTTATGTTTCTCAATTAAAATATTTCTATTATAATATTAAAATAAACTTCAGATACTGAATATACCATATATTTTGTATATATAAATTATAATATAATTAATTATTTTGTACATTTGAATATAGAAAACTTTAATATAATATTTTGGGTTGTCAACTAATAAATTGCACTTTTTTTTTTAAAGGAAACTATAACATAATTTTATCATATAAGCCGAAATAACTTTATTAATTAATGTATAGTGCATTTTGTTTGATGACCCTTTGCCATCTTTCAGGTAGCATCATAATTTCACGTTCATAAAACTTCTAGTCCTTTTCGACAAAAAAGGTTTTTTTACACCAACATCATTATTGAAATTTTTACAATTTCAAGAAGTTTTTCAACCTCCGGAATAATTGTTAATCTGATGGTGCAAGATTAGGACTATATATGGATGTGGCAACACAACCAAGTACAATAAATTTTGACTAGTGACCAAAGATGTGTGCCGTCTTGCGTTGTCATGAACACAACATCTTTTCGATTTGTCGCTTTGAAATGTGCGATCTCACAATGATGCGCATCGATTATTCCGTCGACTTGGTCGTCATCAACTTTAACCTCAAAATTAAACAAAAACCATCATGTGAAAAATGTAATTTATTTGTTGCCCATACTCCAATAGAAGCTTGTATCAATATATTATTGAAATTTATAAGAATTTTGATAGTTATTGTATATATACAATTAATTTTAAAAAACATACTTAATGATAAAATAATCTAAAAATTAAATAAATTGAATTTCTTTAAAATGATGAAATATATTCGTGCAAATAATATTTTGCTTCTCAATTAATAAATAAAAAAAACAATAATTAGTTACCTAATTAAAAGAAAACATTATATGCTTCAAAATATATTATTTTTTATACACACACACACACTCACTGAAATAATATACAATTTATTTACAAAACAACAAAAGATTGAAAGTTTAAATTTTCATGAAACTTTATATATTATATTATAAAATATTACACGTATATATAATTAATAAAAGGGTTAGTTCTGCTATTACTATACTATTACAACATCATATATATTTACAATATAATGGGTTTTTTATTGTATATATAGTAATCATCCGATATAAGTGTCACCGTCAGAATCAGATTGGCAATAAATAGTTGTTACACCGGCGTATAGAAATTTAGAATTTTCGTTTTTAAATCAATTTGGAACAAATTTATCCAAAATACAAGGAATTAGGAATAGAGTTTGTTTTTCAAAGGTGAATGACATATTTCCATGATCTTATAAGGATAATTTTTCAAATTTGGAATGCGACACTTCATATGAAAGAGAATCAAACACGGAATTATGTAATTGTATTAATTTTTAATTCACAAAACCATTTTTAATCTTTGAAATACCAATTCGGCCCGAATTGTCTTTAATATGAGCTATCGCATACGCAATTTAAAAAATAACTCTTGTTGGGTCCTTGCAATATCCTTAATCCTTAATAATTTTAATTACAATCAGTTTTTGAAAATGTCTTAATCCATTACTATATTACTATATTTTCCGAACGATAATTCATATATAAATGATATGTAATAGTTTAAGATATATATGAAATTTGTGGCTGATATGGGACGTTAACGCTTGCCAGATCTTTACTGTATACAATATATAATTTAGATATACATATATTACATGTGTATTATAAACGCGATAATTAAATAATTTATAACTTTAACTATATATGTACAACAAAAGTTGTTCCTTTTTCAACGAACATTTTGTTGTCATGTTGAATATTTTGTATATATAATGTATATATGGATTTGATATGTTTGTATATTTTAAATTTAACCCTGATCAGATTAATTATAATGTGATAAATTATTAAAATTACTTTGTCTGTTTAATAAATTTTAAAATGACTACAAAATATTCCGCCGCGGTCGATATGTAAAATATGTATTTGTGAATTTTCCGAAAATATTATCTATTTGAACAGAATTTAAAAACATAATACTATAAATGCAATTTTGCAATCTCTACAATACGTTTACTATATGAGATTTTTAAAATCGGTTTATTTATTTAGAAAATCTAGTTAATTTGTTTATTCTTTAGCTTGTGTCAGTGAAGATTGAATAAATAATTATTTTGCACCAAATCTATGCATTCATTGCTCATTTAAAATTAGGCCAGTATATGCAATTGATCAGATTGTCTGATTTATATATTTATTTTCAAAATTAATTAATTTAACCATATTTAATATGTTTTTATAAATTATTGTATATGTATTGTATTATTATAATTGTTTCAGTCACTGTAGGTATTGTTATATCAAAATTTATGTACTTTTTAAATGAATATTCAGTTGTGTAGTATATATTTTGTGTTTGTTAGAATTATATGTTGTTTATATGCATATTGCTATATATTATTTTAACAAATGAGCAGCAATAAACAATTATGTCTAGGTATATTTATAGTTATATCATTTATAATATACTATTATACTATTATATCACATATACATTCAGATTCAAAATTAATAAACTTTATTTTATTTCTAAATATTATAAAATAAAGCGTACAGAATATATAAGTTTTTCAATTACTATTATGTAACTACAATATATACGTATAGATAAACGTACTGTGTAGTACACTGTCTGTTCGAAAAATAACCAGAATGGAATATGAAAATAGTAAACAATTAATTTTTATTTTAGAAATTTTCACTGCCAAATAAAGTTTACAAAATAGTGACATATAACTAAATCCGGTAAATAAGACGAATGTTGAAGCAAATTATTTGTCATAAGTCATAATTGTCGGACAACGAGAAGATGTTGAGAATCAATTTGGTGAAATTTCTGGTCATCATGTCAATTTGATGTGAAACAAATTTTGAATTCAGTTATATTCTCTTGAATTATTGTTTTACGAATTGGTATCATATTCCGCATTTCCATGAATCTCACTGAAAATTTCTTGTTGACTTTTACGCTTGCCGACCGAACTTGAACGAATGAATCATAATACATCATTTTCTTCATTATCACCATTAGTGGAATTAAGCATATCAAGATTTTCGGTAAGGTATTATTTTATAATTCGAAAACAAAATTTTATGTATGGATTCTTGTTTTCGTTACACAATTATAAAAACGACACACAAAAACTAATATCATTTAATTGGGTTGTACAATATTTGATACGGAAATGTCATGAAACTTTGTTAGTTTGTTAAAATCGTTCCACAGTACATAAATCCATTAGCTCTGCCATTAGATGCTTCCTGAAAAGTCATTCCGCTAATTTTTCGGATATGGAGTGCACGGTTTATAAATACATACATATACGTCTGCGGTATTGTATACAATATATATGATGCGTATATGAAATACTATATAAAATATATAGGTATTATATTGAGGTATATATTCAGTTTAGCTTATCATTTCCATATATATATATATATAATAATACCGCATAAATATATTCATGGTATATGTTCATATCATAAATGAAATATGTATAGATGAAAATTCCAATTGATTTAGGAATTGTGAAACTAAATATATTTAAAAATTCAAAATAAATGTAATTAAATCAACTAAATTTGTATAAATAATAAAACATGTACGACAAAAAAAAACACCTTACATGTCACACGGCGAAGTTAAATAAAAGAGAAAAGCTGAAAGCTTCTTATATCCTTTGTAAAAGCTCTGTGTGGAAATTACATATCTTTCTTGTTTTGTTGTATATGCGTGCACAATGGGTTTGTTACAGAAAACTTTTGTCTATATATAAATTGTCTATGCCATGGTAAAATGATGTGTAAATATATAGAGATATTTGAGAGTGGTAGATAGTTATATACTAAAAAAAAAAATAAACATATTTGATAAAATACAGTTGTTTACAATAAAGATTCCCCATTTTATATTATTGAAGTACTTAATTAACACAATGTAATGAACAACAACATTTAAAGTTTTCTAATATTATATATAATATTATTAAAGAGTTGTTAAAATACATATGTGTTGTTTTGTATATATTTTATACTTACATTGTATATATATATATGATATGTACTGAACGATACGGAACCTCTGTACATAATATAATATCCATCCAAATATATGTAGCACAAGTATTATATAATATAATATTATATAGTAAAACACTTTATTCAATGTTATTTGAGAGTGCATCTGTTGTTCCATGTATATATATATTTATTATTATGTTGTGTATAGCATAGTATTGTACGACGATATTATATGTATGAAGGTAGAGTTGGTACATATATAAATGAAGTTTTGATTATATTATATTGAAATTTTGTTTTTCTATATAGTTAATAATATTTTGTTAGGGCAAAAATATATATTATACGTTGCCATATATACAATATATATATTCATTATTTAATACTTAGGTTAGTTAAATTTATTAATTATATTATATATAGTATAAGTATTTATTTATATAATGCGATAGTTATATACAATATATGAATGAAATATATTAAATACTTATTAATTAACTATATATATATATAGTTTGAATATACGCGCACATACATGAATAAATTGTATTATTTTCACTATATTCATTTATGGTAATTGGAGATTATACTTTTACCAAAACTTATAACGGCTAATTAGTGTACAGATACGATTTTATTCTTGTTATATAATATAATTTCAATGGAAATATAAATACACATGATATATACTATTTATATTTATATTCAATATATTATTCTATACCATATACAATATATAAATTAAATACCATAAATATATGTATTTGTATATATTATTATAATAATATCAAAAATAAATTAATTAATTCTGTATTGTTTCTTGTATCACAATTCAATATTTAAAGAATATAAAATAATATATACGATATATTTGAGAAATATGAGATTATATAATAAATATTTTTGTTTTGTCTTATTTTATTACGAATAATACACTTTTATATACACGGCACAATATAGTTATTTTTATTCTAATTGAAAATTTAATACTTTTTACATTATCTTTGGCTTACACACACAAAACTAATCAATATATAAAATGTGTACCATATACATAAATGTAAAGAAGAAGAAACTTTAAAAACTTTTAACATACATCAAATATAATATTGCTATACACATGCATCGCTCATATACGGTACGAGTGTATTGTACATACAATATTTTATAATCTCATTTTATATTTTACTTCTTAAGGCAATATGTAATATTTATATTTTAGATATACGTAAGTTATATAAGTTATATATATATTCATATATATATATATATAGATCATTTATGTATAAACACGATTTAGTATATAAATGGTATATATATATATATAGAGGAGAAAAAAAAATCATATAAACATTATATGGTAAGTATATATATATATGGAAGTAAAGATATTTTCCTATTCTATTTTTTTATTTTTTTTTTTCGATGAAAAATTACTATCATTTTTCATTTATATACACAACATGCAACTTCAGTTTCTCGTTATAATATACATAAAGGGTTTTCCTTGTTGAAAATAAGATTAATAATATACATTTTTATGCGAATATGTGTATATATATAACAAGACACATATGTATATAATGTATATATAAATAGTATATTGTGTGTATTTATATGTATAGAATTTAATATGTTTATATACCACATCGCCATATATACCACATATATATATATATTTGATACCCAGGATACTTATTCATTTCATAATTTATAGTTCATTCATCGATGTTTTGATGTTTTTTCAAATATACCTTATATATATATATATATGCGTATAACACAAGCACATTATCGTTTTAAAGGGAAACTTATTATGAACAATGAATTACACGATATACATATAACAAATAATGCGCAACGATAATGATAAGAAATTTATTATATATATATATATTATGAAAAGAATACTTTTTGTTAACCGCATTCGAATACACAAATATATAGCTAATAATGTATAAAATTTATATAATCTGTTATAAATATGTCACTGCCATTCAAAAATTGTATAAATACCATAAAATGGAAATACAATAAAAATTTACTGCAAACTTAATTCGCAAGGGCAATTTCATTTGTTGCACATCCATATTAATAGGTGCATGTGTTTGTTTTTGTTGAAAACATTATTTTTCTTAACATTATACATATGCGGTTAAATTTGATTATAGTTGTTGAACATGCTGAACACATCTGAATTGATCGTTTGATGACTATTGAAGATTTTTAGATGTTATTTGCTTCACAATAAATTTACATTAATGTATATATAACTTTGTTTTCATCGCCGTATATAGTTAATGCAATCGTTTCAAAAATGATACATTTTTGTTATAACTTTTATCATAAGTAAAACGTAGAGATTGCAATATTAAGTAAGTAAGAATCTTTCAGTTATAAAGTGAATCTAAAATTGAGTTTTTATAGCCAAATTGATTTTAAATGATTTTGAATACATGTGCGTGTAATACATTTAGAAACCTTCTAGTCTAATATAGCCGCACCGATTGCTACTTTGATTTCGTTATCATGTAAACTTCAATTGGACAACCTTTCGTATATTTATACTTTGAGAGAAAATGAAATTTAATTTATTTTGTGAGTTTTTTAAATTGGTGTTTCTTTTTAGCTCAAAAAATCGAATTTCGTTTTCTCCCAAAGTCAGTGTAAATATACGAGGAGACGTTCAGTGTTACATCTTTTAAATGGAAAAACCAAAAAATTCGTTTTACAGTACATTGAACACGGCACTTTATTTAAAATATATTGAGTGATTTAATTACCGTCGAATGAATATTAATTAACAAATTTTCTTATTGGTAAAAATAATAAAATAAAATATTACGAAAATGCAACAATATCGGTTTGACATTCCCAAAGCATAAACATATATATAGTTAAAAATTCCACTAAACCGTTATACAAGTAAAATCATCATCCCAATATATTGAAAATATTTCTACAATTTAATTTAATGTGCACGAATACTGTTTAATGTCGACAATTGATTCGATTTTTTATCGAATTTTAATGAAAATTCAATGGTTGTGGTTGTGATTTTAGAATATATTAAAATTCTTTCATGCATTATCTATTCGCTTCAAGCATAATTTATTTCGTTTTGTCAACATTGATCGAATGTTTTAATGCAAATAAAATCATTATATAATATATAAATAAATCTCATTCAAAAAACATTTTTCTCATTTGTATGTGCGTATTTTTTTTTAAATGTTCTCAAATTTTATACATTTTAACAATGTAAAAATTTATATAAAATTTAACAACAGCAAAAAAAATAGTGATGATGATTACAATAAATATCTCATATTTATATATATAGATATCAATATGGTATATATAATTGGTTTTTGGTAACATTCAACCATAAATGATGATTATTCAGATTCGTTTTTGTGTTTGTATATATGAAAATATATATATGCGTTCGTGTTTAAAACGTATATATTGAGAAAAGTAAAAAAAACCACAATTTTGATATATATATAAAAAATAGCAAAACAAAAGGAAAATATATAAAATTTATGTAAATCTGTTTTATATTTTCTGGTACATGAATATATGCGTGTGTTTGTGTGCTTTACGTTTTGGTTTTTTTTTCCTATATAATAATAATAATAATAATAATAATAATCTATATAAATATACTTTTCATTTCCTTTTCCTAAATATAGAAATAGAATTTTCTTTTTACACATTTTAATAAAATATTATTTTATATTATTCATATACACAGATACGTAGATTACACATACCATACACAAATACAGATGTATATTTTGTATATTACCTATTCATATATAAACACTTTTATATATATATATATATACAAAAATATACTATATTTTCACAAGATTGAATTTGAGAAAATATTTTCTTTTATTATATAATTTTTTTTTTTACTTTTTCGTTGTTCAACAATTCCTTTATTATTATTATTTTATTTTTTTTTTTTTTCTATTTTTTACATTCATCCAAAAAGGAAACATTTATAAATACGTATATTTCTTTCGTATATTATACATACTCGTACGTAACGTACATATAGATATACAAAAGGATTTTTGATATTGCTTTAATAAATTAAGGAAAATAAAAGAAATAAGAAATAAAAAAATTATTATTTTGTAAATATATCTATTCTTTGTCGGCTGTGTAAAAAAATGAAATAAAATAAATATATAAAATATATCTTTTGAAATAAAATATTTTTTCTTTTTTTTTTAAATTTGACCATTTCATCTAAAAGTTTCTGAATGTGAGATGATGATGAACACATAGACGTGTATATAAAAATAAAAGAAATATGATATGGTAACGTTGAGAACTTATTTAAACTTTGTGTTAATTACATTTCATATATATATATATTGTATATATTATTTGGGGATACATGTAGAAACATAATATTTCATAAATCTATGGATTTCATATATTTGAAAAATTCTATAAAAATATATTGAAGGTAATCTATACGACGACGGTACCCCAATTAAAATGAAAAAAAATAAATAAATAAATTATACAATTTATTTTAAACCTTTACAAACATTTTAAAATTAATTACATATTAATTTATGTTGTGGTTTTTTTTTTGGTTTTACTTATATGGTCTTCATAAATTAATCAAATTAATGCAGTAACAAATTCTTCAAATTTTTTCTATATTTTTTAATGTAAAATGAAAAATTATTATACCCAGCAAACCATCACCACCACATTTGTGAGGCGAGAAGTTTTCTTCAATTTCTACAATTATCTCCAAGGATAATTAAATAATGTTTTGCCATTTAATTTACAATCATTCTTATTTTTCATTCTTTGCATAACTACTGTTTTTTTAAATAATTTAAATAATTCTTTTAGATACTCTATTATATGGAAAGTTAATGTTATTATACTCGGAACTATTTGGGCTATCGCATAAGATATTGATTTAGCATATACATAAAACACAAAATTTATGTATTAATTTAATTGAAATTGTAATATTTGTAAAACATTTTGTTATTTTTGTTAATCTTGCAGTGCAAAGTATTTAATTTACTTTTTTCATTTATACCCTACCCTAGTAACAATTTGTCTGTACTTTGAAAAACGAGGAAAATTTACGTGGCAAAAAAACCCCACATATTTTGCATAGAAAAGAAATATTAGAATTTGTCCATTTAGATTTTCCACTTAATATTGTATTTTATTTAGGTCAATTGAAATCTTTGAATTGTCAGGATAATATTTCCAATATATATCCGCGCGGTATTGTATTCATAATTTATTTCACCAATTATCCAAGACAAATTTTGTATATTTCGCACTTTTTCTCACTTTTTTTAATATATTTTCATTATTTTTAAGACAACCACCAACTCAAATCTATTTCTATTTCTTAAGAGTTTTGTAAGACTTTTCATGGATTTTATCCGCACTTTTTGTTTCTTGTTTAAAAAAAAATACATAATCGATGAATTTTTGCCATCGTTCAGCATCTTCATTACGTGCTCATAGAACTTCTTGTTTATCGGTAAAAAACTGAATAAAAACCGCGATCATTGGCATCATCGTCATAAGAAAATTTATTCTGCTAATACGAAAAATTCACAGATATAATTTGCCAAAATACAAGGACCATCCAAAGATATTTTTGTCAAAATCTGCGGAACTGCTCACAAAAATATGAATATAAATTCTATGGATATTCTGTGGAATAATAGCAACGAGAACTACTTCTAAGAAAAATCCGTAGAAATTATCATCGGAAATATACGCGGATAATCCAAGGACATTTTTTATAAAAATCCATTGACAGGGTTGCACTCATCATATAAAATTCCAGCGGATAACCGTAAGGAATCCAAAGATATTTCCTCGGATAGAAACCACGGACTACTACATATAATGAGGAAATTTTGCGGACAAACGACGGTGTTACTAGGATATATATACGAAACGGCGGCCAGACGAACAGTAAGCTTTTTGCGAAAACATGTTTCTTAATCAATAGATCCAAAATAAATGTGCCACATGGTTTTTGCGATAATCAAACTTTAATTCAAATGACATTAAAAAAATTAATTTACAATATTTTCGAGAAAATCTCATATATAGTGTGGTTCATAAATCAGTAATCTGTGTTCATATCCAACCAAACTTTCAAACTTTAATTAAAAAATTATAATTGACACACAAAAAAAAGTGTGGATTGAATCAGACTCATTAGGCCGCTTTTAGTCGACATTCTTTGAGCTAATGCCTAAACATATATATGACGCTAGAAGTGTCATGAAGGCATTAGCTGAAAAACGGGCTACTTTATCAAGGCGTAACAGAAATTTATGAAATTTACTCTATATACATACGCCAACATTCGTGTAAACTATGGTAATTATATAACACAATAAATGCTTATATGTAATTTAAATTGCATATTATATATACTAAATTATATATATGTAATTACCATATAATATGCACATATAAAGTATAAAATTAAATAAATATTCATATAATATTCCATAGTAAAAAATATTATAATAAAAGTTAATAAACTTTTTCTCTGCATAACATTATAACAATACACACACACACCAAACCAACCAACTTAACATTAATCTAATAATATTTTGAGCGTATATATTATGTACGTATTATATCTATACACAACTATACATTGATATAATAATTTAAAAGTTTTAATGTGAATAAAATGACAAAATAAAAAAAAAAAAAAAGGTATTTTATAACAAGAAAAACATTTTTATCCAATTTCCTAAAATGGTTAATGACATTCACACGAATTCGAGTGATATTTTTGAAAATAATTATTATTATAATGATACTAATATAATAATAAGATAATAAAATGTAAGTGCTACTATATACACATACACTATTACAACATATACATAGATATAGATATTTGTTTTGGCAAAACCTATATTTATACTGGCGTACGTCGTCGTACCCACCAACAAAACCATTTATTTAATAATACGTTTCTTTTTATGTAAATTTCTATATGAAACATAAAATTTTCATTATTTTTCCTATACCATATATTTTTATATTACAATATATATTATTATTATATAGAAATAGTAGTACTTACCTATTTTATCTTTCCTTTCAATATTATATTGAATTGACATTCTCTGTATAATTTAATTTAAAGTAAATCAACTGGAAAAAAAAGTTATAAGTCTTATGTTTCATTTTAATAAAATTTATCATAAAGATTGTACTATAAATATATTTATATATGGTATGTGTAATGGCATGGTATGGCATGTATATGGCATAAACGAATCGATATTACAATATTCTACATAATACAGATAGCCCCATATATAGATTGAATATAGGTTTATAGACTTTATATATGAATATACGGAACAGTATATAGAACACAGTTTGCTACATCATAAACATATATTGAAATAATTGATTTTTTTGTTATTATATTAGGTGAAATATACAAATGAATTAAATTAAATTAACTTTGTTTCATGGAAGAGCAGATATTTGATTAGCACATTTTTAATTTTTCTTAATTTTATAACGGACAGTATTTCAATTATAATTAATGTAATGTCGCGGGTATTATTTTTTTTTTCTTTTGCCTTAAGACATTCTAACTGTGTACATATAATACACGTACACATTATTTCATTTGCGATATTTATGTACCAAATTTTTGTTTCAATTTCAACGAGAAATGGTATAAGAATTCTGGAATCCAACTTTAAACATGTCGTTCTATATATTTATATGGATACACCGCTATAGACATATAGATTTTACAAACGTTTTAACAGTTCTGGAAAGTATATACCCATTCGTGATCAGATGGTATACTATATTATATTTAAAAAATAATTACACAAATTTCAGAAGAATAATGACTATAATAATTTGATAATTTTCTTTTAAATCCACCGTATTTTTTTTCCTATATATTTTATTAGTTGTTATTTCGACTTGTTTCTAATTTTTGTTATAGAGGTTTCCCGAAGCCCATACAGTTTGATGCTATAAAATTTAAATATTGAGTTGCAGCTAAGAAGATCCTGTTTGAAGCAGCAGTTGAATTTAAACAAATACTCTTAAAATTCTCTCATATAAATTCGTTCGTTTTGAATAAAGAAACAAAAAAAAATCCAATTTTTTATTTTCATTTTATTATCATTTTTCATCTCTTAAAATGAGCTTTTACAATTTTTTATTTCAGTATTTTGTTCTGTTTTTTTTTTTTAATTATTTATTAAATTGTGGATTTTATTTTTTTATTTTTTTTTTTTTTGTTTTATTGTTTACTATTTCATCAAATTTACAAACAAAATTTTTAATAATATATATAAACATAACAATAATAAATTAATTAATTATTTCAATTTGATTTTTAATTGTTTTTAATTTCATTATATTATATTTCATCGTGATCATAAAATGTTTGTTTATTTATTATTTAATAAAATAAAATAAAATAAAATCAAAATATAAATGGTAATGTCTTCTGACACACTATCAATTCAATAAACAGATAATTAATTTGTATACTGTTCTCATTTACATACATATTTAAAATTTGCAGAGTTACATCATATGGAATAAATTTATTTTATAACATCAGTCATAGTAAATTATTCAAAAAGAATCTGAATTTATTGTAATAATAGACTCAATTCAACTTTTTGAATATTGAGCACGACGTAAATAAAATTATTTTATTAAATGCAGACATCAGATCATCTTAAATGTAACAGCTTTTATTATTCGAATGAGTTTATTTATTAACTTCTCTCTTACATAAATAATAGTCTAAAGGATCCTATGACCATAATTTTGGGCACATATTAAAGCTGAGAAATTCTGTTCACAAAAAAAATAGTACCATGCAAAGTTTGCATGAAATTAATATCTGTATATTGATTTGTTGTCGTGCATATAATTAGCTAATTATGGATTGGTCTATTGTGTGTGTGTATACAATTTATAAAAGTATAAATATGACAAATAAATAAATAAAAAATATGAGCAAAAAACAAATAATAATATTTATTTTATACTAATTATATTATTTATAATTATATAAAAAGTTCATTTATATTATTTAATTGTATTTACACATTTTCATATATATATAATTTATTAATATTAATATATATTGTTATGTTTTTTTATCATATTTATTTATTTATTTATTTATTTATTTATTTATTTATAATTACAATTATTATTTTATATTTTTATTTTTTTATTTAATTGCAATAAATTTATTTATATAACAGATATTTATGTATCTATTGAAATAAATAATGAAATTAATTAATTCACTCATTTGTGTTATTTAATAAATATGATACACATTTTATATTTTATCAAATTATATAAGTAATTATGTATCTGTATATGTATATGTGTGTGTGTATTATTGCTTATATAATTGATATAATTTAAAATTATTTTAATTTACTATTATAATATAATGATTAAATTTTGTGTGAAAAATTAAAAATTATATTTATTTTTGTTGTTAATAAATATATATAATATGTGAAAAAAATATGAAAATTAAAATTTAAATTGGCAAAAAAAATAAACTGAAGAAAATTTAAATATTGTAGAAATTATTCTAAAATTCTTATTAATTCCAAAACATATATAATAATAATTTTTGTTTAGGATTTGTTTTGTGAAACGTAATTAATTTCCTAATTGCGATTTATTATTTTAGATTCAATCGGCAAAATAAAGAAGACCATATACACTTTATTTTTTTTGTAATAAAAATTTTATATCTAATTTTGAAAATTAATTTAATTAAAAAGTTTTCCACTATATTATATATTATCATAAAAATAATTCTATATTTATTAATTAATGTATTGTTGCGTATTTTATATGTACACACGTATATATTTACAAAGATATTATTCGCGTATTTATTTAATTAAATTAATTTTATTTTTTTTTTTGTCAAACTTAATCAACAATATAAATTTAAAATTTCATATGTATACAATCAATTTTTTACTTTATATATAATATTATTGAATTTATTAAATTTTAAAATAAATTTTCTAATTAGTTTTGTATCTTAGACGATGGCACACATTTTCATGAAAGATAAAATACCATAATATAAATTTTATTTTTTAACCTCTCTGGTGATTTTATTGAACAATAAAAAATTGTTCACATCAACTGAAATTGCCTTTTATTGTTAGACTGAGAATTTTTTAGAATAGCCATTTATATATTGTATATCGCATATACTTGAAAATGTTTTGTTTTAGCAGATGCCTTATAGACAATGAAACCGCATAGTTCATTGGATACAGGGGATGGGTTCAACACAATTAACTATAATTAATTAGCCCTCTATAGTGTTTAAATACAGCGGAAATTCCAATGTATATGTATAAAAGCCAAATAAAATAAATGTATTTATTTAAATTTTCATTACATAAAAACGTATCGTAATATTCACATATATATTGTATTATATTTACGAAAATTGTATGAGATTTGTTTCCGACTAAAATACAAATGAATATTGAAATAAATTAATTAAAATTTTATGACAAAAAACTTTAACAATATTTTATTGAATTTAAATTGAAAATGATATATTGAATAAAAATATTAATAAACATTTACATATACATTGAATTACAATATTATTATGACATAATAAATGTTTAATTAAATGTATATGGTTTCAATATCAAAGAAAACTGAAAGCACAAATTTTAATTCCCAATTTTGTGAAAAATCTTAAATTTCATTTCATAATGTACAGGAAATATAAATACAATTTAATATCAATATTGTATCAATATACGTTTAATACTTATGTTATATACATGTTCAACTATGTACTCTCCTCACATTATAAATGCATACATAAATATGTGTGTATATAATTTTGTCGAATAAATGAAAATTTGATCAAATAGAATTTTTTTTTTCTGTAATACCAAAACCATATATATGGCGGCGGAACAAACAGTTGTCAATAGGGTGGCGGTAAAAAGGAAAATAAAAATATTATTATTTTGTAATTTTGGCAACTTTTTTATATTGAAGTTATATATTGTTAAACAATTCTCGGTCTCATTTCAGTCAAATCAATTAACGTTTACCGGTCACTTGAGATCGCAATAGCTCGCCTACCATAATTTATATGAAAAAACAATCCACATCAATTTTCAATCAATTTTATTTTTGATTACTTACAAATTTACAATTTAATTTGAAGATAATTTTTCGGGATTTTTGAAATAATTTTGTAAACATTGTATCGCCCCCATATTTCTAAATATTTATATACCACCATCGTTTTTCTGTATTTTTAAAATCCGTATAGAATAATAATAAAATAATAATAACGAATAAAGAAATAACAACAACAACAAAAAAAAAAAAAAAAAAATGGTAAATAAGCTTACGAAAAATCCTTATGAAAATCCAAAAGAGTTTGAATATGGAAAAACTTTTTGTTTATTTTTAGTAACTCTTATACGATTATATATTATATAAAGTTGTATTCTATATTATATATAGTATAATATGTGTATACAATATTTGGATTCAATTCTTGAATTTTTTTTTCCCAAATATATATATATTTATATGTACATTATTATTATATGAATATTGTTATGAGCTGCTTGTAAAATATGTAAAATATTCTTCTATGTATAATAATATAAAATGTATTAAAAATTATTAGAAAAAAAATGTTATCCTCTTTTTATATATATATATTTTTTCGAAAGTTTCTATATATCGATATAAAAATATTACATAATTTAATCTAAATTTTTATTATGTAAATTCATTATGTATGCGCTGCCGCTGATGAAACAAAATATGCTGTACATATAATAATGAAACGCAAATTTTGATTTGAACAGATAAAAATATAGGCAAGATAATAACAAATTTATTAAACCAACAAAAATTGTAATTTATAATTATATAATAAAAATTAATTAATTAAAAATTTAATTTTTAAATTTGTGTTGTGAGGGGTTTTTTGGGAAGGGGGTGATGAGTTATGGCTTATCACACAAAAGATAACGTACACAAATATATATATATAAGTGAAATCATATTATACATTCTTTAGAATTTTTTTGTGAAGCAATTACTTTTGTATTGGTCAATAGATTCATTATAAGCTCACAATTGTATTCCTTTTGAAAATAATATATTTAGGTCACCACATTTGTTCTGGCTCTATATTGAAATGTATATATAAAAGATTTGGATTAATTTATTAAAATGTGATTAACATTTCAGTATATTAATAAATATATTGATATTTACCATTGATAGCAATATGTTATTATCATAGCATTGGTATATGACCAACAAAAAAGATAACTTGTCGTTATGTCAACAATCAAAATACGTATATACCAACAATTTTTGGTTATACTATAATAGTCTTTGATGCAATTACAACATCAGAAAATAAAATAGAAGAAAAGATTCTTTTGTTTTGCAATTGAAGAATTATTTTCATAAAATTATCCATATTTTCATTAAATCCGTTAAATATATATATATATATCGCTTAGAATGCCAAACATTTGTTCTTTTGATGTAACGTATA
The DNA here is from genome assembly GCA_910594885.2 of Bibio marci. Classification (NCBI taxonomy): domain Eukaryota; kingdom Metazoa; phylum Arthropoda; class Insecta; order Diptera; family Bibionidae; genus Bibio; species Bibio marci. The sequence continues at coordinate 43,837,695 of OU343117.1, forward strand.
AATCTGATTGTCATACACCCAATTGAAACATATACAGACTTATTTTTATAGTATGTGTAATATAATTTCCATGAATCGGCCTCATAGTTTAGATATGTATCAAACTGTATTTTGACAAAATTTAAAAACTCTTATTTATTATATTTATATTTTCCATCAAATTCTGCGATATAGTATTTATTTATATAGAGACAAAAGCAATATATATATATTTTTAAACTGTTTGTAATTAAAATACGCAAATATGATCCTTCTATTTATATATAGATAAATTTTAAATTATATATATTACAATTTTATATTAATAAAACTTTTTAAAAATTTTAAATGATTGCATTATGAAATTATATTTTCATTTTAAAATTTATTATATATATACGATTTTTTAATAAATTTTAATTAATTCATAAATCTTCTGTCTGTGTATATATATACTAATACTGCTAATACATGTACTAACTAAATATACCATATATATTATATACTTTATTATTATTATTATTATAGTTTATTTTGTGTATAATACAATCAATATACGAGTAATATTATAATACATATACGCGCGCAGACACATATAATAATATTTTGAATATATTTTAAAAAGGGGATGATTAATGAATAAATTATTGATATTATTGAAATTATATGAAAAATATATTAAAAAGAAAAACCATCAACATAAAAATTTACGTTATGCTGTTGTTATACAGACACACACACACACATACATGCGTATATATATATATATATGTTCAAATTTTCCATAATGAAAATAATTAAATATTGATAGAGGTTGTCAAAAACTTATTTCTTTATATTATGGTACTTATATACTTAATATTTATTATATATATACTTATAATACATATACATATGTATATTTGTATATTTAGAAAAGTTTTACAAAACTTTGGACAAAACTTTGGTTATCTTTTAAAAGCCATAGAAAATGTAACCTTATATCCGCATAGCAATTAAAAAGTTTGTGTTTTTGGTTCTTTTATTTTTTTTTTTTTACAGACAAATTTGGAATTTATACATGTATTGTATTATAAATATATTATATAGAATACAATATATATATATATATATATATAGACATGTGTTCAATGTGTTGTATATTTATAAGATATACAGCATGCGACATATATTCGTTACACAAGTTGTAATTATTGTGTAAAAAAACGGTTTTACCATTACAGTTAGTAGCAAAGTATTCGAAAATTAAAATATTAGAAATATATAAATTGTCCATCATTAGATTATAATGAAAACAATATTATTATACATATTATGATTCACACTCAATTCCCATATATAAATAAATTTCTGGATTGTCAGACGCTCACAAAAGAAATAAATAAAAAAGGACGAAAATATGTCGTTTATTTTTTTCAGCTATAAACGGATCAAATTGCAAAAAGGATAATACTTTCTTTTTTTTTTAGAACCGAACAACCCTTAAAATATGACACTACATATGCTTCCTGTTTGTATAAAAGTAAATTCACACCAATGTTTTATGCTTCCATAGAACCAGAAAAATGATTGAAAAAATTAGATTGGTATATTGAATAAATTTGTGGCCTGCTTCTTTACCAGATTTGCATCCATTAGTGGACGTAATCTATACACTAAACAATACAATAATTTTGAAACCATCAAGATTTGGATTGTATAGCAATGTGGTACAAATTGGCAATATATATATATATAAATATGGTAGCTAACAAATTCGATAGAAGTTAGTTCAAAATATTAAAGTGGAATGGATTGCAAACTGTTTAATTTTTTAAATAATTTATTTAGTATAAAGTGTACAATATGCAACGAATATTTGTCACACCCTGTGCATTCCCATATATGAATATATTTATAATACAATTGTTGTGCATATATATATACATTTACATATAAATACATACCTAAATATCTTATAAATAAATATATAATTATAATTATATATATTTTCCTCTTATTTAACATTTAAATGTCAAACAATTAGAAACTGCTGACAGGAAAATCTTTCAAATGAAATTTTGTTAATTATTTCTATTATATTTAACACACACAGATATATAGAATGTATTATGTAATATTGTATATTAATGTGTAATATCATCTATGTATTATATATTTAATATATTTATATATTAATAATATCATATAGATAATTGTGTGTATACATAGGTATGTAAGTATATGTAATTGTGATATTAATATAATATAATAAATTTATATATATAATGGTATAGATAGAGATAATAAGAAATAAGGCTATACAATTATCCATAGATTTTTTTTGTTGTTGGTGAATAAGGACCGAAAAAAAAATGAATTTATTTTATATAATAATAAATGAAATGAAATGAAATGAGAAAAACGAATACAACATTTTATGATGATGATAATATATACAGAACAATTTTTCACTATAAAATGCTTAACGCGTACTTATCCAGGAAATATATTGTATTGCATATATATGAAAATATGTTGTGCCAAGTCATTTTACATATACATAAAAGTAATGGTATATAAGAAAAATTATATAAATATATATATTCATATAACATTTTTACCACATTTTATATGAATCTTTAAAAAGTTTCGTCCTTGCTTGTATACATGTATTTGTACATATGTATATAAATACGAGATACACACTATATATACACGTATACAAGTATATTATATGCACCGTTTGTCTAAAAAATAATGAGAATGGCTTTATACACAAAAACTATTACCACTTAATATTGCGTTGTATTTTAGTTTACACTGAAGGAGATATCTTGAAACTTTAACAGTTTTTTTTAGAGGTCGGTTCACACTACACGAATCAATTATACTATAGATAACATATGGAGCCGCAACTACTACTTATTATTCTCATTATTTTTGGGACATACGGTGTATATATATGTTATATTCTTTATTTATCGTTATCTGTAACGCGTCTTCTTCAATTTCATCACATCTTTTTTTCTGTTTTTTTTTTTTTTTCTTCTCATGAATTTTTTCGTAGCTTCATTATTCACAATTTTTTGTATATGCATTACCATACCACCGAATTTACCATATATATTATGCATCGTGTACATAAAATCCAGTTTTTATAGGTGTTTAATATAGATATTTATATATATACACACACACACACACACATTTATTTCTCATTTCTATACATATTCTTTGTTGGCCCATAAATATTAAGGAAGAGTGTCCACGCTGCGGATATGAAGACATATTATAACGAATATATGTATGTGCAGTCAACTTATTTAGCACAAGTGTGACGCAATCCATTTATGTTATCATTCACATACAAATGGATAATTTCTATTTATATATAGGTATATTAGAACTTAGAACCGGAAACACGAACGAGTGAGTTCAATCAAAATAGAAGCTACTTTTGATTGGTAATTTATGAAATATTTAATAAATTTATTTGTTGTTGCATAATTTACTGTTAATATAATAAGAAAAAAGCGATACAATTTGATTGCATTAATGTTATTAGATATACCGAACACCATGGATCAACAAGATCATGATTATCATATCATAGATTGATGTGGTTTTTTTTATCCGAAAATAAAATATTTTACATATGTCCCTTTGTACGGCCATATATTATATAGGTTCAATTGAATCAACGACCTGTTACTCGTCGACTTTGATATAGATTATTTCTTTAAAGTTTCCTTCCTCTTATACATATATTTATTAAAAACACAAAATAGCGAAAAAATTTTTACATGAAGAAGACCTCATAGGTGGTGGCCTCATTCATACATCCAGTGGAAACTCTGTTATATATATATATACATATTCCGATATTATATAAAATACATATTACACACATAATTTATATTCTGATAATAACGCACAGTATAATATATTCATTTGGATTTATAGAAAAGATATTTAAAAAATGTAAAGTATATAATTTTATTGTAATGTATATGTTATTGCTATATTTACTACAATTATATATATACAGATACACCTATTTATACAAATATTTATAAAGTGACAAGAATTTTCATCTTGAATTTGTAATGTGTCGGCGTCGTCTAAATAAATTCACTTGAGCTGTTTCGAATATTTTATCATAAAATTTGATAGTACCATGAATTAGAATATAAAATAAAAATTCTATACCAACTAATATAAAATTATTTAAATTATTTACTATATCTAAAAATGCTAAAATATATATTAAAATTTTTATTGATATTGTACTGGCACAGCCTCGTTGCATGGCCGCAGGATGTTCACCTGAAATTATAAAATTTTATAGAATACATTTTAATTTGATAATAGTTGTTTTCATTTTTAAATGTTAAAATTCATATAATTATGTAAGCACAAAACAGCGATTATGTGGAATATAAAATGTTATTTATGTTTTTTTTTTGTTCAAGATAAATACTGCATTATAGATAAAATGTATTTATCATGAACAAATTATATGGTACAATATATTAAAAAAAGTACACAATAATCATTTCGAATTATATAAATAGATTATAAGCATTGCAATTTGTTGTTTTCAGTATTATTATTATTATTATTATTATTATTATATCCACATTTTCTCTATATATATATTGCTAAAAAATTATCCCTATTTATATTAAAGTTATATTTCCAGATTTTTGGCTATACAAAAATTATACATATTTTTTCTTTTTAGTTTATAAAAATTTACAAATCATGTTTTTATATTACAATCCCAAATAGATATATATATATAGAAATTGTATATGGTATGTATTTATTATATAGGCATATCGTATTAATACATTGTAACATTTCCTTTTTTATACATCACATTTATTTTATTGATTCATTCAAGTATAATCAATATATTAGATGATAAATATATAGGTTATAAATCCAATAAATTTCACATAATATATGAAAGGAAAGAAAAAAGATATTATATGGACTGACTCTATTGAAATATAATAAATCATATATTGTAGATTTTATAGCACAATTTTGTATAAAAAAAAAATATTACTTTTCAAAATCAATGGACTGGAGTTAAAAAAAAATTGATATTAACGCGGTCTCTGTAAAGAATTTTAACATTTACTCGTGTCGAACATATCCAAGAAATCTAATCAGATACGCATGGTGTGTGTGTGTGTGTAATAATTTATGTACCATATATTACTATTATTTTTATGTTGAAATTGACTATATAATTATTATATAAAATTGTGTCTATTTGAAATGTTACATAACAATATATATATAACACGATATAATCGCACCAATTAATTAGATGTATATCTTAAAAATTTCCATTGTTTTTTTAAACAGAAGGATTTTTAGCGATGTATTAGTCCCAAATCCACTATAACAAAATATATAAATATATATAAATTGTAATACAAATGCCAACAGGTGTAATATTGAAAATCATAATCACTTTCTTTCAATGCAAAACCAAAAGATATAGATATACTTTAAAAAAAAATACGATTTGTAGTACTGAAAAAAAGGACGCATTTCTGCACTTTATTATAGTGGACAAAACATAAATTGAAGTTAAACATTAAAATGACAAAATTTGCATTTGTCTATGATGTGCTTGTACCGGTACAACTTGAAAAGAGACAAGCTTGAAAAAAATGTTTTAAGACTATCACTAAATTTTTCTAGTAGTCAAATTGAAAATATTGGAATGTACACTTACAAAATTTTTTGGAAAATCGACTTTTAAGAATTATCATCTTATTGAATAGTTTTTCGGAATATTGTGTACAGAATTATAAATTATAATCAATTTCCAATCTTTCTTTGAAGAGATTTTGAAAATCGATTCACACGTTCCAAAGATATAACATATTTTTCATTTGAAGTCATTGAAATTTTGTATGAAACAATTATACTGTATAAATTTTTAGCACCATTTGAATGTTTATTATACAATGTCACAAATGTCTTTAAATTTTCTCTGCCATCAATTGGAAAATCGATCATATCTTTTGAATGAGTGAATCGATTTTAAAACTTTCTTCTATAAACTATTGAAAATTGATTATAATTCGAAATTGTGTATACAAAAATAGAAATCCGTTAAAACTATGCACCGTAATGGAAAGAGATGATAATTCGAAATGTTTTACTATGAATTTTAGAAGTCCAAAGCTTTTGTTTCTACGAAAAAAAAGCGATTCAGACAATATACAACCTCATGTGAACTTATTGTTAGAAATAAGAAATGATAAAAATTTTGTATAAGTGTATTTAAATGGTTAAACATGTGGTTCCATAATCTGTAATTTATATTCTAGTACAAAGTAGAAAATTTAATTTGATCAATTTTCACATACATATTTTTAATAACGAATAAATTTATTTATAATATATTAAAAAGGATCCTTTTTTTATACGCTTCTTTGGCTCCTTTTTTCTATATCGCAGTTAAATTCAAACTATTATTCATTATTATATTATAGAAACTTTTAAATAAATATATGGTCGTTCGACAATAATTAAATATACAAATGCAATAATAACAATAATAATAATAATAATAATAATAATAATAATAATAATACTGATAATACTAATAATAATTATACTGATAATACTAATAATGATGTAATAAAAAGTTTTCACCTCCAAGCCTATACACACAATGTTCGAGGAAAGTTTCGAAAATTATTTTATTTTTTGAGGCGGAAATTTTTTTTTCCTTTTATTTTTTTATATTTTTTGCATCATAAAACATTTGAATTAATTTTTGTATTCAATTAAAGTTTTATTTTTTCTCTCTATTATAAATTTTATGTTCACAAATTTATTTGTTTGTAAAAATATGTAAAAAGTAATTTCCGTTTGTTAATTTTTTTTTGTTGTTGTTATTGTATATATATTTGAATGAAAATTTTACGAAAATAAATGTTCATCTGTAGCGTATTATAGTATGGAGGATATAATATTTAATGTAAAATATTACCATATATTGAGTCTATAATAATATAAATATGTATTAAAAAAGATAGATGTAATTGTGTACTTTATATTCATTGAGAAATAATTTTTTTTTTTTTTAGCATAGATGATTCAATTTGACTTTTATGAAAGTTAACAATTTCTAATTATTATAACTTTATGTGTGTGTGTGTGTGTGGTAAAATATAAATTTTTGAGCATATTTTTTTTATTAAAAAACGAAAACACATAAATTAAAAATATAACATTTATAAAACAGTAGAAATATTTTACATATACAAAATTACTTTAATTATAACTTTACCAAAACAAAAAATACAAAAAAATTAATAACACACAAATGTTCGGAATTTATATGTCCAACATATACCATTCTATAAAGGATCATAAACGATTTAGCTATATATGCGTATATAGACGGATATTCCTTTGTTACAAAATGATACACCAAATCTATTTAAAAATGCTAAAGATAATTTCACCCCCTCACACACACACACACACACAAGTAAATATATTAATATTAATATATCAGTATAGTGTCTTGTTGACTTGAGAAAAGGGTTATTATATATATAAATATATTAATGATGCACATTCTTAGAAGAATTTTTTTTCCATTTATAAGCAAAAAAACAAAATGAAAAGCAAAAATCATTAAAAATATTGATTTTTAGTTTGAATGATTCAACAAAAATGTAAATTATCATCGCGTAATATATATATTGAATACGAAGAGGATAGCAATGTGTGTAGATATAACATATATTGTATTTAACAAAACGAATTCATGAATTTCATTGAATATAATATTTAATTTTTAGAAAAATATTCTCTATATAAGATATAATATATGTTAATGGAGTGTATTGACCTATTGACCCCGTATATAATAAATATTATTATTCTGTTGAATAAAAAATAAATATATATTTATATGAAAATGTGCATATATAAATTTATGCCCCAAAAAATGTCACCCCATAAAATAATTGACCCAAAAATTTGCGATAACTTTTCGCTACGCATATGCAAGCAATGAAGCAAAAATGTTAATCTTCTCAATTGACCTCAAATGATGAATAAATATGCGACGAATTGTGTGTGCTATAAGAAAGATAACAAAATGAACTACATGTGATTGTAATGATATAGTACAAAATTGTTGAAAGAAAACTAAATAATAAAATATACAGGATAAAAACCCATTCCCTTGAATAATGCGAATGGGTTTAGGTATTATGCGATTTTTTGATCTAAATAAATAAGAGAAATAAATATGTGCGATATAGCAAGAAGCAATAATTGATTGGTACAGCGCTTTCGATCTTACGAAAATACGAAAAATTGAATCAATTGGCAGAATAGCATCAAAAAATGAGTTGTGTTATTGATCATCTTCTGTAAATCTTGGAATTTTACCATTTCTTTCAAAGAAGTAAAATATACCTTTATTTTTCCATAAGATATGCGATTTTAATTTTATATGGTATACATTTAACGGGAACGAAATTAATTTTAATTGTATTCTTATAGACATATTTATTTCTATATTATATCTAAATTCCTTTACGAGAACATTTGAATTGATAGAATTATTAGAATGATATAATATATCATCGTTTAATAAATATATATATTTATCTATCATTTATTAATAACTGATAAACAATAACATTCCATAATATCTCTATTATCACAAATATATACCATAAATATATATATGCGGAATATAAATAAGTGAGAAAAATATAATATGACCTACTAATCGAGACATGCATTCAAATCAATAAATTGAAGCGTGTACGTTGTGAATACAAAATATTAACGTACGACGTTATTATATGCTATAAATATCGTCCATCTATACTTGTATATAATGAACATGCTTGTCGGCAGAGTGTTCCATAATGGGACTGGCTACAGTCTCTGGGTTATTGTTAATAAATTTTGTAATAATTTTGCTGCTGTCGGATCGTTAAAAATATTATGTGATATTTTCAACTCATATTTTGCCAAATAATATTACATTGCATTCTGCGACTATGACATTCTGAAACATCCTGTATATAACATAGTATTTATTAAAAAAAAAGAAAACTGTTTAGTTGAATTTAATAAATTGTTGCTTATTATTATCAATGAACTTTTATTACATATGTTGAATTGAATAATATTTTATATATTTCGGTTAATCGTGCGTGACGCAACGTAAACTTTCCAAATTATACTTAAAATATATGTATGTCTATAGAATTTTTACGTGATCTATAGCTTCAGTTCAATTGTACGTAAAGGTTTTAAAGAAATCGTTTACGCATTTTGGGTGTCGATTAGTATAACAAAATTGTAAATCGTTATCATCAATAACACAAATCCATATGAAAATTATTAATGGTATCGTTAACGTAAGCGCTTATATTTACCACGACATGATATTATGTAACATACTGTAAATATATATATACTATAAATTAGTAAATTAATTATACAAGTTTTTATATATACAATAAAAAAAAAAACAAAACTGTGAACAATTATCCAAAATCTGCCAATTATAATTATATAATTTTAACTAGAAAATTATTGAAATGTAAATTTCGTAAATTAATTTCAAATTCTGATATATATACACATTTATGTGGTTTTGTGTGTTATACCAGGGTAACGCAATCTCATATAAAGAAATATTGCATGTTTAAATTTTATAAAATAAAATTTTAAACCAGCACAGAACGAGAGGGACTGATAATATGAATAATATTGCTATTCCGCTTGTTTATATTTAGTATATATTTGGTTTGATTATATATATGCTACATATGTTATATTTGCCGTCATATTACACATATGTTAGCACATACATATATTTTCTATATTGCTAATATATTTTTATTCACAAATACATGCGTTTCTTATTTAACACGTTGAATGTGTGTTTGTAGTAATTTATTTTATAGTTCATTTATATTTTATTTTATTTTCGTTCATATTTTTGTTTTTAAATTTTTATTCATATGTAACAAATAATCATTGATATGCAGCAAACAGCAGAATTTGAAAAATTTTGAATTATTTAAGATTTAATTTAAAAATTTTGTTTTCTTATTTGAGAACTAAATATTTTTTTTTTAATTATTGGAATAACTTTAATAGAAATATATCATTGTTTAGATAGATAATTTATTAAACTATTAAACAAAATTTTGGCTAGGATTTTTAATATTTTATTTCAATTTGATTATTTATAATATGGAAAATAATTCTTTTAGGAAGCGCCGGTCTAGCGCGTATTGCGTAGTGAGATCATGTAAACGATCAAGGTTTTCGGGTCAGCCTATTAAATTATTTTCATTTCCTAATGATTATAGAAGGATAATATGGGCATCGAAGTGCCAAATATCTATGAGCGACGTTTCTAAATATACTCGAATCTGTGACAAATATTTTGAGAGAAGGTTCTATGGTCAAAAGTACGCATTGAAAACAGCAATTCCGACATTGTTTTTTGACGAAGAGAAATTATTAGAATCAGAAGTTTGCTCACCAATTACCAATTTATCCACAGCGAGTGATGCATCTACAACGAATGTTAACAATGATTCAGATATTTATAATTTTGTAGATGATCCACCGGATGTTGGTTGTTTAAAAAGTATTTGTGAAAAGTATGTTCAAACAATAGGATCTGTTGTTAATAATGAACCTGATAAAATAATATTTTGTGATAATTGTATCAAAAAAGAACAAAATGAATTGTACTACAGACGGCAACATAGTACAGTTTATAATGAAAACATTAAATTAAAAAAGCAACTATTAGCAAGCCAAACAATGGTACGTAATTTGAAACTTAAATTAAAAACGGATCGAAATAAAAAAATTATATTAAAATGAAAAAAAAAACAGAATCAACGCCGAACTAATCAAAATTCACAAAACATTTCGGAACTCGCTAAAGTGTTAGGAAAAATGTTACTTAAGAAAAAACAAACTTGGTTTAAAGAAGAAAAATTGCTTGCGCAAAGTATTTTTTTGAGTTCCCCGCGTACTTACAACTTACTTCGAGAAAAAATGCAATTAAATTTACCTTCCGTGAGATCTTTACATAACTGGTCCCCAATCAAAAATGTAACACCTGGCATAAATCTGCAGAACATTTCGCAATTAACTGATATTTTCAAAGATGAGAATACTTTAAATAAAGAAACCGTATTAGTTTTTTATGAAATAGCAATTAGACGTGATTTACAATATAATGTTAATTTAGACGAAATTATTGGTTTTTCTGATGATGGGGTTCACAGAAAAAAAGACTTACCTAAACATGTTTGCTTTTTCATGGTCCGTGGTTTACACAAAAAATGGAAATATATTATATCATATTTTGCAGACAAAAATATCAAAGGCGAAAAATTGAAAGAATTATTGTTCCAAAATATTGAAATTGTTACTAAAATTGGTTTGAACATTCGTACGGTTATATGCGATCAAGGTTCAAATAATAGAAATTTGTTTCAAGATTAGGTATATCAGCTGATAAACCATACTTCCTGTATGAAGAAAAAAAGATATATTGCGGGTATGATGTACCACACTTGATTAAATCTTTTAGAAACTAACTTATAAAGCACGATTTCAATACTGAACACGGTACAGTATCTTGGAATATAATTACAAAAATGTATTCGTTAGATCTACAAGGACCAAATCGAATGTGCTCTAAGCTCAATCAGAAGCATATTTACACTAATTCATTTGAAAAAATGAAAGTTACTTTTGGCTGTTCAAATTCTCAGTAATACATGCTCTGCAGTTATTAAAACATATGGAATGTGGGCACTTTACTGATTGTAAGGATGTAGCTGTTGGCACAAGCTTATTTTTACAAAAATTAATAATCTCTTCGATTGCTTGAATAGCAATGTTATTACTAGCGATAATCCAATTATAAATAAATAATCAAATTGAAATAAAATATTAAAAATCCTAGCCAAAATTTTGTTTAATAGTTTAATAAATTATCTATCTAAACAATGATATATTTCTATTAAAGTTATTCCAATAATTAAAAAAAAAATATTTAGTTCTCAAATAAGAAAACAAAATTTTTAAATTAAATCTTAAATAATTCAAAATTTTTCAAATTCTGCTGTTTGCTGCATATCAATGATTATTTGTTACATATGAATAAAAATTTAAAAACAAAAATATGAACGAAAATAAAATAAAATATAAATGAACTATAAAATAAATTACTACAAACACACATTCAACGTGTTAAATAAGAAACGCATGTATTTGTGAATAAAAATATATTAGCAATATAGAAAATATATGTATGTGCTAACATATGTGTAATATGACGGCAAATATAACATATGTAGCATATATATAATCAAACCAAATATATACTAAATATAAACAAGCGGAATAGCAATATTATTCATATTATCAGTCCCTCTCGTTCTGTGCTGGTTTAAAATTTTATTTTATAAAATTTAAACATGCAATATTTCTTTATATGAGATTGCACTACCGTGGTTATACTTAAAATATAATACTAATTTGTAAAATAATATATGTGAAATTCTCTATATATATATATATTTTCAAATTTATAATGCAGTAAAGCTATGATAATTACATATATTCTGTCCGTCGTATGTATACGCTATGTGCTGTACATACACAGCAGTATTACGAAAATATTATATTATATTTTCAACATAACGAAAAATATAAAAAATTAAAAATAATAAAACAGAAAACTATATAAACTTTCATGTATTATATAAATGATATAACTCACCATTTATAACATGTACTATAACATTAGCCCCTTCAGCAGTTGTCGGTATACATGAATAATTACCTGAATCGGATAATTTTGCACTTAATATCGTTAATCTGTGAAAAATATAGAATAAAATTTTTTTTGGGTATAACATGTATTAATTAATTATTTCTTTCCGTTTCACAGCGTGTATTCCATACATTTGTCATGTACGTAATATATTACTATACTCGTAACTTAAATAATTAATATAACTGAAATATAATTACTTTGACATTAATGAATTTGACCATGTTGTTTCTATAAATATTCTATCCGAATATTCATGAAATGCTTCATTTGGATGATATATTATTTTTGGATCAAGTAAAACAGGACCTTAATTTAAAGAAAAAAAAATTGTTTGTAGAATTATAATAATAACAATAATAATAATAATAATAAGAAATAATTACCACGAAACCATTGTACTGTGCCTAAATCATGTGGTCCTTGTCGTACTATACATTGTAATGATACTTTACTACCCATTTTTACGTAAATATCAGTTGGACCAATAATATTTGCTTTGGCATCTGTATTTAATAAATAAATAAATAAATAAATAAATAAAATGTTATTATTATTTATAAATTTCTATACTTTAAGAAAATATATGTGTTAAAAAATATATTGTATATAAAAAAAATATGATTATATCACACCCGACGACAACACCGCATCTGGGATGGATGCAGTTATATTGCATATAAAACGGTGGCGCACGTATTTGAAATAAAAAAAATTAATTATGTGTATATAAAATTAGACCAAATCGCATAATGCATTCGTAAAATAAAACTTAAAATATATATAATCTTTCTATAGAACTCTCAAAAGCCTATATATATATATAATTGTTCGAATAAATCAAATGAAAATATACCATTAAATTAATTCCGAAAATCTTTTAGCATTGCAGCAGTATGGCAACATATACACAAAAAAAAAAAGATTTATTTATAATTTCTATTTTTAAATAATTTATATTTAATTTCGTTGCGCCATACAAGGCAATGTCGTTTATCACACCAACACGACACAATGTAAATAATAAAATAAAATATTTGGTTAAAAGTATCTGGTGCTGTTTATATATTGTTCATACTGCGATCGATATGTGAATCACTTTTAAAACTGTTTCGAAAAAGTAATTATTCAGAATGTTGTGACGCAATCAATTTCATATTGTATATTCTCGTACAAACGTTACCATATCTTTATATATATATATAGGCATTGGAAACAACAGCAGAATTATGTAACCGAAAATTAAAATTATAACACAAAAAAAATAGAAACTATTATTGCGTTCGTGACTTATGCACACCTCCCTTGTATGCTTTCATATATATAAATTTGTATCGTATCGTATATGTGTGTATAAGGGAAAAAAATTTATTATACAAAACTAATTTGTCACAATCAATTTTGCAAAACATTTCAGATTCTTTTCTATTAGTTTTAGTTTATTTCTTGCCTTATTTTTCTCGCTGCTATATTATACAAAATATATTCTATTACTTATATATATATATAAATCCATACTACTACTAGTATTATTCAAGCAAAACAACATATAAATATATGGTATAGAGCCCACCAGCAGCAATTGAAATAACTTTGCTTAAAAAGTTATTCTATTAGCAAACTCACCATAATAATGTAATACTTAATGTGCTCAGCATAATTTATTTTGTCGTTTTTTTTTTATATATATTTCACATTATATGTACAATATTATAAAGGGTTCTATTCTATGTACACATATATGAATACATAAATATATTCTGAATTCTATATATTATAATATTATAAAAACCAATATTTATTGCTTGGTCTATTGCAAAATGTTCATTGAATTGGTTTTATTGATTTGGATTCAATTTAATATACATATAACGCTCTGTGTGTGTGTGTGTGTGTGTGTATCGTATGGGATATATAAGAATATAGTTTTATTTATAACAACTAGTTTTAACTTATATTCTATATTCTATTGATAGAACTAATACGTGCATATCTAATTTATTTATTTATATATGCAATTGTAAAATACGCAAATAAATTTATTTTTTGTTATATATATGATTGTAAATTAAGTGCGTGGCAATATATAATTTCTTTATATATTTATATTATTTACTGATTATGATTTATGGTATTGTTTATACAACTTATGTGACCTATTTATTTATATACTTTTTAAACATATACTATAAAATATACTGCAGTGATTGGATATTGATCATATCATGTATTCGTATGTGCTTAATATTATTACCACTACTTTATGAATGGAACTATATATATGTTTTATAATAAATTTTTATGAAGTTCTTGAAACACGTTTTGCGTATAGTTGGGATGTAGATGTAGAATTTTTTGTATTCATTTTTTTACGATTTTCATAATAATTCATATATTAAACTATACACATAATGAAATACTGCTCCGTACAACGTTAAAATACCATTATACCATTATACAAGATCTTCTGATGTCATACACTGCGTTAGATTTTTATCTACTTGAGATTTTAATTCATTTACAGATACTAAACACAAGAAATCTTGTGTAAGGTCAGATGAAGCAGGTCCATCATAGTCAAACCTAAATATTCATTGTTATGCTCTGAAGTTATTACGATCATATTTATTTGTTATATGTTATGAATTGCTAAAACTATTGCTGGCGTTGTTTACCGATAATTTCTAGGGCATGTCTGAAGTGATCTATAGAGGATAAACTACCGTAATGGGAGAATAACAACAACAAACAAATTAATTTTTCAACATTGTAATACCAATTTACAAATTGCTGAATCGATTAAAAAAATTATTTAAATTTAAGTGTTAGTACACCCATCGTACTCGCCGCAAATTACTCTTTCAGTTTACCTCATTTATTCCGATCGATGCAGCCAGTTTTTCTATGTAACACAGTGCATTTTTTAACAAACTATTTAACTATATAAAATTTGACTGATTTATCCGGATCCATTCAAATGAACCAAACTTCCACGGAGTGAAGTTATATAGGAAAATATAGAAATAGAGGCGATAGTTGGTATAGTTTCAAATTAAAAACATATTTTAAATAAATTTGTATATCGTTATAATAATCAAATATAACGTAATAAATGATGGATTCATATTTGTCAACCCAATAAATAATTTAACAACTGTTTAGAATTAATAATTACTTCAATTGCTATACATTTGAATACTCGGTGTCGGTGGGTGACCGGTGGTAGTGGTGAAATTTTCCTGTTTGGTAACCATTTGTTTTCTTTTTTTTTATTAAAACACAAATATTTTTATCTATATCTTTATTATCTTATCTTAACCTTTATTTTTATCTATTTCTTTATTATCTTATCTTTATCTTTATATTTATTTTTATATTTATTTTTATCTGTATATTTATCTTTTTTATAGGGGTTTAGAGATACTCAAGATTATTATACTAAAATAATGTTATTAAGGAATGTACAATAATTTACCATTTTGACTATATATTGAATAAATATTTGACATAGTTGCTATGATAATTGTTGTTTTACATGGTGAAATGCTATGCGCATATTTTCTGATGGGATATTATGGCGAATTGTTAATTAAATTCGCTGAAATTACTTTAAAGGTTTAAGTAATATTTGTACAATGCAAAATATTGTACATTTTTTTTCCGACTAACATAATCAATATTGTTTAAATTTATTGTAATTCTAAATAGTTGTTGGATAATTCATAAAATAACCTAGTGATTTCTTTCGAAAATTTCTACTTGATGCGTTTACTTTGAGTTCATAATTTAACTTGTTTTGTAATTTCATACAATATTTAATTAATTACCTAAGTGATTTATTCGCAGAATGTCTCAGCACTAATTACGCTGACATAAAATCTTATGTATATAATTATAATTAACGTGCAAAAAACTTTTCAAAGATGTAGTTATATAACATTTATTGCTACATATACATTTTAATAATACACATAAATATTTTAGATAAATTATGAAGCTTTTTAAAAGAAAACATTTTTAATTGTATCGCATATAAAAAGTATATATATTTATATGAAATATCTGTGCGATATAGAAAAGAAAACATTTGTACATATAAAAATTGATATAAAATTTGAGAGTAAAGTGCATTAGTTTTGTTTTATTTATTATTTTATGTATGTACAACAATATTTACTTTATTTTATATAACTTTTTAAAGTTTTCTATATGATTTTTTTATTTTATTCTATTTATTTTTTTTCTTCTTTATATTATTTCAAAGAAGAACAACTCTTACAGAATAAGAAATAAACAACATCTCCCGTATATATACACTTGTTTTTTTTTTCCGTATATAACTTATATGTAGAAAGTTATTTTCTGTTTAAACTCTAAAGATAGAGTAATATAAGTAAAAAAAAATAAAATATGTGTATGTTTTGTGTATGGATAATATAATCACGAACATAAAACAAACAATACAGCAAATTTTTCACATAAATTTATATAAATATCTATATCTCTATCTTAAATAAATGGGCATAGTTATATTCACATATATAATATTTTTTTTTATTTTATAAAAATGATTTCATTTTTTTATTTTTATTTTCACTCTCGTCGCAGAGCACTACCACCAACCCCCACTTTGTATGATGCCTTGACATAATTTATTTTTTTGTTATTTCATTCATTACATATACATTCAAGAGACGACGGATACAGGAAATGGGAATAAAACTAAACCAAGATTTCACTCAATTTCATTTGACTTGTATTATTTGTTATTATAATAAACATACATTATATACATCCCATACAATACGTGTACATATATATATAGGGAAAAAAAAGTGGAAAGAAAGAACCTATTATATTCACTCTAAAGTCTAAACTCATATAAATTGGATGTGAAAAAAATATAACTCTATTTGTATAGCCGGTTGCAGTGGCGTTGTGTGCGTATAACGTAGCCGTTACCCTAAACAATTTGCCAAAAAAATGGGCAAATAAAAATTTTACTTTTTAACTAATAACTTGTATCAACATTTTTTACACTGAGTGTATATTTATCATGTAAACTGATTTTTATTCCAGCCATAAATTCGATGAAACCGCGAAGGTTTAATACGGTGAATGGTAAGTAGCATAGCAAGTCATATTACTCCAAGTGGAGCCGTATGGCATCTACTAAACATTCATTACAGCCAAGTTGGTAAATTACTCTGCATGGGAGTATATAAAAATTCACCGCAATTCTAATGTAATTAACGAAAAATGGAAGTTTTCATAATTCTATTATTTTTGTATTAGTGATTAGCCCATATAGTAAAAGTAGCAAGTCATTAAGTATGTTTTATACTGCTGGTTGGATTTAATCCAATTAATAATAATTTGACTATTTTAATTATATCACTTTGCTGGTGAGTGCATCATTTATTTTAATTCGACGTTAGATTAAATGATTTAGGGGTTGTTATTGGAGAACCATTTAGTATATTTTGTGAAATATTCTTATACCATCTTCGCTCATTTGATCATCTACTGCCTGCAGTTAGCAACAAATTACCACGTAGTCATCATTGTGTAAATAGTGCGAATAGATTTGTGTTGAAAAAATCTACTCAAATACTTATATATAAAGAAGTTATCTGATTAGATCCAGCAGATCTTTCTGTATCATTTGTAATATCAAAATTTGGTTAAAATTGTTGGATCATGCAAGAAGTTTAAGAGAGTCGCAAGTCTATATAATACTAGCACTAATATTTGTACTATTTTTTATTGATATTTCTTTTAGTCAATATCTCCAACCGCAAAAGGCAACAATATTCTATATTTTCTGTTTATATAACAATGCGATCTATTTTTGTTTCTGGTTTGCTTCTTTGCTTGAGATTTCCATAAATAATTATTGTATAAATTTATATGTACCAACATTATTTGACGACAAATCTGCAAATAATTGGCAATTTCTGTTCATATAACGATCAATTACGTGCACCCAGTTGTTACTGGAACATATTACTAATAGCACCAATGTTGTATTTTGATAACTCATCATAGTATATATAGATTTATATATCAATTAATGTCTTCCTTTCTATAGCCCTAATTGTCTGTTAGAATACTTTATTTTTACCATCAATAGACAAATTTGTCAGAACATATAGCAATATTTTATCGAAAATGTTATTTCTGATAAGAGTTTTCTGTCTATCTGCATATCTGATGGAGTAATCAGTAAATCAACAATTAACCATCGGCCAATTTGTGTTCATCGACTACTATTCCATCCAGTTTTACTTAAACCCATACATTATATCTAATTTATATATATTATTATTTATATATTACATTAGTTACAGTAATTATTTAATTAAATAAAACTTGATAATTTTTGAGCTGTGATGATAATAATAATAATAATAATACCAAAAATAATAATAATATTGAATAACAACATATTCTTTTATATTAAAATTAACAGTATGAAATAAATAATAATAAAAATGATAACAATATAACAATATATTCTTTTATATACTAAAATTAACCGTATTTGAAATAAATAATATTAAAAATAATAATAAAAATGATGATGATGTTGAAAATAATATTTGAATTTCTCAAAAAAAAAAAAAAACTTATATTATTTTCATTTGTTTTTGGGTTTTTTTTTCTATTTTTATAATTTCATTAATACGTAACAATTTATTTTTAACTTTTAAAGTTATATATTTTGTGCGCGCGTTTCATTTATTTTTGCATCGCAGTTGCACTAAGGCACACGTATCCGTAGACGATTTTTGTGAGTCCTTTTCTAATTAAAACCGTAATTTGTTATTGCCCTTTATTAATTCGTTTTATATATAAATACCTTTGTATTAAATTTAATTAAATAACAATAACATTAAAAAAGCGTGTGTGAGGAAAAAAGAAAAAAACCAAAAAAAATGTTATAATAATTTTTTCTTTCTTTTTTTTTTTTTTTGTGTACCATCATTTTGGATTGTAGTCCGCGTACGTGTGCTTGTTATAATACGATTTTATTTATTGTTGTAATTTTATTATATTTTTTTTTTAATTATTTCCAATAGTTTTATTAGATTTATATTTTATATCAAGTTGTAATTTGTAATTGTAATTTTCTAATCCATCGTTTAAGTTTAAATGTAAATCTTTAAATTGTGTCGGTCGGATCGGTTTTTGGCTTTTATTTTATATGTAAATGGATGAGCAAAGAATAGAATGTCATATGTAAGTCGAATTCTGATTGTAAATGCATTACCACGACCGCAGTAATTGTGTAGGTAAGTGATTTTATTGGTAATTGAATTTTAATTTTTCTATATTATTTAACAAAATTATACTCATATATTAAAATATTTACGAAAAGTATTTAAATGTAAAAATATTCGATATTATTGTACATTTAATTTTATAGTCACAAAAAGAAAAGAGCAAAACTATGGTAATGCATTGAGTAATGTTAAGTATAGAGAGTACATCGGTGGGATTGTTTTTTCACTTTCATTCGAATTGCAGAAGCAAAGTTAGCAGAGTACTCCACCCGGATTTTCTATGATAATGTTATTGTTGTAAAATCTATTTTATTTATTTAACTCATGAAATGATTGAAGAATTTAGTTTTATTTAAATTTGTATTTTTATATAATATTTAACCCTATCTATCTATTTACCTATGTAATAAATGAGTGGTACTTGTTAATGAAGGTAAAAATAAAACAAGAACATATTTTTTTTTATGGTCGAACATAAATCAATTTATCTAATAATTAATTATGTAATCGGGAGTTAATTGATTGAAAATATTCTATTTTGTTTGAACTCATTACAAACTTTAATTATATAAACTATATATAATATTTAGTAAAGGATAGAAAATATAGAAAATGTTTACCCAATGGAAAATTCAACGCCACTGATAGTGTCAGTGTGTATGTTTTGGATATGTTTAATACTATAAAAAAAGGAAAAAAATCTTTATATATTTCTTATAAATAAATATTCTGGATTTTACACTAGTGACGACAGTGACTAGTGCATATACGTATATAATATACATTACTTATTCTATAGTAGATTGTTTACTCTCATATATATGGATTTGTATTATTATAATACCGTTATATACAAATTTGAATAATTGTGTTTATTTTGTTAAATCAACATGTTTGGGATGTTTGGAATTTAAATTATTTGTTGATAGATGATTGTGTGTGAATCAGTTTTTTTTTGGGTACAACAGTTATACACACACATATATATATATATATTTAAGGATACCAAAATGAAATTAACTATTTATATTTCTGCACTTTTAACGAAAACTTTTAAGTTAAAAACATAAACTTAAATAAATTAATAAAACAAAACACATAACAGATCGTTTAAATTATAATATATAATTTTCGTATATATTACTTACTGTTACAGTATCATTTTTAAATTAATTATTCTATAGATTCTTGTATGTGTTATATATTGTGCGGAATCTCAGAATATATATACGACAATATTAGATACTCATATTATGAATGTAATAGTAGATAATAATATTTTTGTTTAAATTCCTTAATTAAATTTATCTAATTAAATATTAAGTTTAAAATATATTAAAATTTGTCATTGTATATTTCTTAAACGGTTTGATATTTCTGAATATTTACGTTGTTGTGATATAATTACATTTTAAATCCAGAACAATTTTTTGTTAATGTATGGAATCTGTTGTGAAAGGCTTTAAAAATACAAGAAAATTCTTTTATTGTACCTCTATTTTAGTATATTATTTCTATTCCAACATTTTTATGCTAAATTTGTTAATAGATTTTCTATTTTCTTGTTCTTATAATATATTATAGTTACTAATATTAAAATTTTAATTTATTTCTTTTTTTATTTTTTATAGAATATTTGCCTGCTTTCGTTTTATTGGAAAAATTAAATTGCATACAATAAATATAAAAGTCAAGTCCAATTTGCTGTGCAGAATATTTATTCATCTGCTACCTGCGGCTATAGTATATATTGGGAAAAATGATTATAGGTGAGTACACTATTTATTTTTTTTTTTATTAAATTTTAATTGTTTTATTTTATTATATTATAATTGTTTAAGTATCCGTGCATATAAAAACTTGTAAAAAAAAAGGTTATTTATCAAGAAAATTATCCAACAAATACCATTTATCCCAACCTTCTTATTCATTTCATATGTTTTTTTTGATTAATCGAATAAGAAAAAACACTCTGAATTGAACGACTTGTTTTGTATAGAATTAAATATATTAAAAAAAATATCGAGTAGTGCTACATAATACCGCAAATGAGATTATGATTTTTAAAAAATTTTTTTTAATGATTAAATTAAACGTTGCCATTGCAAATGGAAATATATATATATGAATATTGATTAATAAAATTCATCACCTCGGATTCTATTCGAACAAAATAGTATATATCAATGACGCATTAATTGTAGTTTATCAAATTCCATTTAACAAATTAAATATAAAAATATAATATAAAGAATCTTATATAATTTTTTTACTAATTTTTAACAACATTTTTATTCAATGTTTTTATTTTATTTTTTTTTTTTTTTTGAAAATGTGTGCGCGTGACTTGTGAAACAATGTTAATTTTAACCTCACTTTACTATTTGTTTAAAAACATATTATACTGTACTATTATGTTAATTTCTATAGTAAAAATGAATATAGGTGTATATATTGTTTAACGTATAGGATATTTTAAAATTACTGTTCCAGTAACTAATCTTAAAATTAATAACCCAAAGAATATAAAATGTTTAAATAATAAAATTGTGTTTTTACGTTTATGAGAATAAGATTGTACATATACATGAAAATTATATATAGATACATAAAATTTTCAAATGAATCATAAATATAAAACTTCATTATCTGGATACATTTATAAATATACACATGTATTATATATGGTATGTATCTATTTAAATTATAAATTATAAACTAGCACATACCCCCATGTACAAATTCAATAAAATGAAAAATACTAAAAACAAAATAACAAAACAAAACACATACAAAATTTAAAAACATAAATAAAAATAGAAAACAATATAAAATACTTACCAACAACATTTAAACGAAAAGCCATCGACATTTTTGGTTCTGTATTCACTTGGCATTCATATATTCCAATATCTCGTATTTGCGAAAATTTAATTTGTAATGTCCAATTTTCTGAATTCTCTGGTCGTATTACCTAAATATAATAATACGTGTACATACAAATATTAGATATATATATATGTGTATCTTGTGTTATGTTAAATGAGTATTGTAAATAAATATATGCAATATGCGAAATAAAATTTCATTAGTCATTTGAAATTTTATGTACCTTAAAATCAATACGGTAAAAATATATACTAAAATGGAAAATAAACTCTTGGAAATTTTATAGTCACAGAGCCAGCCTCATATAACTTGAAAAACGATTGTATTTTATTTTATTTTATGTAATTTTTTTTTTTTTTTATTTTTGTGATAGTATGCGAGTCTTTAGTATTTTATTGTATGTATCTATATCTATATACTAAATATAATAAATGTTAAATAATACTATCTGTTATATGTTAGGCTATGTATATATGTATAGTATAGTGGTAATAATGGTAACCAAAAGAAATGAAAACACAAAGTCAGTCGATGTAAAAACGAAAAAAATGTTCGATGAGCTCGATTGCTATTAAACATTAAACATACGTACCAAACATATGTACATTTATATATACAATATATAGCAACGTGTGTAATAGTTTAAAATAAATATATATAAAAAGCATTGAGAAAACCTATTTTTCGTGTGTCGGCAATGAAACTAAATTCTTTTGGCATTCAATTTCAGTTATATCACTTTTAAAAATAGGAAAAAAAAAGGAAATAGAATGGCTTTTGTTTTATATATTATAAAATGCTGGAATGTATGTGCATGTTTTGTGTTATGGTGGTATATATATACCCACGATCGAATGTAGAAGAAAGTTTATATATTTTTTCAAAGCAATGAAAAAAGTTTTCCATTTTATTCATTTTCTTCCTTGTTGTTGTTATTGTTTGTGATGGTATAATTTTTTTTTTTTGTATGTTCTTTTACTTTTTTTTTTTTTTTTCCTTTTTAGTTATTCTTGAAGAAATCACAAATGTTGCATACGAAATTGTTTTATATACGTTTTGTGCAAAGTAAAATAAATTTGTTGATTTACGATTTTAAGTTTATGGTTCAAGTTCTATGTGTGTGTGTGTGTGTGTGTGTGTGCTGTATGGTATTTTTTTTTAGATATTTTGTTAAACTTTTTTTCTTTTTTTTTGATGTGTTTGTCTGGCTTAGACGGAAAATTAATTGATATAAATTAATTTTTTGAAGTATCATTATTTTTGTGTTTTATACTTTATTATTTATAATATAAAATTTGTTATATATATTCTTATATAAATTACAATATATGAAAATCGGTCATACACTTTATATAAATTTAATATTTATTTCATAATAACAAAATTTATATGGGTCAATATTAGTATTAATAACTAAACTATATAAATATGCAGATTTTTGCACAATTTCTTCTTTCCATTTATAGTAGGTGCATTCTTGATAAATAATTTATAGCCATTATAAAACTTCATTGATCCTTGAAACTTAAGTAGTGTTGCTCCATTTTTTTTTTTTTTTCATTTAATTATATTACATAATTGTTGCCAAATGCTGACAATGACAATTAAGTCATTTATGCAATGGAAAAAAAAAAATAATAAGGAAACATATGTCCTTCAATACAATTTAGTGAATTGTTATAAATTCACATGCAAAATTATTTATCAATCTTTCTGATACATAAAGTGATTATGTAATGTCTTGTGAATATCATATTATCTACTTATGAAAGTAGCATAACTTAATATAATGATGATATTTCACAAAAATAGCGTTTATAAATAAATTAATCAACATTGTAATTACTTTGTTACCTACTTTTTCTCTGCCATCGATTATAAAAAATCTCTTCTATAAAAGATTGATTATAATTTGCAATTCTGTATACAAATATGAAAATCTGATAAAATTATGGTCCATAATTAAAAATAAGATGATAATTCATTTGAGATGATTTTCCGGGAAAATTTAGTTTGGTGTATACCTTAATTTTTTTTTTTTCATAATTTAGTTTAATTTCTCCTATTGGTTATAAGAAATATATTGTGATATTGAAAATTTAATGCATCGCCACTCAAAATTTCCAGATTTATGTAATAAAATTATATTTTGTTTATAAGCTGAAGTTTCATTTAGGTCAAAATCAAATAAAATTCAAAGATTTTATTTATTTTTTTTTTATTTTTCTTTATCCTCCCCCATTCCAAAGTATGAAAATTTTTGAAGAATTTTCGAAATTATTATAAATAAAACAATAAGAGTTTGGAACAGATTAATTAAAAAAAATCACAATTTTATCTATTCGAAATAAAACACTATTTATTTTTACATTTTACATTTATCGTATAATTCGTATATATATATTTTCTGTTTTTTATTTATCTCACCGAATGGCAATAAATTCATCTTATTTTTCAGCGCTCAATAAAATTTTCTAATGAATTTTTGAATAGAAAAATGTTAACTGTATATATAAATAATATCTTATCAAGGAAAAACGAAAGAAAAATAAGTTTATATAAATATTTTTATGAACTGTAAAATCTTTATAACCATAATAAAATGATATTTTGTATATTATAATTTATATATAAAAAACGTACGCGTATACTACGTACAAGTGTATAATGTATTTTCCTGCTATATGTATTTTATAATAATAATAATTTAATATATTAATATATGTTCGCATTCATGTGCAAGTACATTATATATTCCATATATTGCGTATATATATTTATATAATAAAATAAAGAATGTGTGTGTGTGTGTGTGGGGTTAGTGTAGTCTATAAATTTATGTATACGCATATGTGACCATTAGTAGACCAAGCGTATAATATTGTTTATTTTATTCAATATGTATATATATATAATTTATATATATAAAGTATGTAATCAAATATGTCTTATATATACCGTATAAAGTATAAAGAAAAATACTATAATATTTATACCTGAAATCGTCCATCAGATGTATATGTTGAAATTCCGGCAGTCAATATATGTAGATCCCTTTTTCTAATCCAAGATACCTATATATATGCGAAAAAATGAAGTGAAAGTGTATTAAAATATAGGTTATATCATGTTATATAATGTAAATAAATATTAGTATACACATATTTGTATGTGCATTGCATATATATGATCGTATATATATATCATATATGTTTATATCGTCTCTAATATCTATGTACCAAATATTTCTTCACATGGAAGATGTGTTCATATAATAGATATTTATTTATATTTATATGTAAAAAAGAAAAAAAAAATACCGAAAATCGAAGTATTCCCAATTTCATTTTCTATGGGTATATATTTTTTTTTATTTTTCCTTTCGAAGGTTTATTTTGATTTCACTTATATGTACATTACATATATATATATATTATATATTTATACACGTAACGTATTGTGTATCTAATATCTATCTACCACCCATTTCTATCTGCGTATATGTAATACGTTTCTCTATATAAATAATAATATTTTGTACATATATACGATAATATCAAACGTTATATATATATATATAAATATTATGTTATACACCTAATAATAATATACACACCACTTAAAGCTATATAATACATGTGTATACGGAACAATATTATAGGAGATATAAAAATGGTAATGTTTTTTTTTTTTTTTCTGTATATAAACGTGGTAGAAAAAAAAAAGTTTCATTAATATATGCCTTTTATATATGTACACATATATAGGCATATATTTATTAAATATTCATTAATATATTATACAATTCGTATACATATCCATATCAAAAATATGTAAATATTATGTATTAATACATATTTATATATATTATTTCTAAGTACACTTGTTATTTAACGAATAAATTACCGAACGCATATACATTTAGATTATTATTCAATTTAAAATTTTAATTTATGACTGACACAGCATGAAATATATATATAAACGAAATTTTATGGAAAATTTAATAATAACAGAGTCTACATATTATTATCTATATATAGTCAATTTAAAAATATATATATCCACATTTCTATATACGTACGTGAATGTATACATAACAATTTTAAGTTATATACTCGGTTATATATTCATATGTATATGTGTAATAAAAATAACACCCTCAATTTTATTTGATACGTTTCAATTATGATATTAAATCAGAAAAAAATTATACACAACATTGGCACATTGGGTTGACAGTTTATGCGTGCAAAATGCCAAACTCAATTTCCCTAAATTTACATGCGAAATTTTTCATTTGGGTATAATAACATTTGTTTGTTTATATCTATGTATATATATATGAAATAAGAAAACATAAAGTATTACAATGTCTATGCACTCATAATTATGGGCTAATTACTCATATACATAAAAGTAATGGAATTAAAGAAACATGTAAACACCTTTCGACGATATACGACCAATTTGATGAATTCTAACCAAAATTTGACTGTAATGTATGTTTGGTAGATTCGCAATAACCTTCACTGTTGTGAAAAAAAAAATTGATAATTCTTCTCATAATTTATAATAATATATAAAATTTTATTTATAATTTATTTTATATATGACTTTAAGAAATATATGTGTTTTATTTAATTTTTAATAATTAGTGTTTTGAACAACATTTCATTAGTTTTAATTTTATATAATGGTGGTTTATGGTATATAATGTGTCTAAATATTTATGTTATAACTATATAAAACATTTCAAATTATATTATATGTTTTTAAATGGATATTTTAGTGTTGTAGTGTATATAAACATATATGCATGCAAAATGTTTCCAGACAAAATTAATATTAGTAACATCACGTAGACAGTTATTTTCTATATATATATATATATATTAAATAATGTGTCGTAAAACTGTGATATATACATCGTTTATGAATTATTAATAAATACAAGGTAAAATACCATCTCTATAAAAACACAAAAACTGTATGCTTAATGAGGACAGTGATAGAACTGTATATACGCACGCATATGGTTTAATACAATTAGCAATAATATATATCTCGCACATTATTTTTTTATTTTTTTTTCGTAAAAGTTATATTAGACAATATAGAATAACTTATTCTATTAATTATGAACAATTAAAAGTTACCAGACAGTCTAATGTTGATAAATTTTTCAATCTCTATACTTTCAACATAATTATATATTTGTTTACTATCGATAAATATTTTGCGCATAATCTTTTGATTATAATATAAATAGATTAAAAAAATGTTTGCTAAAAGCTTTATAAACTATTATATGAATCAAAGGGTGTTAATAAACTAAATACTTAAGATATATTGTATATCAAGATCAATATTAGTCGAATGCAACACATATACCATGTACCAGAAACTCAGCACTATATAAATTAAAAATTATCCTTTTGATTTATTTTAAACCATTACATTGTTTATAACACACACACCTTAATTTATGGTTACAATTTTCTGAATTTATTATCTGTATAAATTTAAGTAAAATTTAATTAATATTTAAAAAACAATCTATGTCAAAAATTTACATTTTCTTTTCACTATATGATAATTAATTTTAATAAATATGTAGCACATGTTCAACACAAAATTTATATACGAAAATAAATTCTATTTTAAAAAATTTTTTCAATCATTCGTATATATTTAATAAAAAAAATAAAGAATCAAAAAATTCATATACACTTAATTTTATAAATAATTTTTTTACTTAACAAAAACTTTATATAAAATATATAAATACGATAAAAAATAAAAGAAGCAAATGACATCAAATGTCATATAAAATTAATGTCAACAAATCACAGATTTGTTGTTTTCTCTAAAATAATAATAGTATATGGCTGACGGTGGTGGTGTACAATCTTTTTATCTTTCCATATTATATTTTGTATGTTTTCATATATTTATTTTATAAAAATGACACTGATAGATACACCAAAAAAAAAAAAAATAAACATCAGAATTATACATTTTTATATATTTGTATATACATAATATTATCACATAAATGATTGCACACTACAAAACACCCAAACAACAACACCCCCACACACCCAGTTAAATGTGAAAACTTAACTTTTTATTTATACATATTTCTTTTGCTATTATATTTATGTTATATGAAGTATTTTAGTGTGTATATATAAATATATATTTGACATACATCAATCAATAAATATATGAGCTGTAAATAAATATTTATATAACCCATAACCATTTTCCTTCACATAAACTTTATACTATATATATATATATTTTACATATATTTTGAAAAAATTGAAAATTCAAAATGTTATTGAAATGAATGTATTTAAACAAATTTTTAAATTCAATGATTTTGCATATACATTTACTTTTAAAATATATATATAAATTTATAATATTAATATGTACGTTTTGTCGTAGAAATTGTCGTTTTTATTTGTAACTACAAATATGTCGTGATTATATTGTATAGATTTAACGCAGATATGTCTTTAAGTGTCATAAAATTTCATGACATTTTGTTGCGTTTATATATACAAACTAATATAAATATCAATAAGTATTTAATGGTCGTGAAAATATTGGTGATTATATACCGTTGTCATAGAACAAAATCATCAAAAGTGTATGCTTATCAGACTATATCCAGATTGTTGTCTGTATTATTCCGCAGAGGAATTTTTCACAAAGAATTTTTTATATAATTGTAATTATACTCTTACTCGTTAATATAATTTTGGTTTTTTACATTTTTTTGCTTCGTATTAAATCGAAAAAAATTATCGTTCATCAATTTGTATACTGACTATTTGACAAACAATTACTGTGAATATTTTCTATTATCAAAATTACATGTTGTTAATAAAGGTAAAGGTTGTAGTGATGTTAACGTGCAATTCATAAGACAACGACGATATATTCTCAAATAGTATTTATGATGTAGAAATTAAAAAAGAGTTCGAAAATTTTTGTGACAGCGTATGTGTTTTTATTCACCCAATCAATTATTTGCGTTTTTCTTGTTTTTATCAGAAATTGTTCCCCCTACACATGTGTATTATTATTAACAGTGAGACTACAAAATATGTTCATTTCTAATCTTCAAAACATTTACAATAAACTATATTTTTATTATTGCATTATAAATGTTTTTTATTCAAATGTTTCCCAACGGACATTTTGACATTTCTAATATTTTTTTATTTTTTTCTATATTGATTGGTATATCTTTATACTACGCGCTGCTCTGTCTGGTCTGGTCTATATTTTATTGATTGGCACTTTGAATATAATATATGCATTTATTCGCATTTTATATAATATTATTGAGTGAGAGAATATGTAAATAAATATTTATGAAAATAAATCATACTATAAAATGTATTTATTATGTAAAAATGCATAATATCGCATATATAGATTCATACCTGTCTATGTGTATAGAGGTTATTATATTAAATTTCCAATTGAAAAAATTTATAAACATATACATTTCATTTAAACTATATACACACAGTAGAATATAGATCTGATTAGTGTCAGCCATTCGATAAGTATCACAAATTAATTCTATGATCCGAATTATCTTTTGGAAAATTTTAAAGTTGGATTTAGATATTTCCAGAAAATGATTGTGAGTGAAATTGATGATTAAAGGATTATAAAGGACATATCATGGAGCTTACAATGTTTTCTAAAATTGAGTATAAGAATTAAAAATGTATTAAACTCGAATTTGTGTTTCAAGGATCATGAACATTTCTAGGACGTTGCAAGGATATTTGTTGAAATTGTGTATGCGATATTACTACATGCATATATGAAAGAGAAACAAAGAAAAAATTAAGCAGAATTGCTATTCTAAGGTACAGTTACATTTCCATTATCTAATGTAAGTATGATTTTTCTAATTTGGCATGTGCTACAAATTCTACTTGAATCCTTCTTTTAAATAAGTTTAATATGATTCTGTTTTCAAATATATATGAACAAAATGTTTGGAAAATATCTAATAATTAATGAATAGGTGAAGTAAATCAATATTTTGAACGTCTTCCGCACACACCCACTATATTCAATAAAAATATCAAGTTTATGAAATGTGTATCACGATCAAAATACGATTATATTGGAATATAAAAAAAATTATTATTTCTCATTTAATATTTGATTGATTGATTTATCAAAATTTTCAATATTATATCCATTAAAAAAAAAGTAAAATCTTTATTTCTTCCAAAAATAATATTTATAACATTATAAATTTATGATTTTTATATCATTATTTTCATCACCAATTATATTTATCCAATAAAATTTATGGTTCATGAGATATATTTATAAAAATAAAATTTTGGAGAGATATAAAAAACGTATAGAAATACAATATATAAAAATTCTGCACTGTAACTTTATTATATTAAACATAAATATAACAATTTAAATTTCATTCAAATAATATAAACTTTAATTCAATAAAATTATACATTTAAAAATATATCTCAAAAAATATATGAATATGCATTTAAAAATAAAAATGTTAAAACTTTTAATATGTTATATAAAATTTTACGTAATATAATATTGTTACCTAACATAAATTTAATATAACAGAGTTATATAAAATTTTGAATATTATATAATATTATTATAATTATGACTGTTGAATTAAGTATGAGTTTTTATTTTTTATATATATATATATGCGAAATACATATAAATATTATTATATGGTTTGCATATAACTGAAAATGTTTAACCCATAAAAATTAAATTGTATTACTATTATCATAAATATATACTTATCACAGATATACTAAATAAAGTATGGAAATTAATTTTATTTTGTTTATCATAAAAATGTTTAAGGGTTTTTGAATTAATATTTAATTACAATTGTTAATAACTTATATATATAAATATTATATATACAATTTTTCTCTTTTATATATACAAAGGATTATTAATTATTATTATATTTGCATAACATTTTTTTTTTCCCCGTTTTTCAAATATATAAGTTAAGTGTTTTGTAAATTTATTTCTGAAGCGTAAAAGTTTTTGAATAAATATTTTTTAATTTAATAAACTACTATTGTATATGAGAGAGGGTAAAAGTTTTGGTCAAACAAAGAATTGTTATTTTTTAAAATAGTCTCTAATATGTATACTATAATGGGGGGAAAAAAATTAACAGTATTAAATAATTTTTTCATCTGAATATGAACAAATATTCGATTTAATCACACCTTTTACTAAAATACACCTATGAGAAAAATTTGTTGCTATTTTAAATCAATCAAATTAACAAAATTAATTGTTTTAACAAAAAATTTGCAACCAATTACATTTACATCGCAATACAATAAATAGGTGATAATGGGTGATTAGATATAGATAGATAGATTATATTCTACGTATATAGGAAAGTTGTCATGGCAATATTTATTGTACTCGACTTGTGTTGAATTTCACTATCACTTTCACCTGTGTACAGTAGTCGTGGTTACCAAAAATAACATAATCAAATTTGAAATCTTGAAACCAAATTACATATGATTTTGTATCGTACTACATTACTGAACTTTGAATTCACACTAGTATTGCGTTAAATATCGTTAACAATTAATACAATATCTAATACAGTCAAAGGGGTAAACTTACGGTGTGTTTTTGAATAAACACCAGAGGATTCGTATTATACAACATATACTTAACACTTGACATAGAATTATTCAGAAACATATTTGATAAAGTAGCCTGCGAAACATAAGGCATTTTATATTAGTTACCTAATAAAATTTTGTAAATAAATATATAACATATGTGAAAAACTTGTGGACGGATTAGTGCTTGATTAATATATTAATTGCAGTTACTTATGCATAATAAATTCTGGTTTAAAATAAAAACATTATTATATACACATTTTCTGTTCCATAAAAATGGATTTAAATGTACGCATACATACCATATATGAGAAAATTAAATTTTTCATTTAATATCTCAACTTAAAACCTATGTTATAAAACTTTTTAAATCTATTTATAAAATGTAAATTATTAATAATACTTAAATAAATATAGTATATACGAGATTATATGTTTATATATAAATATTATGTATATAAGAAACATTACATTCAATATTTTAATGTAAAAAGGAGTTGAGCCATATTTCACACTTTTGTGAATATCATCTATATGTAATTTATCAAGACTGTATGTATGTATACCAGTTGATTAACCATTCTTTATTACAACTATGTACATTTTTCACCCATTACTATATTATATTATATAGTAAATCTTATTTTCCTAAGGCCACTGCATACTGACGGAAAAATAACTCATTTTACTCATATTTGCATATATTTATATATTTCATCGCAGTGATTTTATAAAATTATTCAATTAAAAATAGGAAACGTAGTGTAACAATTAGTTTATATTCTCGCA
The DNA here is from genome assembly GCA_910594885.2 of Bibio marci. Taxonomy (NCBI): domain Eukaryota; kingdom Metazoa; phylum Arthropoda; class Insecta; order Diptera; family Bibionidae; genus Bibio; species Bibio marci. Next base: position 43,871,210 of record OU343117.1, read on the forward strand.
TATTTAATTTTTGTCTTTCGTCTATATCAATAAGATCTATTTTATAAAAAATTTAAATATCATCGATTGAAAAATTATTTTCTGTGTACATTAAATAATTTTAAAAAATATTTTCGTCTATAAAAGTTTGCTTCAAATAATTTAAAAAAAATTCTTCTACGTAGGATTTTTCTATACAAAAAAGAAATTGAAAAAATTTAGTTTACAAAAGGCGCTTTTCCTAAAAATTGTTCATAAGTCACTAGGCAAATTTTTTCCAATATATCTATTATAAGATATATGACTTTCAGAAAAAAAAATTCATTCCCTATTATTGAGTGACTTGCTAATATAGAGAGAGAATTTGTACTGTAAAAATTCTATACTGTATATAAAAGTATTATTTTAGTTAATTAACATATTACATACACTTCTGGCGAAACCAATACAGCATCATCAATAATATTTACATAATATCAATATAGAAAAAATATAGTATAAAATATATTTGATCATTCAATAATAAATGAACAGAAATTATCTATATATAGTCAATAGTCTGGAGAGTCGTCTATATTCAATTTATATTTATTGTTTGGAAAACAATTCATTTTAAATTTTCCACTTTTATAATTTAATCAAATATATTTCATTTTCATTATATATTATATTATAATGTAATAGGTACACTGACATACACTCAAAGTATACATAAACACACACACACACACACACCCTACATATTATAAACAAAAGAAGAAAATTATGTATTAAATTTAAGGACTTTTCACAAATACATGTAGTTAGTTCTTTTTTAATTTAAATAGAATTTTAACACATAAAAACATAGAAAAAAAAAAGGAAAAACAAGGATAACATTTTTAGCTAACGAAAAAAAAACAAAAAAAAAGTACAAAAATACAAAAAATAAATGATAAAATGAAAACACCCTCATAATTTCATTCAAATTAATTTCAATTCCCATAGAGCTTTGTGAAAATGTATATAATTTTTCAGTTTAAATTTTTTCACATCATTTTCTTATTTATTTATTTATTTAATTTTTCACCATTTTTTTTTGTTTTACATCGTTCATTCATATAAATATATATAACACCACCATAAGTTCTTATCAAAAATATTTTCCCATATTCTCAGTTTAGTAGAAGTAAAGTAGTAGTAGTAGTATTAGTAGTAGTAGTAGTCGTAGTAGTAGTAGTAGTAGTAGTAGTAGCAGTACTAGTAGTAGGTGTATATATTCACAAAAGAAAAATTTCATTATAAAATAATGGATATCTGATTCAATCATATTTCTTTCCTTCTATATCCGTGCACGTACCAGTGCTGCACACACACACACACACACACACACACACACACACACACACACACACACACACACACACACACACACACACACACACACACACACACACACACACACACACACACACACACACACACACACATATAATTTCTATCTAATATATTAAATTTTAATCGTCTCATCTGTCAGTTGAATTACACATATTTATTATCAATTACTTGTAAATTGAATACTTAAGGGAGCATATAATTTTTTTACACATATATATATATACGCTCAAATTTTTTCCTTGGAATATATAGATTTTTAAGTTTATCGCCCCGAATGTGTACGCAGACTGTGACGATTATATTTATTTACTTATATTTTTATTTACTTGTTTGTACATAACATATTTATTTATATCTATATATATATATGGTATATATCTTTATGTATGTATATTATATAATACGATATATGTCTTCTTGTTGGTATCATACATATATAAAATAGTCTATTTATATTTTCAATGGATCCATTTTTGTTCCCCAACAATTTTTTTTTTTTTTTTTTTTTTTTTGTTATTATTAATTCCCTTAGGGTATTGAAAGTACATTTTTATGTAAATCAGGACAACCAGGTTTGTTAAGTTCATTCAAATATATATTTTCATAAATATGTATATATATTTTGTATATGGTAGATAGGTATAAAGATCTCTACAAACATATAATACATACACAAACAAATATATGATTTTATTATATGTTTACCGTACACATATGCATATTATATTATATAGACATTTACATATAACTTTGTAATAATGAATATAGACATTGTATATATAAAATACACATTTATTTATTCAATATCTATATATATATATGAATAGAGAAGTTTAACTAAATTGGAGTGTGTAGATTTTATTATTCTTATATACTTTCATGTACATTTCATAAACATACAGACATTTATATAATATTATATTAAATTGTTATGTGTGTTATGTTATACAATACCATATATATATATATATGTATTTATATAAATTTATCTCTGAAGAATATCTAAATTCATTTTAAGTAAATCGTTTGGGTACTTTTGACTAACAAAATATACTTGTTGTGTTACATACACAGATATTCGAATATATATATATATGGTAGTTATAAAAGCTTATATTTATAAATTTATATTGAGTTGTGTAAAAATTTCGTTCCATTTTTCCTATTTTATTATTTTATTTTTATTGACATTTAATTTGTATATATTTTATTGTTTCAATTCCCAATTAGTTTTATAAAGTTCAATAGAAACGCAATGCCTGGGTGTATATAGACAAATGTAAAAATTGCAAAAATATACTGCAAATTAGTTTAAAAATAAAAATCATATGTTAACTGGAATGAATATTGGCTGTCAACACAATGCAGAGTTTATGCAAACAAATATAAATGTATATAATAGGTTTATGTTATTATAAACCCAAAAAATATTCATTTCAACAAAAAAAAAAAAAAGTAATACGAATTTTTTAAACCGCCCTAGGTATATGACATTTTGATTGAAAAATCATTTGTAATTTATTCATTTTATTTAAATTTACATATAATAAGTATTAAATTTCAAATTGAATCATGCATATACATTACGCATATACATATATCATCTATATAAATAAATTATGTTTACCAACATACATTGCTATTGTTGTTATATATATGGTATATCAATATTATATCTGTCGAAAGAACATCAAACCAATCAGATACGATCAATCTTATATTATATATAAGAATTTATTATATATATATAGTATCATTTTTGTAATTATGTAAATTTAAAAATTTATTGATTTATATTCGGTGCATGTATATTATTGCGTATAAATTGTTTTTTTTTTGTTTTTTTTTTTTCTATACATATATTGGGATTTATATAATATTATAATAAATATTGTAAAGTAGTATATGATTGTGCCTATAAATTATATAGGAATAATTCTTTAAGGGAAAAAATTCAAAAGAAATCATACTGACAAAAATTGCTAAAGATAAAAGATCATTTAAATTTAAACGATATGTTTCGCAGAATTTTTTTAAGTACATAATAAACATATAGTCTTGGAATTACTGACCCTCGAAATCAGTACGTATTTCAATATATAGAATATACAGGCCTCTGTAGATGAGTTTACATCGGTTTAGTTTTTGATAAACATATAATGTTTATAATTATAGGGATCTTTCGTAATTACCAATTTGAGAAAAATAATAAACATCGAAGAAGCATTAGTAGTTATATGATGTGACTGTGGAGATGCAAATGAATTAGTGACGCATGTATTGTACTAAGTAACTATTGAAAGATAATACGAACTCAAAAATTTATCTAAAAAATTATACAAAATAAATATCGTTCACGTACACTGATGCAATCATCATGTATGCTATACAGCATCATATAAAATAATTTAATTTGTCTCTAATTTGAAAAATATTCAAATAATATAAATATTATATAGACGCAAAAATGTTTTCAAATTATATACTTAAATAAATTACGTAATGTAATGTTAAAACATTACGAAAAAAATAAAATAAAAATAAAAACAAACAATTAATTTTAAATAAATATTATTATAAAATTTAAATTTTTAGAAATTTTTTTTATATAAATTAATATTATAATTGATTCAATTAACAAAAATATTTTTAATTTGAAAATGTTGTCATAATATGTTTGTATACGGTACACACACAGTATATATATATATATTTATAGCGGCTATATATATATATATAATAAAAAAAAATCTACGCACGAACGATCATTGTACATGTTTTATATTTGTATATTCGCTGGTATATACAATATATAAATATATTATATTAAAAATTTACAAATTTTATATTGTGCTTGGAGCAGGTGAAATTTATGCACAACTCATAATATTGTATATATATATATATAAATCTATATGTATATTTGTGTCTATATAGACATACATTTGTTTATGCATATTGTTATTATACATAAATTGCGTACACGATTCAAATATATAATATTATATATGCATAGATACGGAAATTCCATTTTAAATCAGCAGTTATTTTCTGGCGTAGTTATATTATTTTTTTTACCAATACGATTTTAAGTGATATTCATGTTGATGTCATCCTAAAATCCAATGTATTTTAATTTTCAACCAAAAATATTCCATTTGGATCGCTTAAAAAAATTCGTGAAGTCAAATATTAATCGATTTACGAACGCAAACATATTTTGTAAATGTAAAAAGAAGTTAAAGAATTCAAGTTCCAGACAAAAAAAAAACTATCAAGATGTGTATCGCGTTATTTAAATTACAAACATCAACTGTTGGGAATGAAATTTCTAATTTCTAATATTTGGCTTTACCATATATATTTTGTTTCAATATATGAATTGTTTTGATATTTTGCTATATTCGAAATTTAACCATATGGATTCTTTTAGGCGTGACCAAGACGAAATAATTTGGCGTAGAAAAATAAAATTTATATTACGATGTCATCTTTTATATGAAATCATTAAATCATAGAAAAATAACCGTGCCCAACTCGTGACTGATTTGTAATGGAATTTCCGAATAAACAACATATATCGTTGTACATTAAATTTTTTGAAAAATAACTTTTTCCATATAACGCTCCCATATGTGTTTGTGTGTGTGTGTGTGTGCTTTATGTATAAAAATAAATAAATAAAGTTTCATATTATATTGATAAAAACGAAGAAAATTCTTTTTATTATATTTTCCTTTCCATATTACTCGTATATTAAATTAAGTCTCTTAAAAAAATATATTTTATTTTTTTTTTTTTTTATTTCATTACATTTCTTCTGTATATATGTATTCAGACACACACACACACACACACACGCCTACATACCATACGTTTATCTTCTTCGTATCGCAAATTTTTACAAAAAATATATGCATATATCGATGTGAATATGTATAACACATATTTGGTATCTTCATTTATATCGCTATCTATATATATCTACCATATTTATATCTATATCTATATCTATCTGTAATACTACTAAGAATAAGAATATCTTCTTGATATATACATACACTCTCTAAATTGTGGATATATATAACACACAAACACATGATATAGATATAATTTTAAATATATATGTTATGTTATATACTATATATTTATTGTATAGAGATAGACGTGTAAATATATATATATAAATACATATATTGTATACAATGCAGAAAGAATAACAGAATAAAGGAATAAATTGACTTCAGACGTGCATACCTTTCTGAGATGTAATAACCAAATTATTTTCCCTTAAGCTCTATGGTTTCTTTTCATATTACATTTATATAAAATATACTTCTCTATATATATATATATAAAATAATACATATACGTTTACAGACAGGATGTATTTAAAGAGTTGCTAGAGTTGATAGATAGTGAAGAATTATATAAGTCGAAATTAACACATTGCTGTTGGAATAGGTGGGTGAGGTGAGCTAACATATATGTATAATATTCTTTCAATATATATATTGATGGTCATTCAATAGAACATGTAAAATTGACCTGAGGTTTACTTCTTGAATTTATCATGTTATAATATATAAAGATGTGTTATCCAAATTGGTCAAGGGAACATATTAATCTGTATTATCCAATCATAGTAGAACTGCATTATGGATTATTGTCTTGTTATATGAACTTTTTTTTTTAATGCAAACTAAATCAACATAACTATTTCAAAGTCATCTTGTAATCGCATCGATAGGTCATCGGATGATTTATATTAATACAACCTGTATACATTCATCTACATACATTTAAGTTTTACAAAAACGAGGATACATCTCACCGTATCAACAATATATATATAATTTAAGAAGACTATATAACAGAAACGTATATATAACTATAACTATACACACTACATGTATATAATGTATTATATAGACAAATATATATAACAATAACATGAATATACACATCACTTACATTCATGTTTGTTATACTATATATATAAAGAATGGTTATTTGAAGAAAAATAAATTTATTTGACATAACATTATTTTATACATTATATATTTTGTATAATACATAATATAAAAAAGCACATAATATATTTTAAATTAAGTTTTCCAAAAATTTGTTTGTGTGAAATTAAGTAAATATATATTTGGTATATAAATAAATTTATCTATACATATTATTATTATTATTATTATTATTATTATTATATTAAATTATTTCGTATTTATTTTGTACCTATATATACGTATTGTAATATGTAAATGATGTGTATATAGTTTACTTACTGATTTATCACCAAGATCTTCAACACGACAATGTAAAAAAGCTGTTTGACCAACACGTGCGGTTACATTTCGTAATACATCAAAATCAAAATATGGATGAAGTGCTGAATGTGTTGCTAAATGATTTTCTTCCGATATATCAGTTTGACGCATTTCTATAGATATATAAAAAAAAAAAAAAAAATGTAATATATTTATTTAGAAATTGACTAAAATATACAAAATCAAATAGAAATAAGGTCAAAGTAAAACCAGAGGGTTCTAAATACCATATATATTTTATTACTTTAACATTTCCTTTAATTATGTACACGCGGTAACATAAAACTCTCTGTTATTTATTTTAGGTTTATATCAAATATTTGTAAAATATTATTTTCTTTAATCCGTATCCTCCATACACACTATGAATTTATAAATATATATATATATGGTTTTAGCTATATATTATAGAAAAAAAAATCACCATAATAATTTGTGTTATCCTTTCCTATAAAATTAAAATTAAAATAAAATTATAAAGCAACGACAAATATACAAAAAGACGGAAAAAAGAATTGATTTTTTTTTTTTTTTTTTTCATAAAATTACTTTTAAAACAAACTTTATCCTCCTATAATCCATCTTTAGTATTATATAGCAAAAAGGAGACTTTTTATCATACATATATATTTCTTTATACAAATGTGTGTATATATATATATATAATACGTATTTTGATCTCACGTCTATAATGTACCTAAGGATATATAACACTTATTTATGTTTAAATTTTATATATTTATATATTAAAGATTAAAGACTTAATTATCGATTGCCACAAAAATTAATCTAATTGATGTTGTTGCTTATAATTTTATTGTGTTTTATAATAAACTTTATTATATTATTTAACGAAAATTTTATTTAAAACTTTTATTAAATATTTTCTATTTTGAATATACATGTTGCGCTATCGTTTAATATATATATATGTAACCATACCATATAATATAATTATATATAAGCCAAAATTCACAGGATATTTTAAAAAAAAAACCATTGTGTTTTATTAAATTTACACATTTCGCTTAAGCCACATGGAACGAATGAACAGAATAGAAATTTTTTCCCTAATTTTTAGATTAATAACATTTTTGTATCATAAATTTTTGATACAAAATAATTTTAAATAATTTTTTCTTAAGAATACTTTTAAAATTATTGTAGTAAAGTACTGTGAAAAAACACAATTTTTATCAAATATTTTATTAATAATAAAGTATTTTCCTAAACAATAATCCTTTAAAAAATATTATTTAAAATTATTTTGTATTAAAAATTAGTGATACAAAAATGCAATTATTTTGCTTCGTTCGTTCGGCTATCATTTTTTTTGCCGTAAAATTATTCCAGAAACGAATAATTTTAAAATCCGCTTTTTATTTTACGAACGAATGTTAATATAATTGTTTTTAAAACAACACAGTACAATTTTTGTTCATCTAATTGTAGCATTGGTGTCTTATATACCGGATTTATCTATATTTTTACTTTTCAACCTTTCTTATATACAATATAAATATAGGTACATACATAAAACAAAAGTTAATAATCACTGGCAAATTTATACATAATTAAAATGAAAATCCTTTTATTTATGCGTGAAAGACATTTTTTATTGCTACTAAAATTTGCAATATATACATAGAATTTAAATTAAGTTAAATTCATTTACAAAATAGGATAAAAGAAAATAATGAACATAATCTGATAATTCTTTTTCATATACACCATATATATAGTAAAGAAAATATATAAAGTAGTTGCGATGGAATAAAATTGGATAAATAAATATTATTAACCCGATAAAATTGTTCATCGTTAAAATCTCACGACGCGGGTAAATCTTATATACAATAAAATTCAAAGAAGTTTTTTTTTTTTTTTCTTATTTCTTAAAAATAAATTAAATATGACCAAAGACAAACATAGACAAAAAATAAACCAACTTTTAAAATATCAACATTATGTTATAATGAAAATAATAGCAGCACCAAAAATAACAACAAATAATAGTTAATTCATAAATTTAAATTTACATGAAAAATCCTTTTTCATATATATAGCCATAGTCGTACGCAAACAAAATATTCCACATAAGCATACCAAACACCCACCCACACACCCACACACAAATGGAACAACAAGGAAATAACATAAAATGTATATAGATAAACAAGATTATATTCTCATTTTATTAAAAAAAAATGAATAAAAACCGCAACTTTCATTCTTTTATAATTCTGTATATAGAAAATTTACACAGGATACATATACAGGCAGTTATTCTATAATGAAAAACGATAAAATTAATAACACGTTCGCTTCTCTATAACACATATATACGAATATAAATATGGTATACGTACATTTTTACGTATCGTACACGTATAATATACATATATATTGAATATAATTCCAAAATGATGATGTATAAAAGTGTTCACCGGACCATATCCTGTAATACTGTGACCGAATAAAAGAAAATAAAAAATAATATAGAAAATAATCATCTAACTATATATTTACTTTTTTTTATGTGTATATACGTTTTAACCATATCCATACCGGTAATATTGAGGACTTTTATATAAATGTATGTAATATATCCAATAAATACAATATATACCATATTTATATATGTAATATTACCAGCAGAAGCAAGCACAAACATTGTGGCTATATTGTGTGTTTAATATATAATAATACTATAAATATAGATAGTATAATATATACAGAGAGTTTTAGTTATTATATACATAGACACAAAATGAAAAAAAAAAAAATAAACATACAACAAACACCCACTCTGTTCGAAAAATAACCAGAATGACTATTTAATTTATATGTGGTGTCTTAATAAACTTAAAAAAATTTCATAACATTTCTCCTTCAGTAGTTTGCAAGTGTCGATCGATAAATGTATAAAGAATAAATGAGAATAAAATGATACCGAAACGTTTGATATATGCTTGTTTTTATCTAAAGCCTAATTTAAACATATGGTATTTATCGAATTGAAATCAGATTGGTTCTGATCATAGGTAAAAGAAAACTAATGTTTAACAATCATCCGATTTAAAATTTATTTAAAAAGAAAAGGTATTAACTTTATTATTGACATTTTGCTGCTAATAGTTAAAGTTAGGCTATATTAGATGACGGCTCCAATCCAAACCGATCTGACTACATTACGATAAAAATCACAAATGTAAATTTGACAAAAAAAAAAAACAGAAGTTTTGACAATGCAATGTATTTCAGTGAAAATAAAACCGTTTATTTTTTCTTATTTCCATTTCGGTCATTTTCCTGACGGACGGCGATGTTATATATATATTTAAACCTATATTATATATATATACCCAAACAGTATATGTAGTTATGTAATAATAAACAAAAATAGAATAATTCTATTGCTTTGCTATATAATACCACCTCTATAGACGAGTATATATGCTGTTGAAAAGGTTATATGTATTTATATTCGATGTTGTTATTGTTTGTTACGGTTTGTTACTTTACGTTTGCGACAACTATTTATATACCATATCTATAGATATATACTACAAATACACTTTAAAATATAGAACATTTAATATTTCATACCTACAATATAATACTTAGGCTTATATATAAGTTCATATTCTCTATATTCTATATATATATATATCTATATACATTTATATGTTATATATGTACACTTATAGTATACACAATATCACGTAATGTAAAGTATAAGAGTAAAGATCGTGAGAATAAGATAAGAGTTTTTGAATTTAAACAACACCACATTTACAATCAACCTACTAAAAACAACATCAACAACAATGTATAATAATAATAATAATAATAATAATAATAATAATAATAATAACAGAATATAACAACACAGCAACAACAAGACACGGAGAAAATTATTATAATAACTATATACTCGTATATATATAAATATAAATAAAATACATAACATTGTATTATATACATAACTACTTCATTTTGTATACTATTTGAAATAATAAAAATAAAACTCTTATGTATAAAAATATATATTTATGTATTTATTATATATATATATATATATATATATTAACCTATATTATTTATGCATGTATATGTGTATTGTATATGGATAGATATAATAGTATATAAAGATACATATATAATGGGTTTAAGGGGTGGAGTACACAATGATGATTCTATATGATGAGGGTAATAAATTGTTTTTTGTTTAACTGAAAATGAATAATTTTCGAAAGGACCTGTCTGTTGAAATAACAATAATATATGTATAGGAAAATATGTTATCAGGATTAATGAGATACATATAATAATTTGCTTTTGTATGAGATTTTGTAAAAACATTTTTGTTATTATATTATACATATACACAATACATACATAAAATGTACAATATATATTACATACTGTTGTTGTTGTTGTTGTTGTGTGGTGTATTTATGTAATATACAATATATATAACATCTATTTATATATGTGGTATATAATATGTAATTTACAAACAAAAGTACATATTATATAAAAATGAATGAAATGATATTATATACAAATACAATAGAGAAAATGTATATAAATATGTGTATATATATACATTTTATTCAATCCCTATATATATATATATCATGTAAAAACCTTACATATATTCTAATATGCATTCATTCGTATATTTTGTTGTATTATACTATACACACAATATATATATAAAGTATCCTTAATTCCCCTTTTATAATTCTATGTATTTAATTTTTTTCTGGTTTTTATGTTTTGTATGAAAGTATATTTTCTGCACGAATGAAATTATATTGAAACAAAACTTTTTTTTTTGTTGAAAGTTAATTGAGTTAATTAAGTGAAAATATATAATATAATAGAAATGTATGTGTATAATATATTGGTATACGATATAATAATATATATATATATATAGTTTTTTCTATATACTATCCAAATTAATATTGCAAAAGAAAATTTTCTATAGACTCATACACACACACATGCACATAAGATTACATAGGATTTTCAAAGTTATACATAAATAATCATAAAAAAAAAAAAAAAATTAGGTATAAGAAAATTTGTCAACAAATATATTAATGCCATCATCAGCATCAATAAATATAAATGATGTTCAACATATATAAAAATGGAAAAGAAAAAAAAAATGAATGATAATAGGTCTACTAATATGTGTGTGCCGCTCAAGGATTAATCTCTGTGGACGCATTAAATGATGGCGGTTTCGGCTGAAATATTTTTTTGTGAACGTATTCACTTTATATCTTTATCTTTCTCAGTTTGTGTTACGAGCTAAAAGTGTAAACAACATATTTTTTTTTTTGTTGAAAATGTCGTGTTTTGTGCCAGAAAAAAGTGATTTGCGGGGAGGTTTATTGTTATTGTTTCATTGGAAGAAAACTGCTGCTGAAAGTCATCGAATTCTTGTTGAAGCTTATGGTGAACATGCTTTACAAGAAAGAATGTGCAGAAAGTGGTTTCAACGATTCAAAAGTGGTGATTTTGATCTGAATGACAAAGAACGTGGAAAACCACCAAAAAAATTTGAAGATACAGAATTGCAAGCATTGTTGGATGCAGACGATGCGCAATCGCAACAACAACTAGCTGATTCCTTAAATGTATGTCAACAAACCATTTCTAATCGTTTAAACAATATTGGTAAGATCCAAAAGGAAGGAAAATGGGTTCCATATGAATTGACAGAAAGAAGCATGGAAAAGCGAAAAACCACGTGCGAAATATTGTTTCAAAGACAGCAACGAAAGTCGTTTTTGCATCGAATAGTCACTGGTGATGAAAAATGGATTTATTTTGACAATCCTAAACGGACTAAGCATTGGACTGATCCAGGTCAACCAGTCAAATTGACGCCAAAACGCAATATTCATGGAAAGAAGGTTTTATTGTGTATTTGGTGGGACCAAAAGGGCGTGCTGTATTATGAGTTATTGAAACCTGGTCAAACTATTACTGGTGAGGTATACAAAGGACAATTGAATAAATTGAATCAATCATTGAAAGAAAAACGACCAGAATGAGCCAACAGACATGAAAGAGTGATTCTTTTACACGACAATGCTCGTCCACATGTCGCAAAACCGGTAAAAGAAACATTGGAAACACTCGGATGGGATGTGTTACCACACCCGCCCTATTCACCAGATGTTGCTCCATCAGATTACCACTTGTTCAGATCGATGGCACATGGACTCTGTGCACAACGCTTCCACAATTATGAAGACGTCCAAAATTGGATCGATTCTTGGATCGCATCAAAAGAGGAGAAGTTTTATTTTGATGGTATTCATAAATTGCCAAAAAATTGGAAAAAGGTTATACTTAACGATGGTAATTATATTCAATAAAAATTTTTTACTGTTATTACCGGAATTAATGTGTTTTATTTTTAAAAAAACGGCACACACATATTGGTAGACCTATTATAAAGAATATTTGGCTCTTATAGGAAAAAAAAAAATAAATAGTGATGATATAGCATAATTTTTTTTTTTTTTATTATATTATCGATATGATATTATTCCGATATTAATGTTATTATCATAATAATATTCTTTTATATGTAATATATTATATTCGTATTTATAAGTTATATGACTATATATACAAATACGCACATATGAGCTGTTATACTGCAGGATATTTATATTTCCTTTACACTTATATACTAATAATATCTCTTGGTACTCGTATGTATATAAAAAAATATGTTTCATATTAGTTTTGAGACGAAACACATACATATATAATCTATATTAATATAGCCAGTGTGCTTGTGTTGACGATTATAAATATAATTTGTGTTTTTTTATTTATGTATCTCACTCTGTAACATAACTTTCCGGTTAACATACATAAAATGATACATATATATATATTACGAGTATGAGGAAATTTAATATATATTTGACGGAAATTGATGTTTTATTATATACGTAACATAAATAAATAAACTATATTAATGATAAAATTTGGGTCAACACAATTACCAGAATATACATATTCATAATTACATATTTGCAAATTGCATTTATATATAACATATATAATATATAAATTCCATTGCAGATAAAAATCCATTGAAAATATCTAACAATTAATTTAGATAAATATTTGAGATTGATGTACTGCTTTATTATAACTCTTTATCACGAAATTCTTTATTTTCACAAAAATTATAGGTGAAGAAAAAGAGGATTTACACAATTGTGCTACTTTGGTTCGCGTAATTAATTAAAAAAATATTTTATTTATTGTGAATCGATTATACTGACTGATGAGCCCGTAAATAGATAAACTGTTTTTCCTACTCTAACGGTCAAAAGTTTTGTTAGAAAATTTAAACAATAGCTAACAATATTTGTTAGACAATATAGAAGTGAAACGACGAGGTGTACTTTAAACATTTATATTTATAGAAAAACTAGTATTTGACAATTGCATTTAAAATAGAAAATTTCAATAATAGCATTATAGCCGTTGTTTAATATCTTATTTTTATTCTTATATGAAATTTGTTAATACGCGCTGTTACAATTTTAGTTTTTATATATTACCATTGACTATGTGAACTATGTGGTCTGTTTGGCTCAACATACGCCAAATTCAAACTACCCCAACAAATTTCCAGTAAATTCTAATCGTTACATGTTTAAAAATTATATATATCATTTTATACATTGAACACAATTTTGTATAATGTTCTTTATAAGTTCTATATTGGAATCATATTTTATAGTTTACGTCTGCTTCAAATAAGGTATTAATAAATTTATTTTCGTTCTATTTTCTGGATTTTTAAATGACCCGGAGAGAGAGGCGCGGTCGAAAAACAAGAATTAAATGATTAATTAAAATTTAAATTAAATTACAACATTTTCGGTATGTTTAATGCTTTTATTATGAATTTTATATTATTTTTTATTTATTTATATTTTATTATAAAAACTTTACATATGAAATACGAAATCCATATAATTGAACAATTGCCATTATAATTTCCTATCTCAAATAATACAGAGCTGCATCTATCTATCTTCTTTCTAATTATATGCAATCATTATTAATTGATACTAATTTATTACTGCATAAATTAAATAACGAAAAATTATTGAAAAATTAATACACATAATTAAAACATATAATAATGTATAAAATGCAATTAATTTGGCATTTGGCATATTTATTGTTAATTTTCAAAAACATATTTACAATTAAAAATATATTTATGTATACAATATTTGGTAGTTGGTAGGTATGGTTATGATATGAATGTATTTTATAATTGCAAATGTTTTAAAAGAAAATTTGTTTATTATTGTACGATATGTTTTTTTCCATAACTATAAACACATACTATAATAGTTAGTATATATTTTATTTCTTATTTAAAATGTTAACACAATTTAAAACTTACAATACGTGTATTATAATAAAGTTATACATCAAAAAGTTTTTGAAAACACATTAACAACAAGAAATACAGTAGTATTAATTATTTTACAGTATATATACTATAATTAACTAAATATATAAAACATTATAGTATATGTCTATTGCTATTTATTATATTATATTATATATACGAGTATATACATAAATATTCATGTAGGAATAAAATTTTAATGAATACAAAAGTTTTTAGTTATTATAAAAGCTATTTTATTTTAACAAAAATAAATCGTAAATTATGTACTTATTTTTAAATTATAATATACGAGTATATTATAGCAATGCTAATATTTGTAACAATGTTAAATATTGAATTCATACAATATATGGTGTATATTAGTTTGCATAAGAAAATAGTTAGTCATTTGTGTGTGTGTGCACTAGTATTAAATATTATTTTAAAATATTATATAAAATTAAGTAACATATTTATTTACGAAAACAATTCCATATATATATATATATTTTTTGAAATCATTCAATTACATTAAAATATTAAACGTTTTTCGATGTTTGTTTTACGTAATACATTTACAAATTTTCATATGAAAAAGTTTTTATATTTTGTTGTACATAAACCAACAAAAAAACCAATTGTATATCGCTAATTTTACAAATTGTATTGTAAAATGTATATAGGTTTTAATATTATATTTACGAATTACATAGAACTTTCCACTTCATAATTTACTGTATACGTAATGCATACGAATATTTACAATATGTCATATAATGTTTTTTTTTTTGATTAATGTGAAAATAGTTACTTTGTTATCAACTATAACATATTATAGAATTGTATATAAAAATACATTTTATATATTATGAATGTGAACATAAAATTATTTATAAAGATATTTTTCTATAATTACTATATGCGGGCATTGTATTATACTTTTTAATAATCGATGTTTAATAATAATGTCGCAACCACTTATTTACATATACATGTATTTGTTATATATTTTGTATAATATATGGTGTTTATAAGATTATATATATTATATGGTATTGCGAAAGTTTCAGTTGTATGGTATATTATATGTTAAATTTCACAAATATATAGTATTACTAACATAGACAATATAACATATATAAATTCATTACAATATAAAGCTTATATACATATATTTTATGAATATTAAGTTGATTTTATTTAATGTCAAAACTTGGAAAATATAAAAACTTTTTTGTTTTAAAAGTAATTTTTTATAAGTATATGCAAATAATACAAAAAAAGGAACTATACATATATATAATACCTTCATTGAAAAATCAGCACGAAACTAACATAATTTAACATATTACTTACTGACTGAGTAGATTGGGTGTAATTTTCTAAACTATATATATATATATATATATATATTTATATGCTATGGCTTATATAGGATAATAAAACATTTCTATTCAACATTATGTTTTTTTTATAGTCTATAAAGTTTTTTTTTTTTCGAATAATTCTTATTGATTCATTTATACCAAACAACCACATACAATGTTATGATGATGATAATGATATAATTACTGTCTTAATTATATATATATATATATAAGAGTTGACAAGAAATTTAACTTTTGTCGATTTAAAATATATTATATGTTAATTTTATAAATATATTAAAGATATCTTATTTTATATTTTATTTATAAATGGTATATTTGTTATCAAACGGAAACTTTTATATATAGTGCTTGTTACTTTCACCTATATGTACATTGAATTTATGAAAGAATACCATCCAACAAGACTGCATATTGATTCTATGATGTATTTTAAGTCGAAATCGTATTCGTTTTTATTGTATATTTATAAAATGTTAAAATATGACTCTAAATCGAATTTTAATCTATTATTGTGCTTATGTATAACTTGTCTTATCTATAGTTCATAAGAAATCACAAGTCCTATAAAATAATGACAATGACAAAAATATGCCAATATGACAATGTAAGTGAAAATTCCTTCGTGTTAAATGGAAGAAAAAATTTCTTGGAAAATTTCAGAACCGATGGTACATAACAATATGAATGTTGTGCTCCTCTACTATCTATTCTTGGATAATGAGATATAAGCAAGCACCTTTAGGTTAGAAACAAAATGTTACAGATACCGTAAATTTCTCTACTAATTTCTTTACTCTGATTTTTGCCAAGGATCTGTGACAGTCTCAAATTAAATTTGATTCCTGTTTGTGTAGAAGTACATATAGCTATTGGAACCGGTGGAATATAAGATAGATTGAACATTAGATTTCTTCTATATATATGCTCGTCCGATGTAGCAGTCAATGTGTTAAATAATGCACTATTAATTATAGTGTACATATATAATTGCATCTAATATCAGAGTAAAATTGGGAAGTTACCATTTAAATTGAATTTATTGAAATATGGCACATTCAATACATACATATATAGTATTTTTAAAGACATCACTATTTTCATATATTTCATAAAAGAACAATAGACGAAAAAGCTTAAAATGGTATATATGAAACGAGTATTTAATTATTAAATGAATAAATATTTACATAAATATAATTTAAATTAATTGCTATTTTTATTTCATGTATATTATTTATATTTTATTATAACCTAATTAAAAATGATAATGAATCAAACTGCTGGGTTGGCTATTTATATAAATTATACAAATACTTTTAATTGAAATATATAATATTAAATTTATACATTTTACATCGTAAAATACATTGTCAGTTTTTCAAATAAACAATATACCGCCTACCCATCACATACTTAAAAGTGGAACTAATTGAACGGAAAACTTTTTCCAAAACGTATATAAAAGAAACAATTTTATTTATTCACGAAATAAAACATTTTTCCAGTTACATTTTAAAGGAAAGGAAAAGCTAAAAAAAAATAAAATGAAGAAACAAAAAAATGAAATTAAATTAAAATATATATGAAAATAAACCAAATGTAATATGCATAATTCAGTGCATTTTCATTATTTCATATACAAAATCAGGCATTTTTTATTCTCTTTTTCAAAGCTCTCGTTTTATGAATTCTTAATTCATAAAATTTTAATTAATTATTTAAAAGATTTATATTACAAAAGTAAATTATTATTTATGTGTGTGTATGTGTATAGGCGGAATGGATATGATGCGGTGATGCTGTAGATGCTGATGATGGTGGTGGTGGTAGTGGTATATATGAATTAAAATTGTTGAAAATATTTAATGAAGTACTTATACAATAAAGAAATTAAATTGTAAATTATTTATAAAAAAAAAAAAAAAATAAAATAAAAATGAAAAAGAAATAAAAAGAGGTTCAAAATTCACACTGTATATAAATATATATTGTATTACGAGTATAAAGATCTAAATTTTAAATGTCCTTTAAATACTTGTAAAATTGGTTTATTTTTTCCTTTTATATTATTATAACTCTTCTTATATTATACTTATATTATAGCGTACGTATTTCAATTTCTATATACTTCAATAAAATGCTATACAATGTATTTTATAAAATAATAATAATAATAATAATAATAATAATGAAAGAAGGGTGAATATAAAATTTTCTCAAGAACTTTTTTCAATACATAACATAAATAATAATTATATATAAATTGTATCGGGAAATAAATAAAACTTGAATTTTCGATTCACATTATAGTTCAATCAATTTTGTTTACAATAAATTGACTTTAACATATTTAAAAAAAAAAAAAACGAAAGTCAAATAAATGAGAAAAAAATATAAATTGAATTAGTGTTAAACTTTATGTATGTTTTTTTTTTATAATATCAATAATTGATTATGTCAATAACATATATGCGGATGTTATATTATAAATATAATTTTAAATTATAATAATTAATATAAACTAAATTACCTTGAAATGTAATTATAAAAATCAATAATGGAAATCCATCTGTAATGTGCATCATGCTTTAAATTTCCAATTTAATTATTCTATTGTTGGTGTTGATGAACATTTTCTTCTATATTTTAATAATTTATATATATTTCATGATTGTCGTTCGTGTGTGTGTGTGTGTGTGTATTTGTTATATATTTATCATACAAATATATAGTATTTTATTTCGCCGATTCACATAACATTCTAATTATTGCATACATATATTTAAGGTGTAATAAACGCACGCACTGGCACACACCCACGCACATTTTTAAATAATATATACATTAATTTCCATTACATATTTCTTGTAAATATATATTTTGTTTAAATTTTTTTTAAATTTATTTAACACCTTGTATATTTTATTTATTTTTTTTTTGGTTCGCCTTTTCAAAAGTCTAATTATATTTATTTATAGAATTTTTTTTTATGTTGGTTTTTTTTATACTTTACAAAACAAATTCTTTTAATTTTCATTTCACCTATTCATATTATATATTATATATTTTATATTATTATACTGTTTTCACCATGTTTTCTTTTAAAAAATATTATTTTATATTTTATTACATTTGAATGGGAAAACTTTTTAAATTGAATTTCAACGTGCATGGATTATCTGATGCATTCATTTTAAACATATACGTATATTTATTGCTGCATATTAAAATGCATATAATATTATTATATTATTAAAGAAAACAAGAAAAAAAATAAATAAATAAACTGCATATAACAATGTTATTACGAAAATCTAGGTTAGAAATAAATTTTAAGATACAAATAAGTTAAATTATATACGAGTATTATATTGTGTATATGAACAAATGAAAAAATTATACAAATGTTAACAGTATATACGTTTTAATCATAATAAAATCGGTATATAAATTTTACTAATGATTATTTTCTAATAATAGAAATTTATATGTGTTTTGTATTGGAAAAATGTCGATTTGATATTGATGGTATATTGCGAGACGAAATTATGTTATTCTATTGTAAGATATGCGCATTTCTTATTTGGAGATTAACATTTTTTAACTATTATAAAACAGTGTAGTGTTTTACAATTGCTGGCAACGTATTTACTTACACAGTATTTCTTAAATCCTAATATTTTGGTTAAGATGTACTGTAAAACTTTCGACATAATAATCATGACAATCACATTGAATTAATAAAAATAGGATCCTATGAACAAGGCTATATTTTCGATGTACATAATATACACATCCATTTATGTAAAATATTGAAGTAAAGACGTGTGCTTAGATATGCAAATTAATATGAGTACTGAAAATACATATATATGGATACATCAATATTTCGATAATTTCAAATGAATCGGTGAGTTGTAATATAAAATTCCATGTGCAGTAATTTTATAAATTAGTATAAATATAAATGTCTATTGTATAATTGGATCCGTTAATCATACAAGTTCTCGAGATAATAGGTGGAGTAAAGACTTTGCCATTGATATTTGATTACTGATGCATATATGATGGTTGACATGAAAAATATTGTACAACTTTTGTAACTCCAAATTACCAAATTATAAATTTTAGATTAATATGTCATATTATGCGCACCCGAACCTAAGAGGATCACGTCTTGTCTACAAGTTTTTGTCAATAAATGCCTACATAGAATCCGCTTCTAGTTCGATGGCCGGAAACAATTGATAACGTCGAGCTATATGGACGAAGTGCAAACAAACAAGAGTTCAGAATAGTGAATCATCGAACGTACCTTCAGAAATCACAAACGAATCCTTGCAATCAAATCTTTAGAACTGAAATTGCAAAAGCATAAAACCTAACGAGAGTTAAAGACTTTGAATCAAAATATAATAATATATGACAATTTTTTTTTTTTTTTTTATTGATGCTGTATATATGCACCGCCGCACAGTAGCCTATCAATTAATAATGTTGATGATGATGCGATTATATTAAAACAAATCAATCAAATTTTGTAATTTACTTTTTTACTATAGTTACACCTGCTGTTTTATGAAATAAATAAATGTACATCAATTATATTAATATATATGAAAATCCATTGTGTGTCGTGTTGTGTGTATATTTATAATAGTTGTCTGCGACATCATACAATATTTTATAGTATTATTTATATAACGATATAATAACATAACATATAAATTTTACTCAAATGGAAAAAAAAATGATTAATGAAACAGTAGCAATTTTATTTATTTCAAAAAATTTACTATTTTACGTAATTCATCTATTTTTATATATAATATTTTATTGCCGTTTTACTACCTATCCCTCTTGCCACTGTTTCCGAAATTATGCATACTATGAATTAAGCTAATTCATTATATAATTTATAATTAATTCGTGTCGATCACTTTATGTATTTAAAAACAGTTTTTGTATATAATTCATAAATATTCATATACATTAAAGTTGAAATAAATTATTAATATATATTTAAATCTATCGTATTATATTGGTTGCCTATAAATATCAAAAACCACATATTTTATTATAATATAAATATGTATATTGTTAGAAAAAGGAAAAAAAATAGAAAACACCTCTCTGCATATACATGGAAAAATCAATGTTTAATATAAAACTTTTTTTTCCCATTTATAAACGCATTATCATCAGCATAAAATTTTATATGGTATCTAAACAACATCCACCAGCAGCAATATGCTTATATTATAAACGTATATACATAAATATATTATATATTATATAATTCAATTGTATTGTATATCTCTATATTCAAAAATCATTCAACATGGAATTCAAAAAAGATATATATATATATGTGTATACTATGGAATAAAATTGAATTAACTTGAAATCCTAAAAAAAAAATTTATCTAATATAAAACTTTTTATTCTCTAATGTTTCAATCCCTAAACAAATATTATATGTAGGAGTATACAGAAAAAAATGAAAATAAACAGAAATATTTTATTGAAATATGCGCAAAAATTTTTATAACTAACAATAAAGACATAAGAAGATACAAATAAAAAAATATATTGTTATTCTTATGTTCTATGTTCTATTATATATATATATTTGTTCTGTATATATACGCGTATATATATATATATATATATAAGGTACTCTGACTGTATAGACTGAAGAAATATATTTTATATTTCTTATAATATTTAATATAGCTCCCCAAAATTGATTACCTGACGAAACAAATACAAATATTATACATAAAAATGTTAATATAATTTATCTATAATAAATCTTTCATAGAGATTATAAATATTCATTGTTTTTTATTTCTCTATAAATATTATATATATATGCGGAGTTTATACGCGTACTGTATATATAAATAATGTTTGTGTGGTTCATGGAATACAATAAACCTAAATTTGTATTTGTATGCATAAATATTGTATAAATAAGTTATATTTAAAAACAAATAAATATATATATACGTTTTAATTTAATATATATATTGTTATCAATGTTGTTGTATATATACAATACAAAATTATACATACAATAATATATAGTATAATAATAATAATAATAATAATAATAATAATAATGAGATAAGGATATAATATTTGTTTGTACGTAATATTATATATACAATATAAAATATTAATTATGGAAAATTAATATCTGTCAATTATATCTTCCAAAGTTAACATTTATGCCTTATATAATATATATTGTTTATATTATTTATATATTGCAATATATATATATATTTCATATAATATTTATAATGTCACATAAATATTTATAAAATAATCGCACATATCACACACATATCATTTTAATAAATCTGAAAATTTTCATTAGCATACAAATAACAATTAGATTTTGTCGTATATATAACATAATTTAATTTTGACGCTTTTTAAAAATATTTTAATTATTATTATTATTATAATTATTAATTAAAATTTGTATAATATAAATTTATATAATCCACTTTTGTTTGACATAATATTATTTAATATATAATTAAATTTTTTTTACTTTATAAACTTTATAATTTATTTTTTTCCATTTTATTTATATATCTATTTTAAAACACATGTTTACTTCAGATGTTGTTATTTATTGCACAATTTCTATGTGAAATTAATATTAATATCACTTTATTTTATATAATATTATTATTATTATTATTGACACACACAATTTTTGATTCGCGAACTTATTACAAAATTACCTTGTTGTTGATATTAATTATTTATTTCTCTTTTTAATTTAACACCATTTTTGTATAAATAATAACACTTTATTTCAATCTGTACAGTAACGAAATAAATTACCGGAAATAATAAATTGTATAATAATAATATTAAAGGGCAAACGCAACGATAACACCCATTGAACATTAACAACTGATTCGAGTTAGTCAAACCAATTTAATAAGATGATACACGTTTTACGTGTGTACGTGTAGTTGTATAGGAAAAACCTGCAAAAGATTTATATACAAATAATATAAATAAAATTTATATATTGTATATAGAAGAGAGCGAGTCAATGTCATGGCATTATAAAAATGCACTGGAAAATGTATTCTCTTAAGTTCCACAAATGTATTTAATTCTTAACGTTTATTCTCATTTTCTCTTAATACTCAAATATTTCCTGGTTTTTCATATATTCATATTGTACATACATTTACATACATATAAACGTATCCTGATTTCTGTTCATTTCTGTATGTTTCTGCGCGGTTATTATTTATATATTTCATACATAATATATGTATATTTGTTTATATACTCTATATATATGTATGTATGATTTATATACTATACATATATATACACATAAATAATACAATATATTATATAACATATGATATACATAACAACATAATATATTTCCTGTTTTAATCATCAAAAATAATTAAACAAATAATAAAATTATTATCTGACAATATATTTATATATATTTTAATTGTTAAATATACTTATTTGTATAATATTTATATGTGTTTCTCGTATATAAATATAAATATATATATATTGGAATAATATAGATATTTATACTGAATTATGAAAATGTAATTTTTACTCAATTTTATTTTAAATTAAAATTTTTTTTTCTTAACATAAATAAAATATAATAGTAATAAATTAATTATAGTATAAAAATATAGATAAGAAATTTAAACGGTATATGATATAAATAAAATTAATTCACATTCAATTTTCAATATAATAAATATGTTCTAAATATATTTCGTATTTCGTATATATGTATATTTTAGAGGTGAACTCAAACTAAGATCTATTGTACATACATTCATTTAATATGTGGGTTTTGTATTTCATATAAATGATTATTTAGGTTTAGGTCGTACATATATAAATTTTTATATAATAAACATAGCCTAAATATACCTAATACTCATAAAATATATATGTTTAGTATGTGTAATGTACACATATGAATCATATATAGTGTACGTAGAATATATGTAATTATATATGAATGAATATATATAGATAGATACATATTTATATATATAACACAAAACTATATTACTGATTACTGATTCATTATTCAAATGAATCCTTAATATTTCATTGTCGAAACAGAATCTTGAATATGAATAATCAAGAAAATCAAATATGTATATATAATACATAAAACATATATAAATAAATGGATATTATATATATATTAATACAAATACGAAATTATGTTTATCTAATAATATAAATAATACATATTTATATGTACATATAAATGTATAGTGTATATAAAATAATGTGTTATTACAATAATTCTATATACATGCGAGTTATCATCATCATGAAATTATGTTAGTCCATATATGTAATAAGTGTAACATGGGATCTGCTAAACATTTCAATCAATTTTAATATATTTAATCGTATAAAAATTCACCAATTTATCGGCAATCTTAAATTTCAATGTAGATGTTTTTTTTATTAATTAAATTAATTTTAAAAATGAAATATAAAACAGAATTTTCTCTACGAACACACTTCTATGTTTAATATAAAAAATTAAACTACTGTATTAAATAAATAACATTTGAAGATAATAAAAAATATGAAGTGACCATTGAGTAATAAACTATAACAGAAGTTTAGCGGGAAAAAAATTCAATATTATATGACTGTAGATTTTACAACACAAATTTGCAGACAATTCGATTATTGTAAATTTATATATTGTCAATTTTATTATTATAATTTGAAGCGTAATATTTACAGTATAAGTTGTTGTATTTTAAAAAAATATAGTGAAATGGAATAAATACGTAATATATAATATAGAATGTTTAGGGGCATACCGAATCAGACCACTAAAATGGGTACATTTTCGTCGCCTACCTACTGGTTGATAGTCATGATGAAAATTATATTTATTTTAATAAATTTTCTACAAGTACAGACATCGCTTCAAAATGTTATATATACACTTTACACTTTCAAAATAGAGACGGTTACGGCGGTATATGTTACTGTATACTTTTGAGTATATTATTATAAATCCAAAATATGTATAAATATGTATACGACGTGCCGCTATATTGGTGTTGTAATGTAAAAATCTGGATGCGATAAATTTTAATAAACAATATATAAATTATAAAAAACATTAAACAAAATTTATTATATTGAATATTTTTAACAAATATACGAGTATATGATGTGATGTAAATCAGTTAAAATTTAATGAAAACATCTTCCTTTGTTGTTCTTTGTCTTATAAATAATATACAAAATATATATTTTAAATTAATTTTTAAAATTTAATATATATATTATTTATATGGATAAAATAATATTTATATATTGTAGTACATACAAAATCACGTATAAAAAAACAATAAACGTATATTGCTTTTAGCCTGGCAGCGATGATGTTTATTTTTGATTAAAGTATTTCATCAAAATTCAATTTTACAAAAATATTATATGATACACTAAATTTTAACTTTACACAAAAAAATATCTATATTGTTTTTGAAATTTAAGTTGATTTTTTACTCTACACATATATTGCGTATGCGTGTACGTATACTGCGGTGCAAATATACTTAAGGACGATATAAGAACATAATAATTTGGCAAATATCATTTATGGAATTAAAAGGATACATTAAAAATTATATGTATATAGACAAAACACAACAACGACACATTTTACATTTTAGAATTATATTCCATTAAATTTTAACAACGCAAATTATATATGCATTATAATATAATGTAGACAAAATTAAAAACATGTATCATATATTTATACAATTATACATGTAATCCCATATATTAATATAATATATAATATGTATAACACAGAAATACGACAATTATAAATTTATAAGAAAAGTTTCATTTATTAACTTATATGTTATTATATATTTTATTAAATATTTTACAAATTCATATATATTATATTTGCATTTTAGTAATACTAAGATAATGTATATGTATTCACGCTATTGTTGTCTATCCCTAAATGTATATATACTATATTTATTTATATGAAATGTGTATAATAATTTATATATAAATATGTGCGGTGCAATAAACCCATACTAAAACTTAATGTTATAGCTTTATTTATAGCTGTGCCAATTATTAGCATTTATACCAAATATAATTTAATATTTATATAATTATTGATTAAACAATAACAATGATATTATACACACAAATTGAAAAGACGCACATATAGACAGACAAAATTAGAACTACCCCAATCAAATAATTCGGTGAATATCGCACCTATAACAATGTCAAAGTCAATTATAACATTTATTTATTTATAACGAAATAAAGAAATTAAACCAATGACTTTTGATTTTATACCATTTTTTTAATCAAATGAATTACAAATATAATAATATAGAAATAACACCAGCGGATTTTGCATATATAATGAGAAAATTGTATTAAATTTCACGCATTTTAAAATATCGAATAAATGAATAACTTTTTTTGATATTATTTAAAAATCTAAACTAAAATAATAATATCGATACTAAAAATTAACAAAACCAAAGGTATGTTTCATATATACTCGTATAGTTTTTAAAATATGTTTTTAAAAGCTTATTCATTGTCTAAAAATGTTTTCCGCTTGAAAAATCGTGTTTTCATAATACCATATCACTTTTGTTAATAATAAATTTATAGTCTGCACAGCTTTTATATATACTTGAGATATATAGTACAATATTTTCTCTTCTCTTATGTTCTTCACTTTTATATATACCCTAGTAACACTGTTCGTAGTTTGTCCGCAAAATTTCCGCATTATATGTAGTAGTCCGTAGTTTCAATCCGGGGAAATATCTATAGATTTCTTACGGATGTCCGCTGGAATTTTATATGATGAGTGCAACCCAGTCCATCGATTTTTATAAAAAAAATGTCCTTGGATTATCCGTATATTTCCGATGATAATTTTTACGGCTTCTACTTAAAAGTATTTCTCGTTGTTATTATGCCACAGAATTTTTATTTATATTTTTTGTGTGCAGATTCACGGATTTTGACAAAAATATCTTTGGATCGTCTATGTATTTTAGCAATTATATTTTAGAATAAATTTTCTTATGACGATGATGCCAAATCGCGGTGTGATTTAGTTTTTTACCGCTAAACTCGCAGTTCTATGAGCACTGAATGTAGATGCTGAACGATGGCAAAAACTCATCGATTGTGTATTTTTTTTTTTTTGTTATAAACAAGAACAAAAGACCACGGATAACATCCATGAAAAGGCTTACAAAATTCCGAGGAAATATGGTATATCGATTTGAGTTGCTTGTTGTTTTAAAAATTATGAAAATAAATTACGAAGAGTGATGATTATATCAAGATAAACGAAATATACAAAATTTGAACCCACTGTCTTGGTTAATTGGTGAAATAAATTATAAATACAATACCGCTGATATTTATTGGAAACATTACCCGGATAATCTAAAGATTTCAATTGACCTAAATAAAATATACTAATATATTAAGTGGAAAATCTATGGACATTCTTTGGACAAATTTCAATATATAGATTTCTTCCACGGAAATTTTCTTGATTTTTCAAAGTACGAACAAATTGTAATGTCTTTTATCAGCAGTTATATTGGAAATTAGTAATAATAATAAATAATATGACTAACATTATTTTTTTTTAACTATTAAAACATTTTAACGCAGCCAAAAAATAATATTAAATATAAAGTGAATATATAAAAATTCATTAATTCAGTAATAACGAAGATGCTGTAGGAACTTTTAAACATATATACATAAAAAAGACAGAAATTTAACTCCTATTTTTATTTTTATAAACAAAAACTTATGTTCAATACATAAATTACTGTTTGGTATTTGAATTGAAATCATTGTTTAAAATTTAATACTATATATACTATAATTTAATTTAAAGGGATGTAATATCTGTTTTATATTTTAAAAAAAAATATATATATAGAAAACAGTATATTGAGAAAGCATCAACAAACAAAATATTTTATCATATAAAAAGACTAACACAAATTTCTATTTTGTTTCTATTTAAATAAATATATTATTCTATATAAACTATGTACTATCATATATACAATAGTAACTAACTAAATATATAACAAATATATATATTACGCGAATCTTTTTCTGTAAATAGATAACAAAATTGTATATATAATCTTTTTTTATTTGCAATTTTATATAACAATGAAAAATATTTAAAATAAAAAAAAAACTTTTGTTTTATATATTACACTTTCTGTATGTTTAAATAAATTTATTTGTTTATTTTTTGAACTTTATCATCAAACCACTGTGTATACATACCATCACTGTTGTTGTTTGTATATAGTATATATATATGTACCAAACATTATAATACCACCACCCACGACTGTTCGACTGTTACATAAAAAATATTTTTCGTCTCAAACTGCTTATACTTTTCATTTCATATTTTATATAATAAATAGTTAAATTTATATATATATATATGCCCTAAACATATACTTACTTCCTATATACAAAATACTTATTATTTATAATAAACGAATTGAACTTTATAAGAAATGCATATTTTCCTTTTCTATAAATTTATATATATTATTTCCTGCTTATATACAATATATGTACCATATATACATAAACAGATAATATAATATTTGTATGATATTTCTTATGTTAAGTTGCATTTTTATAAAAGTTTATATTTAGTTGTTGATAGAGTCCTCCTACACTACCTCCCTCTGTTTTTTTCTTTATGCTGCTCATATACAATACATAGTAAGAGCGGATATTGCAAACTTTTAAATTGAGTTGACTTTTCGAGTGAGAGACTTTTCGAAAACAATATAAAACAAATTGTTGTATGTATTTTATTTATAATAAATTGAAAACTATAAAAACAAAACATTTGATTATATATTATTTTGTTAAAAAACTATTTCGCAAAAAGGTAAAAACAAACAAATTTATGAATTAAATTTAAAATACAATATATTTATTTTTTTTACAAAATATGCATATTTTTAAATTACCTATATCAACCCACCCCCTCCCTATATATAAAAAAATTAAATTAAAATTTATTAAAAGTTGAAAAATTTTATCATTATTATAATGAAGTTCCCTTTTCAAACCTCGCGCGGTTTTCATTTCAGAATATACAATTTACAACGCATTTATTATTATATAATAGAATAATTAGCTATATAGATCTATACACAAATGTTTGCCATAATATATATTATAAAATTATCTTTCATCAAATCAATTTCTTTTTGTTAATATCTATATAATCATTAATATAAATAAAATCTTTAGAAATCGTATAATCTTATTTAGAATAATTTATGTATGATATAATAAAAAAAATAAAATAGTATAAATAAAAAAGCAATAATAATAATTTGATTTATCGATTCTTTTATAATAAGTTCACACCAAAAATTAATGTTTCTCTATATATATATATATATTGTACAATACATATAAAGATGTTACTTTTTTAATCTTTATAAATGCTTTTTCCATAAAATAGAAATCCATTTTAACTTAATTTCATTTTCAATTTTTTGTATATATTGTAACATCTATAGATATATGTATTTATAAAATAAATAAGATTGTATATATTCCTCCGCATATACCAAAATATAAAAATAAAATTTAAGAAAAAAAAAAAAAAAACATTCAATAATAACACGAATAAAATTTTCAATAAGAAAGAAAAAAGTTTAAGTAATATCGTATTTCCATTATCTAATTAAAAGTGCTTGAAAGATTATACAATTTTAACTACACCAGCACGATACAAATGTAGGTTTAGGTTTAATTTTAATTTTAAATTTTATTTTAAATATTTATGTTATTGGTTGTGCCAATCATAATGCACGGTTTTATGGATGGAAGATCTACAACAACTAATTTACTTGAGTTACATTTTGTTTTGATAATTATTTGAGCCGCACCAATTGAAAGTATTTGTAAATGGAAAAGGATCTTGTATTTTCAATATTTTAAAAATGTAAAATGTATTAATGTTTAGGAAAAATTTTAATTTCAATTTAAATTTAAAAAATTATGGTCGTTCGACTAGGTATTTAATTCTGTATAATCAATGTAGTAATTATTTATTATATAATAAAGTAAAAAGTTTAAATTTTATATCCTATAATTAATTAAATATTTGTACACTATTAATTATAATGTTATTCTTTATGTTTACACATAATTCTTAAATATGTTTTATTCAAATATAGGAATAATACGTACTTTTTTTAATTTTCAAATCGACCACATAGCATCACCTAATTTCATTTCGCAATAATGAGTGTTGAGATTTAAATACCGTGTAGTTTATCTCATAGATTAACTTTAGCATAATTTTTTTTTTATGTGATACTTTACAAAAAACATTAATATACATTTGTATATAAATATAGATATATATATAAATAACATAATATACATTATACAATACTATACAAAGATACCGAATATGAAGTATTTATATATATATACACCTAATGCATATATTTATAGAAGAAATATAATTTATATTTACCTTTACTTACATTTACCTTTCATCTAATAACTAAACCATATATATATATATAATATATAATATATAATTATATATTACATTACGAGCTTAAGTAAATAACCCCATTATTTAATTAAATTGATCATCATTGTATGTATGTATGTATGTATGTATACATCTATACACTCCACTTTTAATACATTTAGTAGTAAATATATTGTAAATAAACTTATATTTTACATGTATATAATGTATACAATATTATTATTCAATTGACTACATTCTGCTCACTTAGACTTGTTTACACACAAAAGGAAAAATCCATTACAATAATGAGCCGATAATGATATTGTGCGGCAATTTTTCTCTGTTTTCTTTTACATATAACTATATATACATTGCATATACTATATTTATATACTTTATATGAATATATATATACACAATTTTCTTATAACAATAGAATCAAAGGTATAATTTTCCAACCACTTTAACCGGCATAATATAATATAAATATACAAAAGTTATACAAACAAGTGTATTTTCCATATAAGAATATTATCGAAAAGATCAAATATATAATAAACGAGGTTCAGAAAGTAAAATTGAAATTGGTGGTTATTACGACATGTGATTATTGCAGAAAATGGTTAGTAATTTTTTCTGTCAATCTTTTATTTCTTTTGTGTATATTATATTATATGTGAATACATTTTGTATATATAGTCATACTGCGCATGTATACGTATATAGTCATATATACATATACAAACATAAATAAAGGATCTACAATATATATGTGTGTGTATTGGTATTGCCATATTAATATGAAAGGATCACGCACAGATTAATCTCTGAAAAAATTGTATGTGAACGTATTCTCGTTATATCTTTATCATCTTTAAAATGAAAAAACCGATTCTTTCATACTAATATACATTTATTATATATTGTATATCGAGTACAAAACGCAATTGATTTATATCGACAATAATTTATATAAAGAAAAGGATAAGATTTGCGTAAAAAGGAATTGATAATAATAATAAAAAAAAAAAAAAAAAAAAAGTTATGTCTTTTTATTATTTTATTGTTGCGTTTAAGTATATACCAGTAAATTATCCTTTTTGTCGATTAAATGTATTAGAAAAACGGAAATTTTTTTTTTTTTTTTTTTTTTTTCGTTTATTTTTTGGTATATTGAATCTCAAAAATATATATATTTGCGAGTATAATGTGCGTATTAGTAAATGAGGTATTAAGTTATTATATATTGTACGTTGTATGAAACCTTTGTCATCAATTGGTGTTTTTTTTTTCTGGTTTCTTAATGTATAATAAATAAAGTTTATAAAGTACATTTTATATATTGTATATTATATTGTTTCTTATAGAAAATTTGAAAATCGTAATAATATTTCCAATAATTTTCCATGTTTGAAAGTCATTTGTAGAGCACGTACGATTATAGCTATATACAATTTATATATATATATATATATTTAACACATTTAAATGTATGTATAAGTATAAAGAACAAATAGAAATGTTAAGGTCATTGTGCGAGATACGAATATTTTCCTAAAAATATGTTGAAAATCAAGTTAACCAATAAATACGTGTACAATTACCATTTGTTTTATTTTTTATCAAAAACATATTTTATAAATAAATGCGATGTTCAATTGTACGTATGGATATTGTTATAGTATGTGGTATATATACACACAATAACCAAAAATATATCACGTTTTTTGTGTTCATCTAAATTGTTTTGAATAAACATTTTTATATATATCGTGCGTTATTATTATTATTACATGTACCTTATATGTGGCACAGTGGTGTGTATAACGTTCATGCTAATCGATCATTTAGAGTTCATTCTCCGAAATTTACATTCGAATGTTTTTAGTATTTTATTTTAATATGACTGATAAATTTTTTCAGCTGCACTACGATTTATTCGTTTAAGGAATAAAAAATTACACTTTGTTGAATGCGATATACTCGCAAAGATTAATAATTAAAACACCATTATGCGATTTTGAATTACTCATATAAAAGTAATGGAATTAAGAATATACCTAATTGCGAACCAGTTGGTGAATTGTTATATATTATATACTCTGATGCAAATGTAATATACCAATAACTTGACTGAAATGGATATTTAATAATTTTCGTTTTAAGCTCGTTCGGCAACTACATACATACATTTTATATTATAATCGATTTACCATATCAATAATTATATAATAAAAAAATTACAAAATAAATATGTTTTAGTGAATTGAAATTAGTTGGCAACGATAATTGTGAAAAGTATTTGTTTAAATTTATTTAGTCTTATAAATTTCGCAGAAGTTTTACACGGCAAAACGTCATAAATAAAAAATCAACATTTTCATTCTAAATAATATCAACTGGCAATAATACTTGCATTGCATATTGCGTCGTTGAATATTATATTGTATATATATATGAAACATAAAAATTTTATATTATTTCCACCAATATACATTTATTATATATTTTATATTATATTTATATGAATGAATGAAGCTATCTATTCATATGGAAGTATATATAATATGAGACTCCATATATATTTATATATAGAATTGCCCATATGTGTATATTTACATCTTTTAATACACGTCACATATTATATATATAGTTCTTATTCTTGTTGCGCATAACAACATGTGAAAATATTAACCTTTGACCTTTTCCCTTGAGGAATTAAACTTTTGTTTTTATTCTGTATTTTATATGTAATACGTTATATATTGCATACATATATATATATTTATACATAGATAAGATTGAATCAATCCTTTTTTTTATGTACATGTTATAATCGTATAATATATTTATATATACACCTATATATGTATAAGTATATATATAATATACTGAATATGGATATTTTTATTGTATTTTCTTTATTGGATTTCATACGTATTATGTATACTATAAAGGAATATATGGCACATTCACTATATTCAATATATTTATATGTAACAATATATAACAAAGCATGTATTATACGATTATACAGTAAATATCAATTTGCACATACGACTCAATACTTTCTTTATATTATAGGCAGGGTTTGCCCAATATAGTTCGATAATATAGATTTGAAAATGTATATAGCTTAACTTATTTCAGGAAAATAAATCTCATTAGATTTATATTTAGACGCGACGCGGTATAATTTGTCTATATTAGAAAGATTATGAATTATTCTTTTCATTTTTTTGGCAACACATTAGATTTATGTATCGATGCATTTCGCAGATACATTTTATCTATAATTTTATTAAGAAGAACATATACAATCGATTTAAATATAATGTGTATAATAATTTATTTCTCGCTGTGTCACCTTGTATATATCTGCATTGCAATAATTTTACGTTTGAAAGCAATGATTTTTGATAAATGAATCATTTATACAGCCAAGCATATATACATATATTTAATATATACATAAATTACTTATATAAGTCCTTAAGATTGAAATAAATTAGAAATTTAATTAAACTGTATTATCTATGGGCTATATATATAGAGTTTAATGTAATTTATTGAAAATTTTTAATTCATTTATATGTATACTAATTTAATGAAATATTAATATTTCATAAATCACGCAGTATTGCACAAATGAGTGTTAATTTTAATATGGAAAAATTTTTAAATTATAATTGTAAATAAATAAATAGTATTAATTGAGATAAATTCATAATTTCAAAATATATGTGTGTGCTTATTTCAGTGATTACCAGAATTCATATAAATATATATTTGTTAGTGTTTGCATATAGTCCTTTTGGAATTATCTCATTTCCTTTCTTATTTTTATTTTGAAAAATAATACTAAAATAACGTATACAAATTGTGCAACTTACATACGCGTAAACATTCGCCCATATATATATATACATATATATATGATATAGGAAGCCAGTATAGGTATATAAATAAAATCAACAAGCGATTATATCAACAACATCTTACCCAAAACTATATATATACAAAATAAATAAAAACATACATATGAAAGGCGGCGAATATTATTTTAAGCACCGATGATATATGTTTATTGTGATAGAATGAATTTGACTGGCGATTCAGTTTTTATACTCATAGAAATATTTGTCCATTGCGAATATACTATAAATGTTGGTGTATTGCTCAGATATTCTATACGTTAAGTTATCTATAGCAAACTACTCCGAATGTGAGCGTATTTAACAATTCACCAATTGATTTGCAATTATGTTTTTATATTATAAATGCTACCTTTATACCATATATTTATTCAATTATTCTTATATGTGTGTTGTGTTTATATACGAAAGATATTGTTTATCTTTGAAAATATTATTTAACCCCATATATTTTCAAATAATATTCAATTGATAACCCATAATTATTTATTGATTTATGTTGAGCTTAAAAGCATATTGAATTTCATCAAAACCAATAGAATAAATTCACATTTTATAGTCTGTAAAAAAATGTCTCCAAAATCATTCAACACTTTTATTGTTTTAATATGAAAGAAAATCAAAAAAGTGAATCTGTGTCAACCTCTTTTTTTCTAATTTATTTATTAAATAATCAGTTTCGTCTCATCACTATACAATTGTGTTTCAATAATATTTAAAAATTATAATTTACGTGAAAGATACAGAATGGGGGTCAACCAAAACTGCGTTGTCGATTAAGAATGAATTACAATGAATATATAAATGTATAATTGATCAAAATCAGATATCTGATATCCGTGTTTTTTTTTTTTCGTTTTTAATTATTTATTATTTATAAAGACCATTAACACTTTATTCTCAATGCCAGAATTAAATTCTATGTGCAGTAACAGCATTATAATAATAATTCATGAGTGATGTATTTTAGAAATATTTAAATTAATATTATAATATTATAATATTTAAATGATAAATATATATTGTTCAATTTAATATTTGCATTTAGTGTTTATGATATATAAATATTTTTGTATAAAATCAACAGATATTTTATTTTTTTATCCTGATAAATGGAATATTTTCCATCATAGTATTAGTATATACTATCTATATATATATATATGTTCATTTATTTTCACAATATAATCAATATACTAATAAAAAAAAATTCCATCCATAATGTATATGGCACGTGTTTTTGCATGTCATTATAATAAGGATACATATACATCATACAATTAATGTTTTTTTTTTAATTTGTTTATACTTCTTGTTTTTCACTATATATAGTATAGGTGTGTGTGTGTGTGTATATATATATATTGTACAAATTTGCATAAATACATTTTTATTTCATGACTGACGCGAACGAATAAAAGAGAAATAAAAATTTTCGATAAAATAAAAAATTTATATAATACTCGCTTAAAAACACAGAACCTTATACTTACAAAATATTGATTGATTACAATATATTATAAATATATATATATGGCAATATAATAAAAGTGTTCGCAAATGAAGCTCTGAAGCTCTGGAAACAAACTTGAAAAAAAAAAAAAACAGCATATCATCAATGTGATGAGCTTTTAATACATCAATGGTAATATCATTTACGGTTGTATTTTTTATTATTATTTTTTTGCTTATTTTAGAATACTTTCGTCTTTTTTTTTCTATTTTTTTTTTTATTTTCTCCCCCATTTTCATTTACACACTCTTTTTATTAAAAAGGGATTTCAAAGATATGTATAATATACAACACTATACCTATATTTCTATATATATTTATATGCACTCATTTCACATTTATTTCATATATTACTACATATATATAATATTTGTTTATCTATTTCCGGTGATAGATTTTTCAATTTCCTTTACATTCCTTTATCAATATAATATTATATATATTATATAGAAACTTACGACATATACATAAATACCATATATCGTAGGAGTCTATCCGAACATCTATATATGTCAATATATATGTAATGTGTTTAGAAATTGTACATATGTGTCCATTTCTATTAGGATTTTCTACATTGCAAATAAATTAATTTGAAATTTATATATAGTTATATACCATATATATGTTATCCTTTATTTAACCATTTTCAAATTTCGGAATATCTATTGAATCGGAAAATTTTTTATATTTATTTCATTACATTGCTTACATTGTTTCTTGTCAATTTTTCGTATATATATATATATATATATATATATATATATATATACGGAGTATATATCAAAATTATTCAGTAAATGAAAGTCTTCAATTAATTATATACGAGTATATAAAATCGTTTTGAAATGGCTGATTACCCATTATAAATATATTGTTCAGTTGAATTACAAAATAAGAAAAAGAAACAAAATCAATATATATTGATAATAGCGATTGTGGGAAAGAATTATTTATTTATTAATTTAAAATTTAATCAACAATCAATATATATTCTCCATATACAATATAAATATATACAATACACCATATACACAATCATACAATATATATATATATATAAATTGTTTAGTAAACTCTCATATAAACCTATTCGCTATATATGGTATATGTGGAGCATTCTATATACACAATTTTATTAATACTATATTTATGTATTATATTATATATTGATGAGAAAAAACAGATTTTTATTTATATGCTGGGAAATTGTAAGGAACATTGCTTCAAGGAACAACCAATTTTTGTATAATTTCTGTTAAATATTGCTCATAAACACATTTCATGTATAATAAATACTATACAATATATGTAATATTTACCAGAAAAAAACCATAAATACATATATAATATGTGTTACAGCATGAAAACAAAAACCTTTAAGCAAAATAAAATTTAAAATGAATATTGTAATATATATGACATCTAATATTTTACCATATTACAATATAATTTAATTTTTGGTTTTATTTTATTTGCAATATATATATATTTATATATTGTATTATTTATATATATACAGGGTGTTCAATTTGAGTGTGATAGAACTTTAAATGTTAATCAAAACACAAGGGTGTAAACCGCATGTAACGAACTTATTTTTATACTAATTTTTGATATCCAAACAAAATTATTTTAAATAATATTTGTTAAAGGATTCTATAAGAAAATATTAATTTGTTTGTTCGTTTGGTTACTATTTATGTATTATATACGTGTATACATTGAGAAATCATCATGAAACGTTTAACACTTTAGCAATGTTCTATTTGAAAAAATCGTAACTTTTCTAAAATTATAAGAAATGAATTTGGTGAAAAATTGAATTTATATATTTTTAAAAATAATACCCTGTTATATATGTTTTTGCTTTAAATATATTATATGTATGTAGTCCCGCACATATAAAACATTTATTGTATATATATATATATATACTGCGTTACACTAATAAGCATATAATATCGACCAAAAACATATAACAATGCTTACATAAACATTATAAATTTACGTGGGTCTTTATTCATAATATATATAAATATGTAATATGTATCGTATATATATTATAAATTGTATATGTATTATATAAGATATAATATTTATACAAATCTATAGACACATTTAGAACATTTCTATAATATTATAACACAAACACACACACACACACACACATATATATGTATTTGTTAGGATACGATGATGTGTGTATATATGATACATAAATATATTTCTTAGAAATACAATTTTCTTTGGATTTTCATCATTTCATATTATACAAATAGTAGGTGTATGTATTCTATAATTAATGTATACATTTCTTTCTATATTATGTGTACTCGCAATCCCAATCACATATAAGAGCTCATGTTTTCGTTGTTTTGTATATATAATTTATTCTACATATATATATGGTATACCATATTATTTTATATAATATATACATAAACGTGTTCGAAATAAAAGTAGTCAATGTTATTTTTCTTATATATACATCACAAAAGTTAACGATCTTGAAATATAAAACATTTCCTAATAATATTTAACTAATATATAGACTTTATTTGTTATTATCAAATAAGAAATATTTCTTTATATAAACTATATCATTTGTTTTGGTCTTGAATTCAATTACTATATTTTAGATGACCATAGCGTTGACGAAATTGAAAATTTTAAATAATAACGATAGATGAATATTTTACATGAATAAGTTACAAAATTTCTATTTACAATGTCATTTGCAAGTTACCTCTATTTAGATTAGACTAGACTAGATAAATAATATTTTAGAAATTAATATTTTTTTAAAAACATTAAATAAATATAGAATTGAATTTCACTACCCAAAAAAAAAAATAATAATAAAAATAAGCACCGATTTCCATTTTACACACCTAAATTATATATATATACGCATTAAGATTATACCATATATACAATATTATATATATAATTTCATTCTTATAATATGTTTTTATATTGAACGTATGCACATACATCAACTTCTTTTCAAAATTTACAAAAAGAAAAATACTTAAAACAATATTTATTTATTTTATAACTTTACAAACATTTTATTGTTTCAAAATATATGTATAACATGTTACATACAATTTGTTTTTGTATAGGTATATGGATGTTTTGTATTTCTACACGAGCTACTCCTAATATATAAATGCAAAAATTTTAAATTTACATAATATTTATAAAAAATTTAAATTTTCTTTTATATATTATAAACTCATATATTCTTCATTTTATATACACAAATGTTTATATATATACATATTTTGTATATATTGTAATATTTACTTATTCCTGATTTATGTTGCTCACCTATATATATATATAATATACTTATAAACGTGAATAATTGAAATTTAAGATATATATGCTAAAGTGATATTCTAATAAGATTTTATATACACATAATAATTTTAAATTTAATGATAAAATAATTTACCGTTTTGTATATGTAACACATTTCATTTTATATACACATAATTATAAAATCAATTATGTATTATTTATATGTTATATATATGTATATAGTAGCAGGTAGCAGCATCCTTTATATATATGGTAGTAGATATATAAAGACAAATATTGATTGATTTATGGTATTTATTTATAAATATACTATAGAGTAGTTGATTTTTGGTGCGGCAGTATATTAAAATTTATATGAAAATATAAAATATTTATATGTTATATACTGCGTTTGTATACCATAAATTGATACATATAAAAATATATAAAAGGTTTATATAATAAAAGTGTATTTATGTCAAATAAATTTCAAATATAATATTTTAATGTGTCATGGGATTTATCTTTATTATAATAATAGAATAATTCTTTATTATTATTATTATTTTTTTTCCCTATATAATGGTTTATATAATAGAAATATACGTGTACGTTTATATTTTGTATATCCATATATATATATATAGAATAGCATTTTATTGAAAATTAAAAGATTCATTTTTAAAGTAATATATTATATATTTAAATTATGTCGTTTTATATTATATAAGTACGTACACCACACT
This sequence comes from Bibio marci, assembly GCA_910594885.2. Classification (NCBI taxonomy): domain Eukaryota; kingdom Metazoa; phylum Arthropoda; class Insecta; order Diptera; family Bibionidae; genus Bibio; species Bibio marci. Next base: position 43,911,895 of record OU343117.1, read on the forward strand.
TTATATATCCATTATATATTTTAAATGGCATTTAGTAAACATTTTGAAATTTTTAACATACGCATACAATATACACTAAACTAAATCTACAAACATTTGTTTAAGGTGTATTAATATATGTATTATATATATATATGGTATATGAGCAGCGGCGTTGACACATATAGGTACGCCACAATGAATGTTAACTTTATAAGATTTTCCAGATAATGATATTTTTGATTTTGTTTATATGTAGAAATATGTAAATTCGCGAAGAATAGATTATAAAGATGCTATTTTTACTAACACAGACTGCTATTCAAAAATATAATTTTTATTTATCACACATTAAATATAACAAATATGAGTTTAGTTGGCAGAAAAAAAAAGCTTATTTATCGTTTTGTTGTAAACCCAAAACTAATCGGATACATATTAAAAAGTATAACAAAAAATCATTACTTATATACAAAGTTTTTTGAAATGCACGAATATCAATTCAAAAAGAATATTCTAATTTGAGAAGATTGGTGGATGTGTTATAAACCGAATAACAACGTAGATTTAAGATCCATAAAATTCAGAATTTTTCTTTTCAATTTCTTTTTACACATAATAAGTTTAGTGATTTGTGTTTGTAATAATACGCAACATATAATGGGGTGGTGCACAATAAATAGTTAATCATGCTAACCAATCGTGAAACAATCGAGTACAATATTTCTGAAATTCGAATGTAAAACTTTTCGGTATTTATTTTAATAGTAAAATTTCTCAGTAAGGTTACCATTTGTTCGTTTATGGAATAAAAATTTGCATATTGCAAAAAAATTGGTGGATTACTATTATATTATACTCCTACGTGCGCAGTAATTTTGTATCCACTTGACTCTGTATGAATAGTAAATATTTGGTCGATGAAATAAGATGCATTTGTGTTAAACTTAATTTACTGTTTGACCAGCTTTATTCAAATCAGTATTTAGAATGTCAATTAATAATAATTTTAAATATATAATTAATAGTATACATTTTGGAATAACAAATCAATTACATTACACATATGATATTGATTTATGTAAAAATATAATTTTCTAATTTTTTCACATAAATACCAATGATATATATATCTATAATATTATTTATAATTAAATATTTATATATTGAATTTATAAATATCTATGCATATACTATAATAAATTCAAAGTTAATATAAATAATTATATTAATAATTTAATATTTATCTTTAACATTATTATAAATTAATGAAATCAATATGCTAAACACTATAAAATTTATCATGTCAATTAGTTCATGTAAATATATATATATACAATATTGATATGTATATGTTTATCAATAAGCTCCACCATCTGTATACAATATTATAGATATACATAAAATAATATTACCATTAATATATATAATATTGCCTATATATGAATGTGAATACATGTATATGTTTATGTATTTAATTATATAATGTACAATGAAATTATGCAATATATAATATTAAACCTCAAATATGTATATATTTAAATTTCTATATATATATATATATATGGCTTATGCAAATTAATAACACTAAGTACATATTGATATATTAATCTATTTTGTTGAAAATCTGATGCATTTGCAATATTCTATATATATAACAATATAACAATTATTATCCATATAATAATTATATAATATACCATATATTATTATACGGTATATTTTTGTATAAACAAAACATATATTATCAATTTAATATATATCAACTGTGTAGAGTATATATTTTATATATTTGCATATATACTTTAAAATTGAATATTATTTAAATTAAGAAATAAATTACAAACAAAATTTAAATAAATATAAACGATTAACTTAAATGACATAAAACGTAGCCGGTCCGGTATATAATATAAAAATCAATTATTATATAATATATATATATTATTATTGATATTACACATATATCAAAATACATATAATATATTGTTAAATATTTATAAATTTAAAAAAAGTGTCATAACATATATGTCATTGTCATTGTTGTTTAAAACATTATCCATCATGACAAAACATATCACATTTGATTATAAACAATATATATATAATATATAACTATTAGCATAAACATTATAGTGACATTGTAAATATCTGTATTAAATGATTGATTGTGAATATCCACTTATTTTACATAAAGATTATGTTATATAAAAATATATTCTCATGAGTTGCTGCAACACATTTACTTAAAACCGATTAAAAACATTAATTTAAGCACAAATCAAAGTATTTAAATATTTAACGAATTTAACTATAATCTTGTTTGTATAACATAAGATTCAACACTTAAATATCGCTTCCCAGTTTTATCTGATTGCTTTTCTGTGTGTATTTTTCGTTCTTTAAATTCATAAAATTTTAATTATAATTATTTTATTTGAATAAACCATTAATTAAAATTTTAAAATATAATATCTATTATATTATAATATAATATAATATAAAATTAAATTCTATCGTGTTACATTCTCTTCAATTAATAACTATATATGCACACAGATTTCATTTCTATGCTATATACCAGAAAAACAATGATACAAAACAATTGTTAATTTTCTTTGTTGATGATAATATAATAAAAATTATTACAAAAATACAATGGATTTCAAGAAAAATATTTATATTAATTGGAATTTATTTTTATGTTTAAACAATAATACATTTTTCATTATGTTATGTACAAAATATAAATTTAAAGATTCATTCAATTAAGTATAATAAGGAAAAAGAAAAACATGTATATTTACAATAACATAAATACTGCTTTTTGCATATATCGTATTTTTTGTGCAGGTATGTCCGTATGTATATATTTATGTTTAAATATATATATATATTCATAAAGACCTTTCGTGAAATAATTTCATTCTTTTGTGTTGCAATTTCGAATGGAATTTCTTATAAATTAAATATTATTTTTGTATAAATTGTATAAATTGCATGCTTTTTTGTTATGGAAATATTAAACAAATTGTATCTGTTATATTGAAGTAAAATGGAACTATTTATATACACATAGAGAGAATACTCAAGTATTATTATTTATAATTATATATGAGAATTTCTTTTACAATTGTATAATAATTACGAGTACCATCGCGTAAATAATATATTATAAAATAAATATTTGATTTTTATTTATTTTTTTTTCTATTTTATTTATTTCCAGCCGAAGTTTCAAATTTATGTTATTCAAATATGTGTATAAAGCTGAAGCGGTGATATATGTGTGCGGGTATGTTAAAAAATAAAATTATTTTTAATTATTTTTGTTTATTTATTATAAATATTTACTACATACACATATTAATATCATATCAGGCATGTGATATGTTAAATAAGTTTTTAACTGTTAAAGCCATAACATTTTATATATCAATTTTTGTGCGATGTAATCATAAATTATTATATTATTGATTTTTTATATAACAATTAATTTGTTGAGCTATTTAATTTATCTTAAAAAGCTTTGAAAAATACCGAAAGCGAATTATTTTATACAATCTCTTGAAACTCATTATATATATACAAAAATATAGGATTTATATAACTTAAGGAAAAGCCGCTGTAAAAGAAACCCATTCATATTAAAGACATTTTTAAATTTATTTTTATTTACAAATTTTATGAATTGAAATACCTTTAAGCAACCACACCAACATACATTGTATGTATGAAAAGCTATTGTAAATGTATATTTGTATATCGGTATAGAAAGAAAAACATGTAAATCGATATTTTCACGTAGAATATATATAAATTTTATAAAAGTTTCTTTTTAAAACTTAAACTATGTCATAAGTCGTATAAAATTTAATGAAAGTAATTTGATCATATAATATACAAATATAATATATACATAGAACAGAAAGTATATGTTTATATTATAGACAAAAGTATTATTTTGAAATCACGTATAGATTGAATAAAATATATATATATATATATGTATAAATAAAACAATAACTAACTATTTATGTTTAGTATAGAAAAAAATAAAGTTCTTATCTCTATTATTACATAATTTAATATCAACTTCAATATAGTGTAATGCCAAAATACGGGGTGACTCACATATCGAACGGCAACAACTATAAATAGTCAAATAGTCAAAGAGATTATTTTATAGTACAAAAACTATAAATTTATTGAATTATAAAATTTGGCAATAACAACCAAAAAATTTTAATTAACATATCCGACATGAATGACCTTATGATTATTAATATAAATATAAACACAGACTATATCTAAAATAAATTATATTTTATATTATATTTATTGATTATTCTACCGTTTTTTTTTTTTTGACTGTAAATTGCAATAAGCTGCTTGCAAGCAAAATACCTTATTTAAATTTTTCTCACCAAAACGAATAATAAAATATTCGATATTGTTATTTTATATAACCACAATATTTTATAGACATATTATACGTATACATATTTTTTTTATATTACTATAATATATATACAGTGAATGTTGTAATACAAGCGATACACACGATATAAGCGAATATTGTATTCAATCCGATATAATTTCATCACATATTTAATTAATATGAAAATAAATGGAAATATTGTATTCAAGCAAATTTCTTCAAAATATTGTATTCATTGGAATATTTTGATCACCCTCACTTTTTGAACTAAATACAATATTAACTGTAGTACTTTTAAAATTATATAATATGATGTAAAATGAATGTATATACAAAATATAGGTGAATATATATATATAGTTTAGTATTAAATATACGAGTATATGGCATAGTTAATATAGTTATATTATACTGTACCTGTACATATATGTTTTCAATTTTTATTTTGCAAAATTCATATTTGTAAAACTATTATTCCATATATATGTACTTATTGCAGCAGTGCATGTATAGTCATCACTTATATTGGTATTTCAAAGTTAAAAAATTCTTTAGAATATATACATATTTTTAAAGAAATACGAAATATATATTTTCTCTATATATAATACTTATAAACATATTGATGCCGATATTCACAATATATTTTATTTTATATTTTCAATTTTCATGCTATATAAAAGCTTTTATAATATACTTAAAGTGTATTGTTGTGTCTTTATATTGAAATACATAAATTTAATATATATTATAATAAACCAATATAAAAATTTTGTATTTATATTCTCTAAAAAAAAAACATTTATATATATTTATTTGCATATATTTTATGTTGTTATAGCATCGTTTTCGATTTCAAAGTATATATATATTTCTGCATATATGCAATAATAATATGTTTTTAATAATTGGTTTAATTGGAATTCAGCATTATAAAAAATCTTTTGATTTATGACTGTCAAGTATATTTTTATCATCGTCAAGTTTTAATACTGTATATATTCCATCTACCAGACATTATTACAGTAAATTCTGGTAAATTATTCCCGAATATAACAAATTATCAATTGGTCAGATAATATAAAAAGATGCAAATTCCAATATTTTTCTATGACCAATTAGACGGCATTAATGGTGTGTTAAAATTTTTGAAAACTAACTTTATTTACATACATACAGACAGATTCTAAAAGTTCAAAAGCCAACATTGATAGAATTATTATTAAAGCACAGTATCAATAATTATGTGCAGAACATATAAAATCGCTAAAAGTATCTGAGGAATTCACCTCCTACACACATATATTGACGGTCAACGAAGATAAAATATAATATTATAATCAGTTTTAAAATAAAATTAAAATTATATATTTATCTTTACATGTATATTAAATATGGTAGTAACAAACATATTATAAAATCCTTGTATAATATCTTTTTTAAACGTATCAACACAAATCACTCAAAACTATATCTATATATTTGTATATATGTATACAATATATTAGATTATGTATTATAAAAGATACGTATAAAACTTAAAATAATACTATATGAAATGTATTAATTACATGGTTTTAACAAATGATAGATGTATACACATAATGATTCCATTAATGTGACTTATCACCCCCCCACCATACGTAAACCTTCTTGTGTTTCTTTTACATATATACAAGTATAAAATTACATATTGTATATATATATATATTTTATATAAGAAATAATAAATTATTATAGTTTGTTGTTTGAAATTACTTAACAAAATAGGTAATATAGAGCGACATCGTTTAGTTAGACAATTTCTTATATTTTATATATATATTGTAACATACATATAAGTTATATAACATCTACACAACATATAACATATGTATGTATCTATAAAAAGCATAGATAACAAATATGTTTATATACCATATATATGTAATATAATATTATGTGTTTATGTCATCAAAATATTTATAATGGTTATAATGTTTTGTATTTTATTATATAATATATTTATGTATACACATCATAAAATGTTGTTAAAAATATCACCTGAGACTCTTATTATAATACACACGCAGTGTGTAATTATAACATTTAAACTTACATATATATATATATATATATTTATATAGTAAGAGAGAGACGCGATAGCTGTAACTAAACTGTACGTAAATAATGGATATATAACTTTGTATATGTATATTTTATGTATTATAATTATTCATTTTAGTAAACCTTACCTTATCGATTTTAACTACACGCAAAATTTCGTATGTTTTGTATAATTTGATAATGAAATTTTTAAACATATTTATTAAGTTGCTCGTATAATTCGTTATTTATAAAGACAATTATTAATAACTTAAACCATTTACTGAAAATTGACAATTGACGATATAATGAATCTAATGAAATTAATAGAATTTTTCCATGTAAATATTAACATATACAATAATGCAAATAACCTCAAATGAAATAACATTAAAATCATATAATAATGAAATATTGTTAAAAATAATACTCATAAAAATTTTAAGATTTTATTTCATTTTATTTATAACATAAATGTTATATGAAATAAAATCATAAATAATTGTAATGAAATAGCCCATCATAAAATTTGATATTAAATTTTTGATTTTATTTCATTTTATTTATGATGTTTTTTCATTTTAATAACAAATGTAATAATAAATTGAAATAACTATATTGGTGCAGGTTTAATTTTGTACCGATATTTTTTTTTTTAATATTCGATATATCAATATGATGTGCTAATAATAGCAAATGCGTATAATATCATAAAAATTTAGTATTCACTTTGTTAATCGTATGGTGAGTGTGAAATTATTCCAATTCAATGATTCAAGCTTGTGTTGATCATTGATTTTGAATATTTAAATCAAATAAGTATTGGTTGATGCACCCAATCGGAATAATTTAACTTCTTATGATTTACAAACAGAATACATTTGTTCATGTGAAAATATGTATAGCGAGTTACATTTTAGCTTCAACTAATAACAATTCAATACTAAATATAAATGCCTTTATTACAAAACCTAAATATATATTATACAATGCACATTTTTGTATAATTTATATGTATTTTCTATACTCTAATTATGTTTCTCCATTCTAGGTGTATTATAATAAATTTATATTTGAAATTATAAAGTATAATTAAATGTATAATTATGTTTAGTTGATGTTACTACTCTACTATTGAAAATAAAACAATTTCAATATATAATCATAAAATCTCAATTGTTACAGTACTGGCGGTGTATACATTTATATTATAGTTTCATTTAAATCACATTAAATTTTATACATCCATTATTAAATTCAGACATTCTTTTTCATCTATATAAATTATACAATTTGACACAAATCTCAAGAAATGTTCGTGTTTAAATTACTGTTTTTATAACAATAAAAAAATTAGATTAATATTATGATAAATGTATAATATATATATATTCTTTTGTGTTCTTACTTGTGTACAATAGAATAGAACTTATATATACATAATGCTATTATTTGTTATATTCTCGTTGAATGAGATACAAATATATATCTATATATTTTAGTTTTTATGGTATATACGAGTAGGTGGTATTATATAATATAAAATATAATAAATATATATGTAATATTGTTGTTGTATTTTGCAGAGAGTTTAAAATTTGTACAATGTTATATTATATTATATAGACTCGTATTTATTATATATACAAAATACGATGATGATATAAATATGTAATATAACATATGTTGTTTTTCATAATATTATGAGTACTTTAAATACATTCTTTCATTATATCTTGTATATAAATGTATTATAATATACGTACACACATGTATTATATAAATAAACAATCTCTTCTTTATGAAGAAAACAGAAAAAAAAAACAGAAATTGTTTTTCTAAGAGCCAAGCAATAAAAGAAGTAAAAAAAAAATATATAAATAACCATTTTTATCATTATTATTATTCCTATTATAATAACATATAGAATACAGACCCACATACACATCTAATACTTATATACTCGTATATATACGTATTTATAATTTTTGAAAGCCTTTAAAATATGTCGCCTTTTATTTCCATATAAAATACTCTACCTATACTTTTCTTTCACTTTTTTTTTTTTTTTTACTCGACAAGTTTGTTAAAGAGATTTTCTTTTATATTCATATTATGGAAAAAATATACCCATATACACATTAATAATTTCACAAGTTCCCAACGTCAACTCATATACATTATATATATACCTATATAGCTATGTATCTTATATTTTCTGCTCTGTACCAGCCCGTTGTATATAAATATAAATTTATAAATATACATATATTGTACCATATATACTACACTTGTATAAATATTATATATATATATATAGCTTTGATGTTTATACCTACTTAAATACCTTTCTATACGCGATTTCTTTAAATGTTGATATAACTAAAATATTTATTTAAGATACACACATTTATTTAAATGAAATTGTTTACCTGAATAAATTTTTAATAATTTCAAGTCATTTATACAAAATATATATAAATACATACATTTACATATACCATATATATATATACTATATACTGTTTATAGTGAGTGATGATAATAACGTCTTAATATCATTTCACACTTTGTATATACGCAAATATAAATTGTATATATGAAGAAAAAAAAAAAATAATTAAATAAATAAATAAATAAATAACAAAAAAAGCAAATTATATAAATAAATCATTGAATATGTTCTGAAATATTATTAATGTATAATTATTAGTCCTTGCTAGATATTGTATATAATATGTGTCGTATATATAAATATAGGATCATTAGCAAACTAATTTGTTATATGGATGGAGGGGGTATATACAAAAAAATAAAGGCAATAAATTAATTATATGCTTAAATTTTATAGAATTATATATTATAATAATATTATATGTATAATACCATATCATTTAATACGGAAAACTGGAATGAAATTACTAAATTAATTTCTGCTCTATATTTAACATACAATTTCTAATTGGAAAAAATAAAGTAAAACATTACGTAAAAAATGTTAAACCTTATTCTTTTTCTGCATTTTTTTTTTATTATTTAATTCATCAATAAACTTTCACGTTATTATATTATATAGCAATATTAATTCGTTAATGTGAAGTTCCATACAAAGACTCAACTCTATTTGAATGAAATAGAAATATTTTATATTTACGATCCTCCACGTTTTCTATACAAGTCACACGTGTGGCACACAAAAATATGTATGGCACTTCATTTTTTATTCAGATTGCCAATGATTTATAATGATTCTGTATGATCGGTAACATGCGATGCAGGTATGGTTTTATTGTTGATTTGACTTGATTTGTCAAAATATTAGGAACAATAGGATTTTGCAATTTGTTTTATAAGTTTGTTACAGAAAATCTACCTAATTCCCGTTTTTTTTTTGCAGCAATCACTTTATTTTATTTGTAACTTAAAGAATATATTATACTTATTGTGTTTTTACATATAATGATTATCTTGCTGATGATTCAATTTTCCCAATTTCTGTATTTCAAATGTATATAATAATATTTTCTCTGTATAAATACTTAACCAATAAAAAAAATTTATGTTAAATTATGGCAACTTAATAAATTTTAAATATATAGTCATCACATATTTAAAAAAGTGATTAAGATATGTACATTAGATAACAAATCAAATGATCAATTCCTGTGCTTTAAGTGGGGTAAATTTTTTGATTTAGGCATATGACACCGCATATATGAAAGAGAATTGAAATGGGAATTTAGTATAGTACTGAAATTTCAAAGATGTTAGAGGGATAATTTCCACATTTAGTCATGCTGTACCAGAATTAAACCATTTGTATTTTATTTTAAAGCCATATAAAAAAAAATAAATCGAAATTTAATTGAAAATTATCAGTATAAAAATTTCTGGTATATTTTCGCACAATATGCCACTATATTTAAGCATGAATGAATACCATATATTCACAACGCCACCTGCTGACTAGAAAGAAGTGGGTAAATCATTTTATAAACACTTTAATTTAACCATAATAATGTTATGTCATTGTGAAGTCATTATTTGCAAATAAACTCAGTGGTCGTACAATGTAATTATATGTTCATCGATGGGTTCTTATACATAATTAAAATTTGTATGCTACGGAATATTCTTTTATTTTCCATCACTTTGATTATTTATTTCAATTATTAAATAGTTTTTTAATTAATTTAAAGTTTAATTGAACGTACAATTTCAATCTAACAATAAAATTTATTTATAGATTTTATTGATTTTGAAATGTGTTTAGTTTTTATACAATCTATCAGAGAAATTTTCTATTTATATAATTTCATATAATTTTTTTTATAAATTTTATCAAATCACCATACCATATTTATTTGACATCATTCGGATATGGTAATGCTATTTGCATATGTTTAACGCGGTTACTTATATATATAGAATATACTATATTTGTGTATATCAATTTCCTGTGTGTGTACAAATATCATTCTGTGTATAGTAAAATTATATCGTTTCTATAGGATTTACATAGTGTTAGTTTCACCATAAACTCGTATATATACTAATAGTATATATATTCAAATATAAGATGAAGGAGACCATTAGTTTTTGATAACGTTATACACGAGTTTAACTACACACATGCATATATATGTAAATGTTTACAGAATAAATGTCATTGTTATTTCTGCATATTATATAGAAATAGACTTGCTTTTCAGACAAATATTTACATATAAATACATATTTGTATAACAAATATAATACAAATATTGTATATAAGTACTTTTATATTTTTATATACATTTTCTTTTATATGAGTTTTTTTTTTTTTTTATTTCTTTGGACATAATCCCCAATCCTTTTAAAATAAAAAAAAAAAACTAGACTTTTCTTTATATACTTTGTGTACTGCACGGGTATATATAAAATACATTTGTTGAATAAATTTCACCTGTCAACAACATTGAAATTCAACCCTCTTGTTTATGCCATATATATAATATATTATTTATAATAATATATATTGTAGTGTAATCATAATGGTATGTATATATGATATACAGCATGCTTCCGAAAGGACTCGGTTATTATAAAATATAATTATACAAAAATTATAAAAAGAAAAAAAAAGGTTATATAGCGAATAAAATTTTAGGTATAGGTTCAATTCGTGCCGTTACTACCTTCTATGCGGGATTACAATTTAAAGGGATTTTGCACAATTACTTTATATATGTATAGGTTTTCTCAATAGCCCGTAAAACTATAGTATTTTTATATATAATGAAATTATATTTAATGAATGAATATAACTTAAATATATCTCCTTTAAGAACAATATGTTTTATATAGAATCTATGAATTATCTTGCAAAATTTGTTATAGAGATATGATTTTTATCAGCATTTACTTACACTTATTATCAAAAGTACATGAAAATCGTTTTGGTCTAATTGTAAACAAAAAAGCACATTTAAATTAATATTAAATAAGTTTTTACTGTTTTGTCCATTTGTCTTATAATAACCACAAATTACCACTCATTACAATAAAAGCCGAAAATTTAATGAGAATAATATTGAAGGAGGCACTGTTTAAAACAAACTTATGGTTGTCATTTTTGGTCAGTAAATTAAATTTTCCAAATAAAATATTTCATTACATAAAACCGAATTGCGTGTCGCAAATTCCACTTTTTTATTCGACAACTTTTTAATTATTATTTCAATTATAGACTGGGATATGTTTGCAATTTGCATCCATCTTTTACAGGTTAACAATTATACATACAAATAAAATCTTAAACATTTATAATTACCACACCACCCTGTACATATGATAAATATTGTATACACATCTATTTGTTTATATATTATAATACATAATCTCAAATATATACAAATCTGATATGGTTTGTTTTCTATCAATTTAAATGTAATTTAGCTTATACACATAAACATACGCATAATATAAAATAAAAATATATACCTACACTTACTGTCCGAAAAATAATCGAAATGACTTTCTATAACATATTTAGCTGGGTAACGTCAATAATCTGCTATATATTGTTTGTTGATTGATTTATGTACATTGATAAAATACAATGCATTCGATGACAATAGGTTTTTGTGTATCAATCAATTAAATGTATAAAAAACAAAGAACCATTTTGTTTAAAAATTGTTAAAAAAAAATGGTTTTTAAGTGACATCGACGACGAATATGAAGATCATATTAAAAAATTTTGTGGTTTCGTGAAAGTTTCATTTTCAATCGATTGATGACCAAAAATTCCATCAAATTAATCATATTGATCAAAAACATATGATTAACATCGCTGACAATAATATGTTAAAAACTGTTATATGACGAAACATAGTGGTTTGAATAGAACCCAAAAACGATAAATGAAATTCCAAAAAAATATCGTTTGATGAAGTCAAAATGCAAAGTCAATTATTTTTTACGTTATTCAGCTAATATATGGAGAATATATCGAATAAATAAAATTATTTTTGAAAAAAATAAATGAAATGATTACCATTTTCTTAATCTAGTTATTTTTCGAACAGAGGCTGGGTGTATAAGTATACAAGTGTGTGTGTCTAAACAAAAAAAAAAAATAAATAAATAAATAAATTTTGTCAAAACAATGCTATGTTTTTTTTTTTTTTTTCAAAGTCATCATGCGTAAACAAATTTTCTACGTGATAGAAATGGTCAAAAATGAAAATGTATTAGACATTTAAATTTTTGCAAAATTATATATAAGGTTTTGCATTATATTACAACAAATTTTCATCAAAACTGAATTAAAGATAAATTTACATAAATTTAAATATATACCATTATAGGTTAAAGTACATGGTATGTAAACATTTCCGAAAATTAAATGTGAATAATGAATATGCTATATATTATATATTGTAAAATTCTATATTGTGTATGGTATATAAACGTATTTTGCATAGAATTATTTATAAGTCTGGGCTAAAATTATCAGAAAAGGGTATTGTAATAAACATACATAACATTATTAATATTGGAAGAGTTTCATTTTAATTCATATGTATATAAATATAATTTCATGTATTATTATTTTATATACTAACGATGATTAAAATGAACAGATGTTAATCTATATATAACTGACATGATGTTTCATAAAATCGCTTGTATATATATTTTAATTTAATTTAGAGAATATATTTAGATTTCTTTATTAATAATTAAATTGATTTTCGATTATATATTGTATACTCCTGCCTTACATTTAAACATATATATATATATATATACTAATGTTCAGAATAAACCTAAACGATATACTCATGAGAAATGACTATAATTTTGAAGTGTAATGTAGTCGCATCTTATATTTTATCGACTTCACTTTAGAATTTTTTTTTTCAAATTATTCAGATTGTTGAAGCAACGATCCTGCTGTGTTTGAGATTCAATTTTCATTGTGCGGTACGGAAATTGATTCTGTGGTTATTTATATTTTCCGAAATCGTGAAATTAAAAAATTATAACAAATTTCAATGGACTATATTTTAGAAAAGCGTGGATTATAATTTTAAAAATTTTAGAATAAAAATGAAAAATTCGGTAAAACTAATTTTATATTACATTATTTACACTTATTATTAGAAGATTAGAAAATATTTTAAAACCATAAAATTTAGACTTTGAACGATATTGACAATACAGCTCTCAAATATGCTGCAGATATTTCCACAAATTACCAGAATATTGGGTGTTTTTAATTTTTTTTCCCGTTTTTTTTCGTAATGAAATGTAATAATCATTGTTAATATAATAACTTGTCATTACTTTTACATTCCTTTTTTTTATGCATACATTTTTCACACTGTAAATGAAAATCTAATTGCTTGCGGGAATATTAATAAAATCATTTTAAATATAATATTGAATAAAAGTTTTAGAAATTTATACGTAGAAAACTTATAAGAAAATATTTTTTATAATAATAATTCTTATTTGTAAAATATAGATTATAATTAATAATAGCTTTATAAAACATTCACCACACCATAACAAATTTATAATGCCTCCCCCTACTATACATATTTCTATAAATTTTTTGATATTGATTGATACACCACTACTACAATATTATTTAAAATTATTTATTTAACTTTATTTCTTTAAATATATTTCAATTTTAATTCATTCTATATTAAATTATATAATATATAAATATCAAATAATAGTATATTGGTACTATATTTGTTAAAATAAACATTAATAAATGTGAACACCCATTGAACCGGTAAAAAGCATATTTATTTATTATTTCCATTGACCGAATTTCACATACAAAAACCTTAATATTTATTTACAATTTCTTTGGAGTTGAAAATATATTTCAAAACATCGAAATCAATGAATATATAAATATTCTTTCTTTTTTTTTCTCTTCACATTGTATATAGAATTTGCTAGTATTTTTATCAATATTTAGTATTTATGTATAGTTAGTATATTGTATGAGTATTTTTTATATTTTTGAATTTATTTGCTCTGATGCATTATATTGTATTTATACCTGAATTATATATATTCATATGTGTAAGGATAATTGTTTTCTTTTTTCTATATATATATTCGAACTATATATGAAAATAGAAAATCTATATATATATATTAAATTTAAACTATATTCTGCAACTTAACGAATTTAATATGTATGTTTAAATGAAAATAGAGAAATTCTATGGAATATGTTGTGTATGTAGTAGAGGGATACTTTATATATATATATATATATATATATATAGGAAATAAGCTAATATGAGCATTTTCACTTTTTTCCTCATATATATATATATATATTTAATAGTATATGACGCGGAGATTTGTGTCATGTGGGACTACATTTATAAAAGTAAATCCCAAACACGCAAATTTATCATACATACAATATAACATATATATATATATGTATAAACAATAAAATAATACTTTTCATATTATATATATTACATGTATGTATATGTATATAAATTATTGTATATAGAGAGAATTGTATGTTATTCATGGAAAATCTCACAGGCAAGGGAATTAAGGATACATTTATATAAATATTATTATATATGATATGGTATGTATATATATATATATATAGTTTTTTCTTATATATTATATATGTTTGCAATGTATGTGTATATGTATATGGAACACGAAAATGGATAAAATAATAATTTGAAAAGATTGAAAGTGTATATATGTACATTAATATTATATACAGTTTGTTTTCATTCATGTAAAATGACAAAATTAATTAATAATTACAAAAAGATTGATGATACAAACAAATAAAAATGAATAATTGTGATGGAAAATGATAAATATTCTTTTCACATATGAATATATATGCTGGCGCACATATACTGAGTATATGTATAATGTAAAATGTAATTTATATATTTATATGTATAGAGTACATAAAAAAAATTATGTATATACAATATTTCGAAATAGTTGTACACAAAATTCAACATCAGAGTGTACTGAAAGTTACAAGGCGGAAGTGTTTGAAAATTGAAATTTTTAATATATATATATTCTGGAAATTTTTCTGTTAGTTTCATATGAAAAATTAGCATAACATTCAAACCAACTGACCGCGAATATCATGCAGTTATTATTTACTAAAATATAATTATAACACCTTTCCAATTATTTGAATAAATTGCAAAAATTGTTACATAATATATAGTGTCATCTTTGAATTTATTACCGCTTTTAACCTTTCAATACACCCTGCGCACACAAGTATATAATTATATAATTAAGTTATATATGTATATATTTATTGAAAATATATATATATATATATGCTAATATATGGTCCAAAAATCTATATTTGATAAATATTATATAAAACCATATCGTATATATAGAAATTCCTTTGTCATTTTATTTTGTAAATATATATTGAAATAAAAAATGATCGAAATGAAAAGTTTTATTGAACGAATTTTTGTTTGATCTTTTATAATTATATTATTATCTATTTCGAATGTACAAAGATAATGAAATCATATAAATATTTATTATAATTTATTTTACACATGTGTATAACCAACAATATATGACAGTTTATAATATAAAATTAATAAAACTATATGTCGTATATATATTATATATATATATATATATATTTATATATATTTATATATAATATAATAGCATTAACTTGGTTTGGTTGGATATTAAGAATTCTTGATACACCACTACCGGCTAGCCTCATCAAATGTTTAGCATTACCTTGTGATCGTGTATGTTATGTTTTGGCAGTGATGTTGATGGTTCTTCTGAGTTTACCGGCAGGACTTTTTTGAATTTAGGATTATCAAAGTACATCCACTTTTCGTCGCCAACGATAATTCTTATTTAGCAAGCAATAATAACGTGATGTGTTGTACCGGTCCTAAATGACCTTTCGAACCTTTAATTGTTTTTCATATCTTGAATTAAATATTGGAATATAATATTTTTAAAAATTGTATAGATTGTAATAAAAATAATTGAGTACTTTTAACTTATACAAGTGCTGTTATCTATGCACACACACAGCATTAATGCATTTAGTTATGTATACATATTGTAGAATTTCTACTCAATTCAACATATAACTATAGTATACCTATATATGGTACATCTATCTATATCTATATGTATTATTAAACAAATTAACGAAAAATTATTATACTTTTTGATATTAATTTATAATAAATTGAAAATTAGAAATACATAAATTAAATTCACATGCCATATCACATGATTATTTATTTAAATTCTATTTAAATATGTGCTCATAATATTGTACGTATACATTATGTAAATTACTCTGTCTATATATTTATAGTTATAATAATAATAATATTATATAATTTTAAAGCCATTAAATGTGTAATGAGAATATTTTCATTATTCATTTTGTTAATTTAATGATTCGTTCTTAAGATAGAAAAATATTAAAATTTAATGATTCTCTCTATCTCTACTATATATTACATTGCAATCAAATTTTGTATAATATTTTTTATTTTATATGGTAATATGTATATATAAATAAACAACCTCCTTTTAAAATATTCAATTTCTTAAGAGGGGTTCATTTACTGTAGAATTAAAATGTATTTACATATAATTAAGAAAGACACAAGAACAGTTGCTGTGTATACACATAATACATATATATATATATATACGTACGACATATACATAACCAACATAATGAAATAGCATCATCACATAGATAATATTCATTTCCTTATTTCATGTTTAATATAATATTTTTATGGAATGTTAACAAAAATTTGTATTGTATAATTTATTTATAAAATATATTCTGCTTTTTGTTTTTTGTATAAAATCAGAGAAAAAAATCGAGACATGTGAAAATTATATGTTTAACATTTATTATATTTTTAAAAAACAAATAATTATTATTTAACACATTGTTGACCGGTGATAAGTTAACTCATCATTGCACTTGCATTATATATATCAATTTATGAAAACCATGGTGATATAGAATAGCAAAATTGCCGGTCAACAATGTGTTAATATAAAAAATATTACATAATACTCTTTTACTCACAAAATAGCTATTATATACAAATTATTTTTGCTTTAATCCTGATGTTGATTAAAATTATTCTGTGTCCATCTGTATATAGTTATGTTCTACGTTTTATGCAATGATATCATATACAAGTTTATAATATAAAAGGTGTAACATACTTACATATAAATATTAAATAATTATTTAAAACTTAATTTAAATTATTTCTTAATTTATGGTATAAGAAAAAAAAAAAAAACAGCTTACAAAATTAAATTAAACTAATATTAATATTTGTGATATAAAAATAATTATAGAAATTACAATTTTTATAAATAATGCAAAAAAAAAAAAAAATACAAATAAAAGATTTCATTAAAACGGTTTTATATAATTTAAAAATTGTGTAGCTAAATTTTTATGTTTATTTATAACTAAAATTTGTGAAATTGTTAAACTATCTTGATTTCGTACATTTATGATTCCATTAAATTCTGTTGTATTTGATATTAATTTAAGTTTATCAATTAAATTTCTATCACCTAATTTAGCCATATTAAAATATGTATCAATTCTATTAAATAAATTGTGGATTTCGACATTCTTTGTCATTTGAACTGGCATAAATCCAGCAATAGTTTTAACATTATACATAACACCAAATTTTAATAAGCATAAAATAATTTGCAATGATTCATATTTTACGGCCACATGTAATATCGTTGAACCATCTGAGTGAAAAGCAATATTTAAAAATTTATTAAAATCAATGTTTGGCGCAACTTTTACTTGATTCAAATATGTTTGAATATTTTCTGTATAATCGTTTAAAATATCCATATAAAATTTCTTATTACGATCATCATTATTTTTATTATTATTTTCACAAGCAAATAAATTATTATTATTATAGTGTAGTGTGTGTAGTTGTTCTTGTTCGAAAAAAGTATCATCTTTATCAAAATGTTCCATTCGAATTGTCATAAATTCATTTTGTATTGATATCAATTTTAATTCATCATAATTTTGTATTAGACAATATTTTATTAAATTTTTTAAAGAATATTTAATATTTTTTAATTGTGCTGTAAAACGATTTTGAACAATTCCAAATTCGTGGTTATGATTAAATAAAATTTTATTCAAAAAATTTAATGACAATTGAAATTTATTTTGCTCAAAATATATTCTGGCTATTTCAAAATACAACATTATTGTGACTTTATTATTTTCACCATAAATTTGTGAATTTTGCTTTACTAAATATGTAAAATTTTCCAATGCCATATCATATTTATTTAGTTTACGTAAACAATCTGCATAAATAAAACGTATTTCGAATTCTTTATATGTCTTACTTTTTGTTAAACGTTCATGTAATTTTCGTATAAAATCAACAGATTCTTGAAATTGATTATTACCATACCATGACATTGCTATATAAAAAGAAACATTTATAAGTTCAGTATCATTTTCATCAATTTCATTACATAATTTTGGATATACATCATGCAATATAGTTAATGTTTCTGAATATTTTTTCAATTTATAGAAACAAAAGGCTAATGTAACGCATGCTATTAATGTTTCGCTAAAATTATTACCATACAATTGTTGACAACGAGAACATATTTCAGTAATGTCCTGTATTAATTCGTATATTTTATAATTATTTTTTCTTAATTTTAAACGTATTATTTCTATTTCAGTTGCAATTGTTGCTGGACTATTATTACCAAAAATTTCACATCGTTGTTGTAACAACTCTTCGGAATGTTTTAAATTATCCTTTGATATATCATCATAATTAAGTTCTGTATTATTTTGGCAAATATTTATGATATCGTCCATTTTGCTGAATTTATTTAAAATGGCTTCGTGTACAAACGTTCTTTTATTTAAATTTCGAGCATTAACTAAACATTTAGCTAATTCAATGTCAGTACAATTGCATAACTGTGAATGTACAGAAGAATTAAACTTTACTAATTGTCTAAATGAATCAGTGATAAACATTAAAAGTTTTATAATTTGTACATTTGTTGTTAAATGGAAAGGCGTATGACCGTCATTATTTTCAGCATTATAAATAGAACCATGGATTAATAAGTGTTCACATAATATTAAATTATTTAATTTACATGCATAATGTATGGGCATCGCATTATCACCATCCACAACATTTGGACTTGCCTTCTGTGTTAATAGTAATTTTACTAAATCAATATTTTCATTTAACACTGCAGTGTGTAGTGGTGTCAAATCATTTTTATTTATTGCATTTATAAATGCACCATCATCTATTAATTGTTTAATTACAGTTAAATTTGTACGTACGCCAATATCAATTTGTTTAAATAATTCGTCGGTTAATAAAAATTTTCGCATAATACTGTCATCAAACATTGGCATTTTATTTTGTTGACAAAATGCATTATAAACAGCACCATTATTTATTAAATATTCAATTAAATTAATATTATTATTTGCCACCGCATAATATAATGGTGTTTGAAATATTTTATTGCGCACATTAAAATTTTGCTGGGTATTAATATTATTTGAAATATATTTCATAATATCAATATTATTATGATCAGTAGTACAATTTGACAACATTGCTGCATAATGTAATTGTATATTTTTTAAATTATTTTCACTAAAACCACCAATCAAAGAAGATAGATATTTTTTGGTAAAAAATTTCACCAAATCTATGTGACCTTCAATAATGGCAATATCCAATACACTATATTGTAAAATATCTTTAGCAAAAATATTGATTCCTTTGCCAATTAATAAGTTAATAATTTTAATATTACCTATTTTTGCAGCCATATGTAATGCATTCCAATTTTTAAAAGATAATTCATTAATTAAAATTGTTTTATCATTTAATAAAATTCGAACCGCATCTAAACGATTCTTGATGACGGCCTCATGTAATGGTGTTTTCAAATTTAAACATTTCCAATTTATATCGATTTTATTTGTTTGTAATAATAATTTTAATATATTTGTACAATTATTATGAATGATTGTCGTATGTAATAGAGATTTACCATTTTTTAAATAACAATTTAACTTAACATTCGAATCAATTAATAATTTTACAATGTCATAATAATTTCGTTCGATGGCTAAATGTATTGGTGTTTTATAATTATTTACATTTATAATACAATTTATATTACAACCTTTAGCAATTAATTTTTTTATAATACATTTGTTACCATATTTTATAGCCAATTGTAATGGCATCATCGTACCCACATTTAAATTACACATATTTGAATTTAATAATTTATCTACAATATTTTGATAACCATTTGAAATTGCTAAACATAATGGTGATAATATATCATCAAATGGATCAGTTGTGTTCAAATTTTCATTGACATCAACATTTTCTTTTAATAATATGTCAATTAGGGTTGACCAATTATTTTGAATAGCCAAACACAATAATGATGTATTTTCGATAATTACATTTTTAATATCATAACCGTGCTCAATAAATATTTTAATAACATCGGTATTTAAATTATTATTATTTATGAAATACGTGTGCAATGGATTTATATCTGCATTTTCATTGACATATGTAAACAATTTATGTTTAATAAAAAATTTGACTACATCTAATTGTTTCGATGAATTTATAGTGTTTAATGAATTTAGTAATTTTATTAAATAAGTTATTTGTAAATTATCCTTTATTAAAAATAATTCAGCTATTTCAATATTGCCATTGGATAATGCTGAAATTAATGGTATTGTTGGTGCTGATGATGATGATGATGATGATGATGATGATGATGATGATGATGATGATGATGATGATGATGATGATGTTGTTGTGTTATTTGAAAGATTCCATATAATTTTATTTTCAGTTGCATAATTTAATAAGAGTTTTGTAATTTCACAATTACTATTAATAGCAGCGAAATTTAGAAGTGTTGTGAATAATGTAGAATTTCTATGAAAATCAAGGATATCGCTAATTTTTGCATTACATTTTAATATTATTTTAACAATTGATGTATGCTTATGTTTTATTGCATAATATAATGGCGTACATTGAAATGCATCATATTCAGCAATTAAATTTATAGTACTTTTAACTTTCAATAATAAATTAAATATTTCCAAATTACCCGTTATGGCGGCAAAATGTAAAACACTTAATTGTCGCAAATCCTTACATAATATATCCAGTTCATATTCATTAAGTAAATAATTTACAATACTTGGATAATTATTGACGATGGCAAAATGTAATGGTGTCCAATGTTTTAAATTTTTTGTATTTACATTACATTTATATTTATTTAATAATTTTATTATATTTAAATTACCAGTTTTTATGGCATAATATATTAATGAATTATTTTCAAATTCGTCAATTATTTGTGCATTAACATCGGCTGCATTATTTAACAATAATTCACATAATTGTTGATTAGAATTCTTAATTGCTAAACATAATGGTGTAAATCCCTTTCCATCGATTACATTTACATTTGCATTATGTTTTAATAATATTTCCGACATTTCAACGCGTTCATTAAGTACAGCTAAATGTAATGGTGTTGATTGAAAATAATTTTTTTTACAATTGCAATCAATTAATTTATTATTTATAATTTTTTCAAATAAATTCACATTATTATATTTGATTGATAAATGTAAATATGTATAACCATCAATATTAGCATAGTTTTGTAAATTTTCTTCAATCGCAAATAAACTATCGATAATATATCTGTTGTTATTATCAAATTTCATAGCAAAAGCTAAAGCTCTATCAAAATAATGTGTAAATACTGTTTGAATATTATATTGTTTTAATAAAATATCAACAATATCATTTCGTTGTAACATTATTGCCATTTGTAAAGGTGTTTGATGAAAAATATTCACTTCATTTATATTAATTACTTTTTTATCCAATATACCTTCTAAACAATTACTATTATGATTTACCACAGCAACATGTAATAAATTTGAACCATATACAGTATTATTATCAATTTTTACATGATTATTTAACAGTATATCAAACATATTTAAATTATCATTTATTTGTATAGAATAATATAATAAATTCCAACCGTTTAGATTCCTTAAATGTAAATCGGCACCTAATGCCGTTAATTCATTCAGTTTCGTTAAATCACCATATTTAACACTTGCTAATAATTCTTTTTTTAAAGTTATATTTTTTGAATTGTTAAAAAATTGTTCCTGATATGGAATGCGTTTTTGATGATCGCTGGATGCTATTTGTTGTTGTTTAATTTTATATTCTTTTAAAATATCTTTAAATTGGCAAAATTTTTGTGCTATTATTAATATCGATAAATATGATGGTGTTAATATTGTTCCATCCGAATATATAAATGTGTCAAATGTTAGAAAATTTTCCAATTCTTTACCATACAATATTGCATAATTATGATCTAATGTAAAAATTGATGTATATGATTTTGGGAAAATATTTAATTGCTTTAATATTATTATTATGCGAAATAAATATTGTTTAATAACCAAATGATTTGTCTGTGATATTCCATAATTTTTTAATACCTCTATTCGATTCATTGATTCTGTTTCATTTAATAAATTATTACACTCTAAAAATTTACGTAATTCATTTAAGTTATTCATTAATATAGTTTTTAATTGTTTAAAATTATTATTGCTATTATTTTTATAATTATTATTATTATTATTATTATTATTATTATTATTATTATTATTATTATTATTCCAATTTTCTATTTTAAATAAATCATCATTTTTATTATTGGTCTCATTATTATAAAACAATGCATCTAAATCCATAACTATTAATGCATCATTTAATAAATATTTTAATGTATACATTTTTAATTTTATATTATTTAATTGAATTTTATCGATTCGAGGTAATCCAGATTTTATTAATTTTACAATTTGTAAAAATAAATATTTACATTTTTCTATATATTCATCAATTGTTAGATTCAATGCATATGGTGCAAATAATTGTTTAACATCATTTTGTTCAATTTGTATATTATATTGTATCCTTTCATATAAATATTTAATTTTACTAATTATTGGACGCATTGATCGACCAAATTTTATCATTTCTGCATCCCATGTGCTGGTAAATTGTTGTAATTCTTCAATTAAATCAATATCATATTTCGTTTTTAATTCAATGACTTCCGATAACAATGTAATTAAACATTTTAATTGTATATATTCATTTGGATATATATTTGTACGAAATGCTTTTGAATCAAAATAAACACCATCATAATTTTTTAATACAACACTTAAATCAAATAAATTATTTATTAACAATACATTTTCTACTGTTTTATAAATTATATGAATATATTTACAATAAATTATTTCATTCAAATGTTTTACAAATTTCGTAAATTGTGTTCGTATGTTTGTTAAATAATAACCATCATTGTTATAATTTTTTATTTCATTATTTTCTTCCTCATTGTCGTCGTCGTCACTGTTGTTACTATTTTTATTCTTATTGCTGCCGAAAAACATTGTTCTTGTAAATAATGAATTATTTAAATTATTAATATATTCTTTTGTTGTATTATCTAATAATAATGATAAGACCATTTTAATAGCAATTGATATATTATTTAGATTAAAATATGATGACAACATTTGTAATGTTCGTTCAAATATTAATTTGTGTTTTATAGTCTCAAGTTCGCCTATACATGAATGCATATTAATTATTAGATTAATCATACAATCAATATCGCGTAATAAATAATAATCTGTATAAAAATTTGACCATTTTTGTTTATGTTTCAATTTATCTATATTATTATTGTTATTATTATTATTATTATTATTATTATTATTATTATTATTATTATTATTATTATTATTATTATTATTATTATTATTATTATTATTATTATTATTATTATTATTATTATTATTATTATTATTATTATTATTATTATTATTATTATTATTATTATTATTATTATTATTATTATTATTATTATTATTATTATTATTATTATTATTATTATTATTATTATTATTATTATTATTATTATTATTATTATTATTATTATTATTATTATTATCCGTAATCGCATCATTTTTAATTACATCCGAAAATAATTCTAAATATTCGAATAATTTGTCTTTTGTTAATATTGTTTTAAAAATTAAATTTATAGAATGTTTTCCAATGCGTTCATTGACGTTTATAAATATATGAAGAAATGTCTGCATTTCATTCCATGGTATTAATTGATTTTTAATTGTATTATTTGTTGATTGTAATTCGTGTTCAATTATTGCAATATTATTGATTACAAATTGTAAATAATAAAAAAAACCTTTTTCATTAAGTGTTTGAGTTTTATATTCATCAATTGTTGAAATGCTATTCAATAGAAAATTAATACGTTCTTTTAAATTAGTATTATTATTATTAATTATTTTATCGGCATCATCATCAATCTCATCCGCATACGTCGTTATATTTTTATAAAAATATGTATTCATTAATTTATGAACTATTGTGAAATGCATTTGTTGCGATACATTAATATTATAAATATTTAATTTTTCCATTGCACAAAATATTAAATTATTTAGTACATCGATTTTTGTTTGAAAATATTTATTCGGCCATTTTTCAGTAATTAAATTAAATATCTCAATATTATTTGAACGTATTGCATAGTAAATTACATTATTATTATAGTAATCTAAAGACGTTGGTAATAATAAATTATCATTATTATTATTATTATATAATATTTGTAAAATATTTGTTGTACCATCGAATAAAATCTTTAATATATTTATGTTATTATATCGACATGTTAAAATTAATAAATTTGTATTTTTCAATCCGTATTCATTATCATTACGAAATAATTTTTTATCATTTTCACTTTCAGCATTTGATATGAATTCAAATACACGACACAAATATTTAAAAGTATTAATATCTTCATCCTTATTATTGGATATAATATCTATAATTTGTTTTATTGTATCTAAATAATATACTTTTCCTTTATTTTGATGTGTTATATAATGTTTTAAAAATATTTTTTTATTTATTATTGGTAATAATTTTTCAGAATGTAATTCACATAATATTTCCATATTGTAATCTTTTTATAATTAACATTAATTTGTTTTAAAACAGTTTTTCCTCAATTGGCGTTATCAATCTTTTTTATATATTCGAAATATATTTATCATAAATTATAAATACAATATATATAAAAAAAAAATAACATAATTAATTTTTTCTTATATTTTTGTATATGGAATAGATAAAATATTTATATATTAATAGTGAATAAAAATGATTTATATAAGACATATTTTTTAAAATTTAATTTATTATTAGAAAATAATTATAGTTAATGTAAACTTATATTTACCTTCCGATATTTCTTTAAATCATTGTTTTTAAAAAAAAAACACATAAAAAAAGTAAGAACATTTATGTTAAAAAGAAATTACATAAAATTAAAAGTAAAAATATAAAAGAAACAAGCTATGTTATATAAAATTACAAGAATTCAAAATTTTATTAATTGCACTTATATATATATGTGTATATAGACACAAAATTATTATGTACTTGTACATAAGAGCTATTTTTATGTAATAAATTTATAAAAATAATTAATTTTATTTTAAAATTTTTAATAACAGAAGTTTTTAAAAACGGTATTTATATGTTCACATTAAATTATTATAAATTTTGTGTTATAATTCAAAAAACATACATTATTTAATTAAACTTATAGTCACTGAACCCAAAATATAGACGGTTTATAATTTCATTAATTTCTATTCAAAATGTAATTTAGAGACTAACTGTACAAACAACTTTAGATTATTGGTATAGTAAATCGCATTAAATATTGACGATATAATAAATTATTCACTTGACTATTGAACATAGTACATATATTGATATATACAAAATAGTATTCAATACAATTCAAGATGTCTGTACCAATACCGAATTGATAATTTGAAATGAAATTAATTGATGGGAAATAATTGTATAACTGTACAAATTTAATAACACTTGGTGTAGGTATTTGTTGCTAAATTCGATTGTTCAAAAATTGATGAAAATCATTTCTGTATTGAAAACGCAAAAAAAATTAGGGTTGAAATGATTCAATACCATCAATTTTAAAGGTACCAATATGTGTTATTGGTTTGATTACAAAAAATTATAAAAATGAAACAAATAAATTCTAACAATTTTGTAAATTTTATACAATTGAGAATTAAAGTGGAAAATTGATTTTGAAATTTACAAATTATTAATTTTTAAATTATACAATAAAATTATTAAAAAAATTGAATTGTTTTCGGTTGGCATAAGGACATTTATAGCTATATTTCCATAAACCACACTAAAGTAATTACTCCGTTTTTTTTTTTTTTGTACAGCCACAATTGCAAAACTGAATTATTTCTTCAAATTTATGGAAATACTGCAGAGTATTCAGATTCCGATTCTGTTGAAAAATACAAAAAATGCCGTATATAATTAATACCGCAGATATAAATTGTATTATTCTATTCCATCATTATTAATTTTAAACTTTTTCTTAATATAATATAATTAAAATCGTGATCGTAAAATAATAAAAAATATAAAAATAAAACTTGACTAACAAGAGAACCACCTGAGGGGTCGTACTCCGAATCCAATAAATAATTTATTTTGCCAGGTTGTAGTACTCACCAAAGTATAGAAAAAAGTTAATTTTTTTTTTTACCCAATTTCAGTTTTATTGGTGTAACGATCCCTCCGTACGACTTCAAAACGTGACATTTTATAAAAATCTATAACTTTTGATCCCGCAATGTCACAATAATTTTTGAAGTTGGAAATAATAGCTATCTTAAGTGGGCTTGATTTCACAAAAATAAATTCTTAAAAATTAATTGGATTTTGTCACAGGGTGTATCAGAAGTTACTAATTTTGAAAAATTATGTAAAAACAATGTGAATTTATAACTTTGTTAGGAGCAAGTTTTTTTTTAAAAAATTACTTTAAATATAGTCGATGGAGACATTCTTCACCTTTAATTTGAGCCATAATTTTTCAATATAGGGTTACCAGTTATAAAGTTATGTATAATTTTTTAACAGGGTGTTTAATATGTTCAATATTTTTGAAGGTAAAATTTTAATTTTTATGATTGCATCTGAGTTACTTTGGTTGGAAGAATCTAAAAGTGATATCAGCTTGGTGATTGAACTGTCAAAAATAGCGAAAATACAGTCTGTCTTAAAAAAATCGAACACAAAAGTTTATTATTATGGACAAGTGATTGTAATTTAATTAATGTCTTGGTTATTTAAAAAAAACTATATACGAGATTACGAGAGCATGTAGAGTGTGGAATGGTTATGTTCGTCATTTCTTTTATATAGTTTGTTTTAAATAACCAAGACATTATAATCATTGGATTCGGAGTACGACACCTCGGGTGGTTTCCTTGTAAGAATATATGATTATTCTGAATAAAAAACTATAATAACGCAGAACTAAATACAATTATTCTAAGAAATGCATAACACATCAACTTTTTAATTTTCTATGGTATTTTCAAATTCTTACAATATATTATATAAAATATTATATATGTGTTTGCGTATAATATATATTTAAATTTTTATAATATTCGTATATGTATAGTAAAAATATCTTATACATTATAATATTTCCTTTTTTATATACCACCATACCTTTCATTTTATATTTTATGCTATGATATGCAAAAATATATAAAAAAAAATGAAAATGCGAACATTAAGCATATCAAAACAAATGGAATTTGATAATATTATTTTTGTTGGATATATAAAGTATCTATACGAAAAAAAAAATGAAGTTTCAATATTTTTGTTTTTTTTTTTCTTGCTGATATTCTTTCTATATATTTTATATTCCTACAAAAGTGTTATATCAGAAAGTGGATCGATTTCATTCAAAATTTATAAAATGGTACACATGTACATTTGCATATATATATATAATATTAATAGGGTGTTTATACAATAATATCCAAACATTCATTTATATATAATTCTTTTAAGATGTAAGATATTTAATAAAATATATATATATATATTATTTCGGAAAATAAAGATGACTATATTTCAATTAATTCAATTGACGATCGTTATAAATTTAAAAAAATAGGTTAAAAATTATTAACTATATAACAACATAGTATGCATGGTTTATTAAGCACTAGACTAATATAGAAATATTAAGTTAGCATTTATATATTGTATATAACGCACGAAAGGTACTCCGTGGCATATTTGGTCCCGTCAAAGAACAGTTTGAATGGTCGGAGGCGAAGATACAATTTTAAATTAGACAAGTTTTACGGTCAACCAAATATTGTAAAAACAATCAAAACCAATAGGTTAAGATGGTTTGGACACGTGTTACGCATGGCGGAGTAGTGTGTGCCGAAAAAACTGTTGAATGGTAATCAAGAAGGAGAGCCGGAAGACCTAAGGCGAGATGGCTAGATGCAGTTAACTGTGATGTAAAGATCCATAAAATTCGGGATTGGAAGACATTGACTGCGGATAGGTTAGGTTGGATAAGCGTTTTGGAGAAGGCTAAAACCGCACCTGCATTATAATGCCATGGAGTAGTAATTGTAATTTATATATCTTATTTTAGATATATTTGCTGACCAATTGCTGAGTTTTTATTGTTTTGAATGAATTTAAATGTCTGCACTATAGATGGCTTAATAATAATACATTTATATATGACTATATATATATTATATAGACACACGCACATGTTACACCCTACTTCCATATATACATTAATACCCATTTTTACTCCTTTGGCATCATTTTGTTCTCTCAAATTATACGTACATATTACATATAATATATTGTATTATATGTACAAATATATTCTTTTATAACTATATATGGTATATATGTATTTGTATTATATATATAAAATATAATATTTTTCTTATAAAATATTATATACATTTTATTTCATATAAATATACAATATAGAAATAGATATATATAAATAATAGAAAATCGATAATAATACAATTCATATTGGTATATAACAAATATATGTACATAAAACAGTTTAAATTCATTGAATGTTAATGGGAGGTATCGCCAACGTGATTTGAAAACATTATTATTATTATTATTATTATTATTATTATTTTTATTTTTATTAGTATTATTATTATTATTATTATTAGTACTATTAATATATACACGTACCTATATATATATATATATATTTTTGATAAAGACATTAAAATATATATAGAAAAAAATTACCATGTACTTCTTTTTGCATAACACAAATGTGTATACAGCGTAAATAGAAAGGTACCGATCCGACGACGTATACGATTGATTCTATATGTGATGAATTTTAAATCGAAATTACTAACTAAATAACATATTTTCGTATTAATTTGAGAACTCTCTTACAGAGAATAACATCTTTGAATTAATCACACCCATATACCATATAAAAATATTTTTAATATTATATTGTGGTATACACTGTGATCGTGTAATTGGCCGATTACCATTAAAAATTATTTCCATATTTTCAATAAAATTCTAATTTAAATATATTTAACTGAAAATTTATTATGTACAAAATTGTTGTTAGTAATTTCGACTTTAGAAAAATTTTAAATTCCACACTTTCCAAATGGCATTGGCTGTTATCATTCAATACATCCTATATACAATTGATATAAAATTCAGTCAGGTATAACGAATCAATGGAAATTGTTTGATTAACTGTAAATTATTATTGGAAAAATTATATTTATTATTTATTATATTAAGTACTTACATATACATTATTTTTTTCTTATTGTATTTTATGTATATTTAGCATTGAATGATGAATTCATTTTCATTTGATGTATTTATCTATTGTTATTTCATCATTAAAATTATGTCAAACAATCTGTTGGAAATGTTATTTGTTTTTCTATATATAGAACATATCTATTAAATAATAAATATATTGTATAACAAGTGCTGCGCGTATATATAGGGTGAAAATTTTCACAGAATATTGGTCTCCGTCAAAGTTAGTTAGATATGGAAAATGATTAAGGATTGCTATATATATATATATAGAGACTTGCCTATCCCCATCTCGGTAAACTTAATATCCGTACCACATTTTATACTGGATTGTTATAACGGGGTTGTTTTTTTCTTTCACCATTATTGTTTCGTTAATATATATAACTTCTCGTGGTATTAGTCAATAATATATAGAGTTGAGGGTCTCGAACGTGTCGAAAATTAAATTGCTACACTTGGCAAAACAGATTAGATGTTGAAAATCGATGATGGCACATACTTGTAGAGGTATTTTATTAATTATCATTTTTTTTTTTTTAATTGATTTTTATTACACAAGTTTCAGTGTCAATCTTTCACTACCGAAATTTTCGGAATTGTTACAATTTTTAGAAAATTGTATCGGATTTTCCATTTCATGTCTAAGAATTATAATGACTCTTGCTATTCAATATATAATTAAATAATGATGGGATAAGATTATGCACATTATAAGTGAAGTACTGTTGAAAAAAACATGGAAGTATATTTTTTATAGTAAATAATTTAAGATGAGATATTTTGGTGTAGAATATTTACCAACTAAATATTAGGGGAAATCGATTACAGTGATAATTTTGCTGTATCACTCCATTATTAATATATTAAAATGCATTGTGCAACATTTAAATATTGCAAAAATTATAATAATTAATTTTCCGGAAAATTTACTTAGCTAACTTAATGGTAGGTCATGAATTGATTATGATATTATTATTATTATTATTATTATTATTATTTTATGATTTTTCTTATTATTGAATTATAGTTTTATTTACGTTTCAAAAATTGTTGTTTCAATTATCTATAAATAAAAATGAATAATCAAAATAATATAATTTATTACCAAAATATAGTTACTATATGCATCTTTAGTGTATTTAGATATAGTGTTAGAGAGTTTATCTTTGTTTATATTTAGTACAGACGAATATATTATACAATATGCATATTTCATCGAATATAAATCTTAAATCAAATGAATGTTATCAACACTCGCTGCGTTTTCAAAAATATTTAAATTATACTGTGTCCTCGCGTATACAGACATATTTTTAAAATGATTTATATATGCTATTTATTTAAATGTGAAAATAAAAGTATGTAAATATATATAAAGTTTTCATAAAAATAGCTGACACACGCGTATATTCATTCTTTTTATAGGTCCTAGTGTATTATTCCTTTATTTTTTATTCTACAATATATTAAAATATTTTTATTTTTAAAGAAATATAAAAAAAAAAAAAAAAATTATATTGATTTATGTAAATATAGATTAGATATCCTTTTTTATATTTGTCATATATATATATATCCATTCAAATATCCTTTTATATTTTTATTATTATTATTATTATTATTATTATTTTTTTTGAATAAAATACAATATAAAAAATATATTGAATCAAAAATATGTAAATAAAAATTTCAAAAAGTTATCCTCTTTTTCTTTTTTTTTTTTTTTATTTTAAATAATATTAGTTGATCACAAAAAAAAAAAAATAATCAGTCGGTGAATCAAAAAGTTTCTTGACTCTGCAGCAGTCTGTTACACTTTCTTTATTTTTATGCAAGTAAAATAATCAATCTATTTTATATACACTTGAACACATATTAATTAAAATGACAGTCTGAAATCGATCAGTTTTTTGTTTTTTTTTTTTTTTCTAAATTTTTAAACAAATTAAAAGAGTAAATACGAAGAAGATAAAAATCCTTTTGAATTCTCTATATTTATTATAATTGTATTGCGTACATACATTTATTGGGATGGATAGGTTAAATGTTTTACAAGATCTTTTAAACAAACGTTTGTATATGTTTATGGGGTTGATTGAAATTGAAAAATTTTAAATATAGTTTTGAAAATCTAATATAAAATATATATATTTTATTTTTTATATAAAAAAAAAAAAAAAACCCTTACTCTGTCGACTGTATCTTATAAAAAATTAAATATATTCATCAATATGCATAATAAAATATTTTATTAAATTTTCATTATAATATTGGATATATTGTGTAGTATACGAAGGATATAAATGATATGTAAATAATGCAATGAAAAACAATGGAATAATAATGATTATGTAAATATATGGAAACGGTTAATGTTTTTATTAATCAGTATAACATTTTTTTTTTATTTTCTTTATAAAACATAGTCGTTTGTATTTTTATGTTTTTCGAAAAACGTTGTAATGTATTAAGAAATATATTCCATATTATTGTCAACAATTTTATCAACTTGTATGTTTTTTAACATTTTATTTTATTAGAATATTATACAATGGAAAATTTTCTTCTATAGTTTTTTTTTATATATTATTTGTATATCATATATTTTTTTATTACTATGGTAATTCTATATATAATCATGTATTATGTGCTAATCTTATATATACTTTGGATATTATTTATGTGTGTGTGTGTGTGTGTGTTTATAGAACCGAGATGTGCGATCTGTTTAACTGACAACAATCAATGGCAAAAATTGAAAATTTAATTGTATATATAATAGAAATTTTGTACATAAAATGTTTATAGTTCATTTCATGTTTTCGCATTGTCGTCTACGTTATGTATTAAATTTTCTATATAGACTCACATATATTATTTATTAATGATTCCTGCTACGTTTGCATATCGTTATACTGAAACTTTTTCACATGATATTTTAATTTAAAATTTATAAAATCATCCATGAGACTGGTATCATCGTATGCGTAAGCAGCCGTCATCCTATATGTATTGTATTATATATAATATTCTATATATATATTTATTTTAAATGCATATTGATTACATTAAATAACAACATATTATATAATTAAAAATATTTTTTTGCAGAAAAATTTATATGTGGTACAAAATTGTGTATTTCATGACCAAACATTTTCTTATTTAATACATAATTTCATTATTATCAAATATACATATATATTTATTGTAATATTTATATAGTGAACATTCCGGGATATATTATATATTTCAAAAATGCTTACACATTTTGTTTTATTTTACTTACTAACGAGTAAAAATTATTTATTTAAAGTTTGAAAAATTAATTATTATTTATATACAAATTATTTATTTGAGCGAAAATTTGTTTATTTACATATACATAAATAAGTATAATTAAAATTTATAATGATTGAGTTTTCTTAAATATTCTATAATTGCAAATGTTGCACAGATCAATTAATTATACCAATATACATTGTAAAACATATATATATATATATATATATATATATATTATAAATTTACTGTCACACATGCATGAGTTAATGAAATATTTTATTATTATACTGGAATAATACCGTTCACATATACACAATTGTTAATCAAATTATTTGGGCGCATTCATATGTTGTAAATTTATACATTAATTATTTACGATTATATGTTCATATGAGCAGATCGTTTTGTTAATATTGCTAACAAATTATCGAATGAATTTTAACGATTTTGGTCAAGATAAAATTATATTAACACTTTTAACACTCATATGCAAATCTATGGATTTAAATTTGAATTCAAAATGTTTGCCATATATGCATTGTTATCTAACATATTTATATGTCCATCTGGTACAAAATGTATATATAAATTGTATTACAAACAAATTACATGTGCACTATATATGGGGACGAGATAATTGATTTTTGTAATAATGAATTTCGTTGTACAAAAAAATATTATTTAAAGAGATAAAATTGAAATTGAGATTTATTTATATAGTATATAAAAGTAATAATTACACAAAACGTAAATCTTAAATATACATAGTGTTTTATACAACAATTATATGCATATCCATATAATAATTTAGGTTAAATGATATTAATATTGACATAATTACCTATACACTCGTATATAAATATATGTAAATAAATTTTCCATGTCAAGTATCATCAATCTAAAATTATAAAATATAGTATTACACCTATACTGTACTGTACTGTATGTATATATATATAGTATATACTGTGTTAAGTGTAATATTACACAGTAACTTATATAAATAACCATATGCTCATATCACAATTGCATTTAGCTTCTATAAATCACATGGTTTATATCTCTTCTAAACAATATATATATATATATATATATTTAGTATGGTATATGTGTGTCTGTATAGTATTTACAGATTCCATCATACAGATATATATATATATATGTATATAAATAAATTTATATGAGGATAGTAATACAAAAGCGGCTATAAAAACATTGTATACATATTGTAAATATAATTTATTGAAGTGAAGTGATCGTATAGAGTGGCCTTTTCCTCCAAAATATATATATATATAAATATAATAGAACAATGTACATAAAACTTGTTTTTCCAACATTTTATGTATTGTCGTATATAATATACATTATATTTTATAAAATATTTAGTAAAATACCATATGCCATATATTTATTTATATGATATGATAACCAACAAATTTTAAGGGGCATTTAATTCATTTATCGATTATATTGGTCGACTGCCAAAATTCTCATGTTTTTTGAATATATCATATATATATATATTTTATATATGGAAAAATTGTTTGAAATTAATGGGACTTGTTGGATTTACATTATACATTTTATGAAATTTAAATATATATTCGATTACGTCTTGTATATAACGTAGTATAATATAATAATTTGTATATATGATGAAACAGAAAATTTTATGTTTGTGGGTTATTTGCATTTTTTTGTTATTATATGAAAACTATTTTCCTTAAAATTGGCGTGTATTAAAATACAAGGTGTCGTAGTATAGGTGTATAGAGAATATCCTGTGAAAATAATGATTAGTATTCAAAAAAATTTTACAATTACAGTCCTTCAGAAGTATTCTCTCACTAAAATACTGTACTAAATACTGAGCGATTTTTTTCAAATAATTAATAATATGATTTATGTGCGTAGTTTGATATAAGTGCAAATTTTATCCCTTTTGTCACATGCACAATCATTATAAAACCTAACATATAGTTCAGTTTGTTTATCTATTTTTTGTCCTGCCCGTCATTGTTATATGTTACATATAATATCATGCTGAAAGCAACTGCAGAACCACACTTAAAATTTAGTATAACGATATGTGTCCATTTGTAAGTA
The DNA here is from genome assembly GCA_910594885.2 of Bibio marci. Taxonomy (NCBI): domain Eukaryota; kingdom Metazoa; phylum Arthropoda; class Insecta; order Diptera; family Bibionidae; genus Bibio; species Bibio marci. Next base: position 43,948,333 of record OU343117.1, read on the forward strand.
GAAAAAAAAAGGAGATAAGAAAATTACAGCGTAGACATCTGTAAAATGCAATTACTAAAGGGATGTTTAAAAATATTATTAATATTATTAAGTTTTTTGTTGTACTTTTTAACCATTATTTATAAAATTTATACATCATTTTTTATATATTGTAATTAAATTTCAATATAGTATTTTTTTAACAAGTATAAATTGATATCATATTGTATGGAAAACATTAGAATTTGTGAATAAAATAAATTTTATAATATAATAGCTCAATTATATAGAATTATATGTATGTGTGTTATGTACCATATATGTGTATATATGTGTATATATATAACTAAAGAATTATACACAAATGTTATATTGTATGTATTATTCGACGGTGATAAATGTTATCAAATATTATACAGCATAACACTCGCTGTACATTATTCTGTAAATATATAGTCATATATTATTTAGTTGAATATTATTACATATATGTAAATTGTATATATAATTGTTATCATTTATGTCATTTACAGTCTTTTAAAATTTTTGAATCATCTATTACATTTGTAAATTACGCACCACGTATGTATGTATATTAATATATGTATGTTGCTTTTCTATATACTATATATATTTATATGCAATATTTAACAAAATATTAAAATCTTCATATATTTAATATTGCAAATTGTTATTATAAAATACTATGTATTTATATATTATATTTATGTAAACTCTAATACTCAGACACCTCTTCAAATTACATCCATTTATTATATCATCTATTTAACATATATAATATATATAATTATGTTTTATATATACATTATATACATGTATATACATAACATATACATACACGTGTGTCTGTGTATATATAGAGTAACACTGACATTTGCAAAATGTTTCGTATATTTGAGTGCTACTTATATAATCCATTCTATGTCAAGTATTTGACATCAATTTTACATAAGTATATATAAGTATAAATGTATCTATAGAGGAGATTTTTATATATCATATATATATAGATACGCAAACATAACCGTTGGATATATAGTTATATATGCGATATATAGTTATATATTAGAGATATAGAGAAATATGTTTATATTGTATAAATATAGTATAAATATTAGAAAGCTTGTTATTGTATATAAAGTGTATACTTTTGTATACTATTGTTGTTATAAATATATATATATATATATATTATTTGTTTGTTTACAAAATATATTTGAAATTGTATTTTATTTATTACATATTTTATATATATATATATATGGAAAAGTTTAGAGAAAATATTTGGTTTAAAAGACTGACAAGGCAACATTATTATATATATATGTACGTACATATAACAAATACATACATATATATATATATATAATAGAATAAATAATAGTATAGAATATTTATGTATATATTTTCTATATGTGAAAGGTTTATATTTTTAATGAATACAAATCTTTTGAATTGCAACTTTTAAACTGCTGGGGTAATATGTATTATGTAGATAGGATGTATAATTTAAAAATGTCATATTGAAAAACAAAATGTGTGGTGTGTGTGTGTGTGTGTTTGTTTATTATAAATATAAATGTTATTCATTTTAATTTTCATATATTATTGAAAATATTTGAACACTTAAATTTTTAACAGCATATACCATAAAACCAAAGTTAGTATAGATTTTGGATATACATAATATACTAATATCTAAAGATAAAACTCTTCTATTAATTTAATATCTAATTAATCCAGTTTGCATAGTTTATAATATATACAATTAAAAAAATTGTAATTTTTTTTCAAATTACAATTTATACATATAATTTTCACATTCTATTCCAATATACCATGGTCATTCATCATCATAATTAAATTTTCCTAAATGTTACTGTCATTAATTTTTATTTTTCACATATATACATATACACGATACATATAGTTATTGTACTTTTAAAGCTTTTATAACCGCTTTGGGCTTAATATATATATACCAAATATACAATATATATTATTATATATAGTGCAAAAGAATTGTTAGTTTACGAAACAATAAAAGCATAATAGAAAATAAATGTTTTCGTTTCCGTTTTTCATTTGTACTTTACTTGTTATGTATCTGGCTGGGTATAACAAGAAACAAAAAAAAAAAAATAAAAAATATAACTACTATAACAACAACAACAACAACAACCACAACATAAAAAAAAAATAGAAATAGAAAAAGAAAAAGTGTATCAGCGATAATACAATGAAGCCATAAAACACAACTTTTTCAATTTATGAGGCATAAATAACGAGACGTACAAAATATATATAGGATATACTTTGTCCTATATATACACACACACACATATATATATAAACAATGTCTTATCAATGTTATAATATGTTTGTATACTTGCAGTACATGGAATACTACATATATTCAGTTATTATACCATATATATATATATAGGTCCTATATTATAGGAGTATATATTTTGTATTGTATTTATAAAGTGAGCAGCAATTTATTATATTGATTATTGTGCTAGAAATTTGTCTGTTATATTTTATAATATGCTGTGTTTCTGTGTATTTGTGTGTGTATATATAGTGAACGTATATAAATTTAAAATATTTTTTATTTAATTTTTTTTTTATAATTAGTGTAAGTAAAATTATATTTTTAAACTTAACACACAGTTAAGTTATTTTTAGATTATTTACACCATATATTTATATTAGTTTTGAAAGTGTTTTTCAAAAAATTAGTCATTATTTATTTATAAACTGAAATTAATCAAGTTAATAATATTGTTTTTGTTTTTAACTATACCTATAAATTTATCATCATCATCGTGTCATGTTACATCAAGTGTTTATAAATTATGGTAGCTATATGAAAAATTTATTACAGTTTAGTCACACGTTGTTTGGAGTATATATGTTATATAAAATTTTACTGACATCGACCGGAAAATAGGCCATATTGAAGCGATTTCTTTTTCAACGAAAGATTGAAGAAACATGTATAAAGAATTAGAAATCCATTAAAAATATAGACGATAATCGTAAATAATCATAGTTTATACTTATTCATAATCCCTTTTTATACTTTAGAAGAAGATAGTGATATTGATACAAAAAATATTCTGCGAGTTTCAATTATGAATACAAATTTGTTAGTTAATTAATATACCTTGTATATAATCATAAATTCTAAATCATCATAATCAAAATAGAAACGAAGATAATCTATATATAGTTCTTTAATGTAATTAGTGAAAATATGTATTCTAAAGAAATCTGTTTATAATTTAAGTAAACTTTGTCGTATATAATACAATCCCGTCTACTTAACCCTTTTATATACGTAATTAATTTCCCATAAACAAAAAACCAATGGGTACCTTTATAAGGCAAATAATTTCAAAGTGTGAAAAATATATTATTTGTGCGTTATATGTTCTAAACCAATTTTACGCCAAAAATTTTTGGAGTCAACGTGACATTTTTAAAAATACGATTCATTGATAACCATATAAAATTTTATAGATGGATGTACGAAAGGGTTAAATCAACTATATACGTATACAAACTTCTGTCAAAATTGTTCAAGAAAGAAATATTATTATATATTTATGCACTGCACTATATGGTATTAATAGATATATGCGACTAAAAATTAACTAGTTAATTATTAAACCGTTTTCCATACATTTTCTTTGCGGAAATTAAAATTTTATAAACTACATTATTTTTCCAATCATCATCATCATCATCATCATCATACATTGTCACACAACTTATTTAGCTCATTTTATTTATTAATATGAAAAAAGAAAAAACGCACATATTTTTTAAACATCATCAATAATATACATAATATAATACACAAACACACACACATAAATACATACATGCATATTTACATTTATATAATATAGATTTTCTCTCAAAATCTTAAAGGTAAAATTTTGTTGTTAAGTGGTTAAAAGCTCTTACATGTTTAATGATAATATTTATGTAAAATAAGATAATATTTTGTTTGCATACAAATAAAGTTTTATCTTTGCTCAACATATTAAACTGGAAAATAATTTCACTTGATATACATATATTATATATATATATAATTATATATAAATATATAGATGTATATGTTATATTGAAGTAATCCTTTCGCTTTATATTTACGCGTGTATGTATGTATAGGTGTATGTACATATTTTATCTATACATAATGTTTATATTTAATTTATATATTCAATATATTCGTATGTGTTTAACTATATGTTTCTTTATATATATATACGGTAGCTCTGTAAATATATAATACATGCATATGTATATAATTAATAAACTTAATAAAATTCGCATTTAGTTTTAATATAAATTAATATGTGTAGGTACATGTAAACGCTTTAAAATAAAGGGTTGCCGGGTATTACCTCTTTTCTCTTTGTTAATCAAACTAAATTTAATAAAAAATGTTAACGACTGTAAATTTTAAAGAATATAATAAGAATTTGAAATTTATAAAAATATAAGGAGCCCCGTCGTCAACTACTATACTAATATATTTATTTTACTTAACATAAAATTATAAAATGGTGGAAATACTAAATTCTTTAATTTTATATATGTTATTAGTATATATAATTAAAGATGTGTCGAACATATTTTTGTGAAGACATTAAAGTTCAAGCTAATAATATATATGCTTCGGCGACATTAATATGGATTTACAATTATTATTTATTTTGTATAACTGTATACAGTGAGTGTAGAAATTTAACAATTATTCAGAATTTCATTGAGTCAAACATTTTGAATAAGAATTTGTGTAAACCCTAACACAAACACCAATATATAATACATTTATGCTTTATTCCTTTTATTTCTCTACAATTTTGGTGTACATTTAATGTATGGAAGATTATTATACATGGAATACATAATTTTGTACACTATGACTTTTGTCATATACATTTATATATGTTTTGTACACAGGTATATATTATATATATTTATATATGATAAAAAATAATTACATTAGATATGTATGTAGTTTCAAAGAATAATATATATATATATATATATATAATATATATATGTAGCAATAGTATATTTGTGTATGTGTGTGAATATTATATTATTATATATTTTATAAAATAGACAAATGTTTTGCTTTTTGTTTAATGTATAGTATACAAATGAATACATGTATTGGGTGTAATTCTCAGTGGTTTCGTATTATTTAAAATACTTTTAAAATTCTAAATTTTAAGAAAATTGTATTCTGTTATTGAATTAATACACATTTTTCTTTAGAATTGTACTTGATTTTTTCATTTTTAACAAAAAAAAAAAAGAGAAAGAAATATTTGTGTTTTCTTATTTACACAATCATTGCCATTTATAGCGACATTACTAATATTAATAAAACCACTGAAATATTTAAGATCAAATAAATATAAGATGTGTTATATTTTAAAAGCGTTTTTATACAAGCGTTTTAAATTACTTGGAATCAACCCCATATTATATATATGCATAAATAATATAATACTTTTAAGTTTTACTTATATGTCCTTATTATTTGTATATCTATAACGTATAACATTTCCTTTTTTCCCATACATATATTCATTTAAATAATATACATATAAATTTTTGTTTAACTTATATGTTTTTCACAGTTAAGTTTCATATTATTTCTATATAAACAATTTTTTGTTACATGTTCATTAAAATAAATCCAGTATAATTTATATATGAGCATATACACAGCAGTATTGTATATAATATAGTTTTAAAGTTCTCATTTATTTATGTAATTACTTAAAGTGGAATATATATATATACATTTTTTGTTTCTTGAATTAATTTTAAGCGTTTTCTTTTTTACAATACAATAATTTCCATTTAGAATAAAAAATTTTGTTCTATTATATAAATTGCGAAATGGTTACAAATAATAATTTTATTTAATATATAAACGTAAATACAACAAAATTTAAATGCAATTAATAATAAATGGAAAATTATAATGAAATTAAAATAAAATGCTAACAGGCGCTAACACGACAAACTATTTTATTTAATCTACGGAAAATTTTTCATCAGTCCATTATAATTTATTTTTCTTTTATAATTCCATCAATTGTATTAAAACGATGATGTATTTTAATAGTTGTCGAATTTCGTCATAAAATAAATTCACTTTAGCAAATTTAAAATTTCGATTCCGTTTTTCGCATAAAATCCCATTGTGTTTGGTTGACCCGCGAAACGACATCAGTCACTTTTTTGCAACGATCAATTAAAATGGTTGGACAACTTATTTATTGTAATATCTTGTTTGTATAATTATTTTTTATTCATCTTCAAACCATTACGGTATTGTGTAGGAAACATTTATAATTAACAATTTTAATTATATAGAAAAAAATAACTGAAAAAATAAAATCTTAAATATTAAATATTCATAAATGTTAATATCATAATAATAATAATAATAATAATAATAATAATGTTATAGTGTATTAGTGCACGTATAACTACTATATTTACAAAGTTTATAAAATAGATATACTAGTATTTTATAATGTATTTATGAATAGATTTTAAGAAGGGTGTATAATACGTGTACATACACTTACACATATTTATACGAGTATGTATATAACATATATATATTATATGAACTTTAAATAAGATACATGACAGATTATAAACTATATATACACCTATATACATAACAAGCTTTTATATACTTATATACTCGTTCGTTTATATACTGTATTATATATACGAGTATATAAAAAATAAAATAGAATTTGGTTTGGGTTTCCATTAACTTTATATGAAAATGTTATATATATATTTATGTATTTATGCATATGTGTATATGGTGTATATAGAGACATGCAATAATTAACTTATGCAAATTGTAAAGCATCAGTAATCTTACAATTTTATGCAATATCCATATATATATAAGATAATAAACCGTATAATTGAATTGCATAACTTATAGCACTTTTGAGATATATATGATATAATATTATATATATATATATGTAAGTACATAACTAATTTATATATACCCATAATATTGTTATATTTCTATATAAAATATAGCAATGTATACCTACAAATAATCGGGGTTATTCTGATAAATATTTGAATAAAGTCATAATATCCATTTATATACAAGTTTTTATTTTAACTTTATGTTTGCAATACGAATAATAATGGGTCGATAAAAATGTTAACAGAATAACTCCAACAACATGATAAAGTTTTGTTTCGATAATTTGTATATATGTATGTAGTGCTAATCTTATATATATATATATATATATATGTGGCCATTATTTATATAAAAGTTTATATAATTGTTGCACAATTTCAAATAAATATGCATTTATGTGTAATTAAAAATATACAATTTATATTTATTGCTATAAGATTATATAAGAAAAATAAACCTGCAGTGTAATCATATGATTGTAATTTTTATTTATGTTTAATATACAATACAATATACATTCAGCCAAATAAGTACCCGGAAATTCTCATTTTTAATTTTCTCTCTGAGAATATTTAAAAAAAATTTTTTTCTCAGGTTGACACAACTGTCAGCCACCATTCTGTGAATTTTTATTGCTATGTGTGATTTAGTTTGCTTACGGCGTCATTAGGAACAAGTCAACCTTTTGTGTGCGTTGCGATTTTTACTATGGATAAAAATATCGATCAAAGAGTTTGTGTGAAATTTTGTGTTTCAAACGAAATTTCTTGTGTCAAAACATTGGAAATGTTGAAAAAAACATTTGGTGATTCAACCATGTCGAAAACTCAAGTTTACGATTGGTATAAATCGTTCAAAGAGGGGCGAGAAGAAGTGAACGATTTGCCACGTTCAGGACGGCCTTCGACCTCTTCAACTGAAGAAAACGTCGACAAAATAAAGGTAATGGTGCTCGAAAATCGTCATAATAGTTTGCGAGAGATAGCCAAAGAAATGAACATGTCTCATGAGACCGCTCGTCATATTTTGGTTGATGTTTTGGGTATGCGGAAAGTCGCAGCGCGATTGGTGCCAAAAGATCTGAATTTTCTTCAAAAAATGAATCGCAGTAAGGTGGCTGAAGACATGCTTGAACGCGTAAATTCAGATCCAACGTTCATCGAACGCATCATAACTGGTGACGAGACATGGGTTTACGAGTACGACATGCAAACAAGTCAACAATCATCGGAATGGCGCGCCAAAAATGAGCCGAAACCGAAAAAACCGCGCCAAAGCAAATCGAAAATCAAGGTGATGCTGACCGTTTTCTTCGATATTCGTGGTGTTGTTCATTCGGAATTCTTACCGGAGGGACAAACCGTCAATAAAGAATATTATCTTGGCGTTATGAAGCGTTTGAGAGAGAATGTTCGTCGCAAAAGACCAGATTTGTGGCGGAACAACAGTTGGATTTTGCACCACGATAATGCACCAGCGCACAAAGCGATCATTGTTAACGAGTTTTTGAACAAAAATTCAACAAATATCATCGAACAACCACCGTACTCTCCAGATATGGCACCATGTGACTTTTTCCTGTTTCCAAAACTCAAATTACCACTTCGTGGAACCCGTTTTGAGAGCATTGAAGACATCAAAACTAATTCGCAACGAGAATTGAAGGCCATCTCGGAATATAGCTTTAAAAAGTGTTTCGATGATTGGATTGTTCGTTGGAAGAAGTGTATTGCCTCAGAAGGGGCCTATTTTGAAGGGGATATAATAAATTTAGATGATTGATAAGTTGTTTGTGTTTTATTTCAAATTTCCGGGTACTTATTTGACTGAATGTAGATTACAGATTTTGTTTCGAAAATGTATATTTGGTTAATAATTGAATTTTAATAAAATGCCTGTATATAATATATGTGCATTTAAAACACATTGTGTATATGGTACCGCATTGATATAACAATAATATATATATATATATTATATATAATTACATATTACACATATATTACAATATATATTTACGTACGTAGTATAATAATTAATGATTATATTGTTCAAAATTTGTATGTTAAGCAATTAATTTTACCTTTCATTTAAACAATTTAGTTTAATCTAATCTGATGACTGTATGATTGTTGAATAGATTGAAATAATATACATTTATTGTTATTATTATATATATATAACATTATCTCTATATATGTACTATAGCGTGTATATGTAATTCGTATAAGTAAATTATCTACTATTATATTGTATATGGTTTTGTATGCTCATATATAGTATTAATAAGTATATATTACTTGCCATATATTAGAGAATTATAATATACATATGCAAATATATATGTAACATTTCAATGATGATGACAACATTTGTAGAATTGTCATTATATAATTAATTGCAAAATATTATAAAATATTATGTGAATAGTAATTTGTATATGCTATTTCTATACAATTATGTATATGTAGATATATATAGGTGTATGTGTAGTATAATAATTAATATTAAATAAATTAAGAATTAAGTATTTGTGAAGAATTTATTAACATTGTTACCGATAATTTTATTGTAAAAAACTACCATAATTTATTTATTTCCACTGCATTTTAGAAGAATTGGGTTGGGTGAAATTGGTTGACAATTTGTCATATGTTTTAGTAGAAGCAAATGGCAACTGCCGTATATTAAAGTATATTTTCCAGGATATCGAGTATACATAGCAATTTTCCATAAGGTCATAAAATCCCATTTACCTGAAAATCTTAACTAATCTAACGAAAAAATTAAAACAGATATGTTTAGTCCATAGTTTTTGAATAAATTAAATTAAATCATAAATATATAATATACATTATAAATTTTAAATTACAGCACTCAAATTAAAAGATGAAATTAAATGTACATCAACAATCAACGACATTATACTATTCATATGTACATATATTAACATCTAATTGATAAAATTTAAAATAGTACATATATACAAAAGTGGTATTTAAAATCATATTGTAAATATATAGTGTGAATGATTGTATTGTACATATAAATCATACAATAGAGTATATAATATATAGTAATATATTCTGATTATAAATGGTATATGCAGAATTCACTCACTGTATTCATTCATATTCATATAAGTATACAATATATAAAATTTTAGAAACATAACACATCGACATTATTACCAAATTGCAAATTGTCAACTGCATTGCAGCATCTCTGTTAAAAAACATATAAAATAAAAAAAACTGATTGTAATTTTCTTGTTTTGTTTCATATATTTATTTTCCCATTCATAAATATCCATTGTCTTGTGATGAATATGAATGAATACTACTTGTATACATTTTAATGTATTGTATATATGCATACAGAGCGTAGAGTACACATAATAAAAGTGGTTTTATATTTCATTCTGACCATTTTTTTTAATTTTAATATTTCACCGCATATTCTAAAGAATATTTTAAATAAAATATGAATTAAAATTTAATGTTTTACGTTGTTATGATGATGTTAATATATTGTATATAAAATAAAACCTATATATTTTGTATTATATATTTTATTAATTTTGTCATATATGTAAATGTTATTTTTATATTCATACAATATCGTATATAAATATGTTATGTTGTGTATATTTGTGTTGTTATATTTACTTATTGTTCATATATACCATATATATATATATATATTCCCATTATACTTGACATAGACAAAAGAGAAAAGAGTTTTTACTGTAACACAATCCTTTTGTATACATATATTGTATATATATATATATGGATATCAAAAAGTGTTGTATATGGTGATAGTATACATTTATTTATTTATATGTATATCATAAACATATACATAATATAGTACTTTACAATTTACATATTATATTCTAGAACATTTTTCAAATTGTTTGATAAATATAATAAATTGTGTGAAAAATACTTTTCCCAGCAATTAAAGTTAAACAAACAAATTAACTTTAATGAAGTTCTTATGTACCATATACATATATAGATGCATACATATATGTATTTTGTATGTATTAATAACATGTATATAATATAATATATTTGAAAAATTACATATATATTGTATATACAGTTGAAGAACTGACTGTATATACACTTATTAATGTATATAATATACAATATATATAATATTTACTATGAAATGGTATATTATTCCATTATATATACTACTATTTATTTTACACATATATATAAATATATATTGTTTTGTATAATATCGTTTAATCTTACATTGAAGAGCTTTTTACCGCACTTAAGATAATATCAAAATGTCTTTTCTTATATTGCGACATGATGACATTGTATTAAAAGTAAAACAATATAATATAATATGGTGTAGAAAAAAATATATGAATACTATATATATATATAATAAGTAAAGGAGTGTATAAGCTGGTACAGAACAATCATTATTATATTATATAAATATATATATGTATTTGTATGTACAGTAGTAGCCTGTATACATAAAAAAAAACATATGGTAAAAACAACAATATGTGAAACATATAACTGATTGAAGTTTTAAGTTTTAAAAGCTATATACAAAATATTATATATATTATATACTATTCTATTTTGTTTTATATATATAACCATATTTGAATTGAGATAAGTGACCCATTTGTTTGCTAATGGATTTTCAAAATAGAGGTATAAATTATTATACAGGAAATGGAAATTTTTTTACAAAAAAAAAAAGAAGAGTAAAAGAAAAGCTTGAATAAACAATTTTAAATAGATTTTTATATCATTATTATAATATGTGTACACATTTTGTATATTATATTATATATATTGTAGTAGTAGTAGTAGTGGTAGTAGTAGTAGATAATATAAAGTATATAAATGATTAATTTTAATGACACATGTATTCATTTATATATAACAAATAATATATGCGTGAGATTTACTGATGCTGCGGTAAGATAACAATCACGAATTTTTCTTTGCAATGTAATACCAGACGAATTTTATTATTATCGGGCAAAAAATAGAAATTAAAATTGGACTAAAAAATGACATTGGTTGTCCAAGTTAAAGGCAATATTTCAATTACTCCGAATAAATTTTTTGATTATATAATTTTTCAAGATTAAAATTATAAAGTAATTCAACAATTACTATTCTCATTCATTTAATATCCAATGTACAAAATTTCAAGAAAATCGACTAAATAATACTTGGAATAATTCTTTTATTATAGTTATTCTAATATAGAAACATTTAATATAACTTCAAGGATTTAGTAGTACGTTGGGATAATGATAATGGATAATATTCTAATGGAAATAATAAGTACGTATTATAGTATATTATTGGGTGTATGAAACTTTTAAACAGAATGCAGTTTCTGGAAGGTTAAATTTAATATTCTCTTTATTCAAATAATTTGTTTAGCATATTTTGTGATGCGTTAAACGGTTACGCTCAAGTAATGTTACCCATAAATGAAGCTTATATAACATTTACCAAACATTAATTATACATTCAAGTTAGTCAATTACTCCGTATTAGAGTTCAAATTAATTCATAGAAAAATATATAGATATATATATATATTGCACAGATATTACGCAAAAAAACATAGTATAGTAAATATTTTGTGTATTTATTGTAAATTATATATACCGATGTGATAATTATTTTTTTTTAAACTTACAAACAATCTTTTGTGATCGATATTTTTATAGTTATTCGAGTTTAAATAAATCCAGATAATGTTGTCAGGTTATTTGGTTAAAACTAAATATACTTTACTGCGGTATATACAAATATATATATATATATTCAATTGTATATTAGTATAAAGAGAAAATGAGAAAATAAACTTATGGAAAATGTTGGAAAAACTTTTCAAATATGCGCGTATTTAATTTGATTGACATAAGAGTATTTATATATATATTAAATATTTTCCAAACATTCTTTCTATATATAAATAACATATACTTGTAATTTGTAAATGTATGCGTATATGTATTATATAATGCTATGATATTATTTCATCTTATCTACTCCCCACCGAGAAACATATGTAATATTAAATTGTTAAACATTAAACATGTACATATATATATATACAATATATGGTATATACCCAACAATATTATGTAAAGATAGGAAAACCGGAAATGGAATTGATATTTATATGTAATATTATTACATATGATATATATATATTTATATTCTATTATTTTGTATCATATTGCATTTAATCTTTTGATCTTTTCAAACCATCCGAAACATATATATTTATTACATTGAATTTTAATAATACTATGTTTATGGAATATACATAAAAAGATAAAACAAAACCATACCCGTACGTCAATTTTGATATTATATTATATTTCATATATATGTATATTCGTATATGCTTCCGCATAAGTACTCGCATATATAACAATATATTCACTTTCTATAAAATATTTCTACTTTTATTTATAAAATAAAAAAAAAAAAAAATTGATACTTCTCGGTTCTGACAACAATTATTAAAAATATATTATTATATACATGTTAATTAATGCTTATATATATCAATGGTATTTACATATAAACAATATAAAAATATATATAACTATTATTAGTATAGTCGTATTATTTTAATTGACATTTGATAGATTGTGTTTAGATTTCAATGTGAAATATTCAATAATAATATATAATATGTAAATCCTTGGGGTTTATAAATAAATGATTTAATATTGTGTATAATATTACGAATTGTTGTATTTATAATTGTATATATAATTTATATATTAAATATTCAACGGATATATATATATATCTGACCTATATATATATATTGTACTTTACTATAGCTACAATATATTGTCGGATACACAAAAATATTAAATATTAAAAGTTTCATCTACATAAAAGTATTTATTTTTATACTATTTGTGGTGTATAAATGCGAATAAAGAAAAATCATATTCAAAAGTTATACGTATCTTTTGTTAAACAAGCGCTCGCGCGCGCACCTATCAATAAATGAATGAAAGTTATTTTATTAAAATATATATGGAACTATATAAAATATATTCCAATAATATTATATATAAAATTGACCTAAATCCTATCTTATATCTTATTAACTTGTTATTGCGGAATAATCACATTCATGTTATAAATGTTATATTTATTAGACGCAGCATCATATGTGTGTATAAGATGTAGACTCTCATATATACACATTATCAATATCATTTGTATATAATTTTTGGATATTATAATTATATATATATATATATATAGATTTATATGGTTTATGTGTGTGCGTACAAAGATTCTCAGAAATTTGGGTACTAAAAGGAATATCTTGTGCGTAAATAGTGTTAAAATTTTATATTTAATTTTTTATCATCATTTTTAATCTTTCGTCTTAACGTCTACCATCATATTTTCCAAGATATCAGCTTTTATTTATTCCTAAAATGAACACATGTGGTACCTCAGATGAAAAACTTTGCCGTATTAATATTAAATATATAGAAAAGTTTAATATGTAAATTTCATGAATTGTTGAACCCGGGTATTTCACGATCGATTAGCATGATCGTTATATGCTCAATATATGACTATTATTTTACGAGACACACTATATACAAATATAATCTTAATAAAATAATCATAATGTTTTCAAAAATTGTGTGTCTAATTTAATATTTATAATATTCTCATATATACTTATATAAATGATGTTTATATTATATTATATTCACGTCTGATATATTTAGTAGTAGTCATTAACATATTATATATTATTTGTATGTAATATGATAGAATTTTAATAATTAAATTATACGCACATATGAATAAGAAATAAATTTATTAATCAAGAAATGTTTTAAATATAATATCGCTTAGAATCACTTTGACCAAACGTGAAATTTACATATTTATATGGCTACAAAGTTTTAACGTTCAAAAATTATATTCAATAATGTTTCAATTTCTGATTTTTTTTATGATTTTTTAAATTTTATATATATTCAACGATATTTAACCCTCACATATATAAATATATTTGAATATAATCATACACCACCATCATCTGTATGCCAAAAACCATCTATATATATATATAAATATTGTGTATATAAACCATATGTATGTACTCGTATATTCAAAAATATATTACACAAATTTATTTAAAAATTTTAATAAATCAAAATGTAATAAATTTTTCAATTTTTCAAACTAATTTAATTATAATTATACTCTTTTGACCATTTGATAAATTACAAAAAAAAAAAAAATTGTTTTTTTTGATAGATTTTTTTATAAATTTATATACGAATAGGTAATAATAAAATCAATGCTACACTATTTAAATCCTACATATATTGTAAAATATAACATATAGTTAATTTCGTTTTAATTTGTATATACATTGCATTTTTTCCATTATATAGTATAATTTATAACTGACTGAAATATAAATTAATTTAATATACAATAACAATTTCATATAAAATCAAATTTAATGATAAAATATATGTATATAATTCCAATTAAAAAATAATTAAAAAAAAAAATCTTTATATATTATTACACATAAATTAAATACACAAACACACAACAATTGTAAATTTTCGCTATATGTTAAATAAATTAATAATGTTAATTATAAAATTAAGTTATCCATAATTTTTTCTACTTCTAAAATTATATTATAGATTGGAGAAGTATAATTTCACTATTTATATATATATTCACGATATTTATAATTAATTATATTGAAATATATCCTTATTTTACTATACACACACACACACACACACACATTTCTATTTTGAATTCTAATTCTAATTCTAATTAAATTCATCTGTACTGAGTGTATAAATAAGTTGTAAACATTTGTATATTTGCATTAAGTCACACATTAATGCACAAACTGATGGAAATATACCTTTGATCTTAATAACAATGAATTTATATATTTGTTACATTTCTATGTACTTACGTAATTAAACATATAATATATTGTATATAGTAATTCATTGCATTTATTGTATGATATATAAATACATATAATTACATATATATGGTATATAAGTATTCAGTAAATATAAATATTTGTGTATCATAAAATATATAACGATACGTTAAATATATATAAATCAAATAAAGATAAAATTATATTCTAAAATGAATAATGAATCATTAGTATACGGCTTTGTATATGGTATAACATATATACAATATATACTTATTTCTCGTTTCTATAACTATATGTAAATTGTTTAATATAGAATACAGCTTTATTCAATATAGTTATATTTAATGCATACAACAACAACAACAACAGCAATGAATAAGCTCACTCAATTAAAACACCTGGTTAATGGTATTGAATGCTGTATAAATATAAACTTGCATTGATGATACCGTATTACTGTAATAGTTACATGAATTTTCATTTACATTTAAACCATCATCAAACACATCAAAAGAGATTATTAAAAATGAATATATATACAATAGTTTATAAAATATAGTATATAAGTTTATATTATTTTAGTATAACGATTATTGTATATTGTTTGTTTTTGCTTTAATTTTAGGTTGTATCTAATTATAATTTTAACATACATTTTTTTTTTGTTGCGTCGGGGTCCACTTTCCACTATAAAAAAATACAATTTTTTTGAATACAAAACTAATAATACATTGACGATGCCACGACTGTATATGGCTATACTCTAAATATATATATGCTAATTACTATATATTAATATACAATAGTTTTAACCATGTCACTATTTCTTTAGTTTCTGGTACTCTTCTAGCATAGCGCATATAGAGGCGACGAAAATTGTGTTGGACTCTATTCAAATATTAAAATATTTCTTTACACACAACACTCAATCTATCAAGACTATTCACCTATAGATACAAAACTAATTGAATTATTAAAAATTACAGATTAATTATGGTGAATTATTAAATACTCATGTATTCAGAATAACTTGTCAACTTAAATGTATAGGTAATGTTTGGTAAATTCTCCAAAAGTGTTGCTATTGTGGTACGTTGACTTGACGTATGTTTGTGAGCAATGCTTACTGGTGCAGACGAAAGGGGATAAGTACAGTTCAAGATATGTCGAATCGAACGTAAATATTATAAAATATCCAGGTAAAAATCTTTCTGCTAAACTATGCCCTATTCCAATACGAATATATATTTATGAAAAATATTATTATTAATTAATAAAACACACATATATGCGAGCAGAAGCACCTGTTAATATTCACAATAAAAGAAAAATTAAAAATAAAACATAAATATAAATTAAAAATTTAATATGTTACAATTTTTCCATTTTTCACAATAAATATGTGTGTGGCTCTGTACTTGTACATACAATTCTTAATAAATGACATTCCATTTTTAATTTTACTTCTCCGCATATATGTTTGCTTTTCCATTGCGCGTAATAACCATATGATGTGATATACCGCATCATGCCATCATCGCAAACCGTTTTATATTTATAAATACAATAAAATAATATATATGTATGGAATAAATAAAAATGAAAACGTAAAAAAATATCGAAATTTTTATGCAATTTCAAGCACTTCCCGGATATTAAAGTTTTTTTTTCGTTATTATTTTATAACGCTATGTAAATATATATGTGTATATACTTAAAAATATACATAGGCAGACAGCACAGTACATACATATACACTTTGTGGGTATAACAATAAAAGAGTTTTCTCAAGTTATTGTGCGCTTCGCTAAATTTTTCATCAGATTTCCCATTTTTTTTTTTTTCTCCATTCGTATACTCACACACATTCAATACTTTGCCTTATTTGACACAACACCCAATATATATATATATTTTAAAAGGAATGAAAAATAAATTACAAAGTAAATTTCACACTTTATTTTATTCCATTTAATACAAAGTCTATATAAATGAAGGAAAAATAAAAAAAAACTAAATATTTTTTTTTTGTTATATATATAGGAAAAAAAATGTGCTATAAATGCAATAATAAAATATATTTGAAATAATAAAAAAAAAAAAAATGTTTGTTCAGTAAAAATATAAAAATAAAAAAAAATATGTATTGGATTGAAAATTATTGTATGTAATAATGTATACCAAAAGGAGGAAAAATATAAGACAAATGTATAATTGTATATAAGTACACGTTTTTATAACATTTATAAGTTGTATATTATGTATTTGAATTTATTTATTTACATGTATCATCAGGGATGCTATGTAACGTCATATTTTATTTGGTACGCGCTGTATAAGAGATAAACGTATATATAAAAAATATCAATAAATCTGATTTAGTTGTAAATTGTGATTTTGCTGCGAAACGGATATATGCGAATAGAATAAAGTAACATATATTATAATAACTTGAAGATCAACAATTTAACATATTTATATATAAAATATAACATCAATATGAAGAAAAATTAAAGCGAGCACGGATTAAAGATTTAGATTATTGACTAAGAAATAATATTTATCTTCTTTTCACAAACATACAGTAATTAAACACAATCTTTTAGATAATATACATTTATATGTTTATATTAAGAGTTTAATGTCCCTCATTATTAACGGCGGAATATGATTGCCTCCACAATAGACGGATCTATTGGACTTGTCCTATAAATGAATTAGAATCTTTATGTACTTGTTATCAAATAGCACTTCATATATTTTTATGATGAAGTGTAATACCTTTTCGCAGTTTTTCGTAGGTAGACTTCATTATGAAAAAAAATTGGAATGTCTAATTATTAAATTTTCCGAAAAATCGACTTTTAAGAATTATTATTTTTTCCAATTACGGGTCATAGTTTTAACCGATTTCCATTTTTGTATACAGAGTTACAAATTTTAATCAATATCCAATGTTTCTTGGAGGAGATATTTAAAATCCATTCACACATTAAAAATATATGACCAATCATCGAAATTTTGTATGAAATAATGATACTGTATAAAATTTTTGTACCATTCGATTATTAACTTTATACAGTATCACAACACAATCGATTAGAAAATCGATCATATCTTTTGAACGAGTAAATTGATTTTAAAAATTTCTTCAATGACATTGGAAATTGATTACAATTTTAAATTCTGTATACAAAAATGAAAATACGTGAAAACTATGTTTCGTGATCAAATAAGTTGATAATTCATAAAAGTCGATTTTCCGTAAAATTTAATTCGTTGAACACCCAAATTTTTTCATAAATTCATAATTATAATCATAATTTAGTTTAATTTCAGCCAAGTTATAAGAAAATTATAGTGATATTGAAAAGTGAATGCTATTTCTCAGCCTTCAATATAACAATATTGAAAATTTCTTTCTAACTTTATCATTGACTCAAATTAAAATTTTGTGTATTTTCAATCACATCGATGTATATGAAGCATTGTCTATAATATATGTGAAGATTGATAGTGTCATGGCTGGTGTTGGCTGGCATTTGACTTTTAAAAGATGCTTCGCAAAATTTACCCTCACGAATTTATGTTATTAAGTATCATGTAATTTTTGGTTAGATGCCATAAAATCGAGTGACACTATACATTGCGGCAAGTTGATTTGACGTATATCACGACCACCAACTGGCACATATAGTTTACTTGCGGCGGGGAACGATTCTTTAATATATAGCTATATCTCCTGGATATATGTATTCATAAATTAAAAGTTGTTTTTTAATCTTACGACAACACAAATACTAAAACAATTAAATTGTAATATATATAAAAATCCGGTTCAACCAACTAAAAAAATATAATAAGTCTGCTTATATGTACGACAACGATTGCGCTGCATTACCATAAACTGACACCATCGCATGCACAAAACATTAAACAATTTTTATTTATTCATTTATGATAATTTTTTTTTTTATTGATTCATATATGAATTTTGAATGCATTTTATTTATATCCATTCGAATGGAAAATTCAAGTTATATATATTTCTTATTTCTTATTATCACATAATAAATTCAATATTCTTTAATGTATATATATTGTAATATAGTATCACATACTATATTTTAATATTTATTACAATATACTTTTAAAGTACGATTTTATGTAGTATGTACTCGCATTTATTTATAGTCTATTGTTGTGTTGACGCAAACTAATTTTTTAAAAAGCGACTAACAAAAAAATATACTTTGTACTTTGCTATGGATTTGAGAATATATATGGTATAGAATTTGATTGACGTCATCGGATTTTATCGATATACCAATTTTTGAACAGTTACAAATTAAAAATAAACCGAGTTTTGAGAGTCTGCGGTTATATTATAAACATGCGGGATGGTAAAATATATAGAAATATTTATTATAAATACAAAACCAAAAACTTATCTATATTTTAAATTTATATTTATAAACCTTTCGTATATCCTACAATAACAATAGTATATAAATATAAATTAACGAATATTAAATATTTATTTGAATACCATTTTCATCCACATATGATAAATTATATATATATATGTTTAATAATAAATTATATGTTAGTAATAATAATAATAATAATAATAATAATTATGTACATTCAAAACAATACGCAATGTCATAATTAGAAATGTAACTATATATATTTTGTCCCACATATATATACAATATATATAATAAATATGTTCACACTAAATATTCATATTCACCAAACCAAAACTGGATTTAATATTTCATAATAGTTATACGTTTATATAAGGTAGTGAACCCAATCTGTGTTAGTGTTCGATTGACAGTCAGTTTTTGAATTTAAACCTATTCCACTGGATTATTATGAATGAATTTGCTCTTTTATTTGCAACGATGCAATCTACGGTTTTTCATTTAAATTACCAAAAATTATGTCACATTGAAAATTATTAAATTAAACTAAAATTTTCTTTAACATGACAGGGTTAATTCAGTTCATTCCCTTAATCATTATAATATTATTATTAACCTTAATAGAATTTTATATAAAACAATAAATATTTTGAATACTTTTTTCATTCTTTAAATAACCAATTATCTCGTTCATCAATGTTTAGAAATTACTCAATTACATAGAGATTATAGTTTTATATATAGCATGACAGATATGTGTGCATACAATATTATCATTATCCAAAGAATTGAAAGTAATACTTAATATGGCTGGGATTGAACCCACTACCTTACGATACATATATGATGTATGAAATATAAATTTAACATACTTAAATTATTAATATACATAAATTCGAACGACTCTATATATATATTGTATATATGATAATTACAATATATTTTAATGTTAAAGGGAACAACACTATTCACATTTGGTATAAAATATATCTATATTACAGTAAAATATACCATATACAAAATCACAAAAGGTCGATTGTTTCCATCTATATCTATAACGTATTTATTTATAATAGAAATACCTTATGAGTTTTACATTTTTTACATTTAAATTTTATTTTATTACATTATTTTCATATATTGATTAATATTATTACATCATATGTAAAAAAAATAGATATATATATAGACTATAGATAGAGTAAATAAAATAATAATGCAATTGATTTTAATATATATATATTCTTATTATGCATATAAACTATATATGGTATATATATTTTTCAAAAAACAAACCAGTCTCCATATATCGTTTTTCAATTCAATAAATAACTATTACATGCATTTATTGATTTTATAAATAAAAACAAAATTACATTGGTTTGTTTTATTCATTTCATTTTTCAAATGTATAACAAACTAATGTACATTATACATTTTCTTGTACTACAAAATAAATTATATGTATATAGGACATAGGTATAGGTAAATGTGTGTATTTATTTTGATATATCCTTTTGTATATAGATTACATGGCATTTATTTTTTTATATATATATATATATATGTATAAAAAATAATCCAGTAAAATCTATCCATATAATATTATATCATTCGCCGGTATACGGTATGGACTTGTACAGGTGCAAATAAAAATGAAATAAAAGAGAAAAAACAATTCGAAAAAATATTTATGTTAAAATATTCAATAAATCTTTTCAAATATAGTCTGCTGTTCTTTACAATTTGATATATCTGTAGATTTATCAAAATCTATTTGAGAAATGGTTTATACAAAAACAAAAAATGTTCCATATATATACTTATATTTTATAATAATATACAATATATAACTAAATAGACAAATGTATAAATTGGTATGTAGTGTAACATAGTTTGCAATTATATAATATGATGTAATAAAATTTTGAAACACTTTGCATATGTACATTACAGCTCATATAATATATTATAATTACATGTTATTTATTTAATTTCACATAAATTGTATAATTTATAATTTAAATTTCATTTTAGTTACATGGTGTAGGTTCATTTAAAAAAAAAAAAAAACTGTATATTTAATGTTAATTATAATTACAATTACACAAAAACACAAATCGCATAATAAATAATTATTAAAAGCGTTATTCATCATATAACATTTTAGTGTTTTGTTTAGAAAGAGTTTCTAATACTATATATGCATTTGGTAACTCCTTCTATTGGCTATATGTTGATAGGCTTTAACAAACCGACAAAATTTTATGAGATTTCGGCCAGTGTATATGCCAAAATATTACACATGTGACGGAAATACTTAAAATCGCATATGTATTATAATAAAAAGCAAAAAAAAACCATAACAACAAATTGTTGGACTTAATTTTTTCAAAATTATATCATTGGATTTTTTTGTTACTCGTAGTTTTGATACCGTCTGTAGCTGACCTGAGCATTAACATCATTCAATTTTATTGTTATTTCTTTAACTAATATATGACAATTTATATATATAATGTTCCACTCCACGAAATTTGGGTGGTTGATTTTAAGCGTGTCAATTTTGTTGAACTAAATTCCGTATTACAATAAATCAATTGATTAACTCTTAAATTTTATACAACGTTGCTGATGATGCTTTATGTTTTCTTTATGTTTAAAAACTGTTATTAGTTGTTTATACCACTTTATTGTAAACGTACACATATTACTCGTTGGTATAAGACGGTACGTTAAGTGTAATACGGAATAAGGTGAACTAAAAAGGTGGACTTTATTGTTTAAATAAATTGAACACTAAATAAGATACAATCGGATTTATGTCATAATCTTAATTACTTAATTAAATAAATGAAGTAGTGGATAATCTGAAAAATAATATACTGCCGTTATAATTTTAGAACCAAGTCTTTTGTTATATCAGGACATGGATTACTGATTCTTATATGGTTCTGCATTTGATAATTATTATATATGATATTGGTATTATTTTCTGATATGATGGGTATGAATTTATTTAAATGCTATAAATATTAATATTGAATTTTATGAGATCTATATATACGCGATTCTAATTATAAAAGATGAAACTGACATATTTTGGCGGACCTGATGGTGTTGTGCCTTTTGGTTATTTTGTGCAGAAATGTGCATGAACCCTTTGACATTTCCATTGAATATTTTGTTTAATTCGAAACTGTTTACTAATTTAATTTCTAGTTTTTTGGCAAGCATCTTAAAATATTTTATTATATTATATTGAAATTAATAGAATTGAAACTATATATATTAAAACGAATGTTTGTTAAATTTGCGTTGAGAAATATTCCTTGGAATGACGCATTATACGTTGTGCCAAGTACGTTTTGTTGTCGTCCGCGGGATAATCTAATTATTCAATATGATTTTATTATAAGTATATACAAAAAAAAATAATTCCTAATATTTAATATAAAATATATGAAATAATATCGGAGTAATTTAAATATGCGAAAAAAGGTATACGCTATTTTATGGTCGCGAAAATTTTGTGTGTGAAAATTTTTTGTGTAATTACACTATGAATCAGGTAATATATTTGTGTAATTGTTATATTATTTTGTGTATTGCTGTTTGCATAGAAAACATTCCAAGTGATGCTATTTCCCTTTATATTTTATACAATTACACTTCAACGAATTGTCATTCATAATTGTGTATAGTATATAAATAAATACGTTGATAAATAGTATAACATATAAATAGTATAAAATAAATATTATAAAATAGTAATGGATCAAAAAAAATAATCGGATATAGTAGTTTAAGTTTCTTGACTGAAAAGCAACCAACAAAAAAGCCAACGTCGTTGAATGAAAAATCCATATACTGTTTACAATATCGTAACAAATATATAAAAGAAAAAAAAGCTTTATGAAATGAAAATAATTTTATTTGAAAATGTTTAATGTTTAAACATGAAAATAAAGAGCAAAATTGGTGGTTGATGGTTTTTTTTTTCCGTTTTCCTTTACTATTTTGTATTTCAATTTTATTTTATTTTAAAGTACATTTTGGTAACAAATTTGTATGTAATAAATGTAATGTAAAACTGTAAGAGTAAAACAAAAAATACTGATCATATTTATTTATAATGCATACGAGTGTATTTATGTGTATGTGTGTAATACCTATTTTGTTTCTGTTTTTCTGTTTCGATGATAAAATAAACATTTATGAACAAAATTTGAAAATTGTGAAAAACTTAAAATACAAAATTGTATAACTGGAAAATCTTTTCAATATATATTTACATTTTATACATATATATGTATATGTATAGAGGTAGATATATAATAAATAAAAGTACATACTCGTACATAACATTGTAGTATATGGTACACAGCATACATTTATATCTAACGATACTTTGTTTGTAGTACAGAAAATTGATTGAAAAACTTTTATAAAATAGCGTTCTCAAAAATCAAAGGATTATTATTTCAATTCACTTTATTTATTTTTTTTTTTTTTTTTTTTTTTATGAGAATATGTATTTAAAGAATTTTATACTATTTTCTATACGTAGATTTTAGATTATACTATTTTATAATATGGTATATGGATATTATGGATGGAGTCAGTATCTATTCGTTCATTTTTTATTTTCTAGTTAGATATATAGTTTTTAGTTTTGTGCACTTCAAACAAAATTAGCATCAATAACAAACAAAAAGAAAAGAAAAAACCGTTAAATAAAAAAACTTTACAAATATTCATACAGAAACATTTATAAGCAAAAATGAGTGTAAAAAAAATAAAAATGCAAAACAAAGTTTGCTTTTTACACACAATATATGTTTTCCTATGTTAAATGAAGGACGTCATATATACGATACCTATAGATGTATTTCCAGTTTATTAATGGCTCTGCACATCTTTTTACCTACACACATGTACATGCATATGAATGAATTAAAAAAAAAGAAACCGTCCTATTTTTTACTTTTTTTTTACTGAAACATAGTTATTTAACCCCCCCCCCCCCATGTTATGTTGTAAATATTTGCTATGAGAAATGAGTTATTCTAAAATGTATATGACTTTTAAATTCTATGTATACATAATATATATATATGTGTGATACATCCTATCTGTGAATAAGAAAATATATGGTATATCGAAAAACATAGCATTTATATACACAATTAAATGTTACAGTGTGCTCCCAACTCTGATGTTCAAAATATCATTGTTAAAAGGTATATTATATCTATAATGGATTACATTTTTTGTAAATTTAATTTCTTTGCCATACAATTGTTATATATTAATTCATATATAAAGCATAGGTATGACTTTTATTGTGTACGCCATTAACTCACAGCATCATCCTGTAAATATATAAGAATCATGTATATACGGAAAATATGTGTATAAAAAGATATGTTACAAGACACTATAAATAGAAAAAATATACTGTTTGTGTTGAATCTCACAGTATTATGTTTTTCTATATTTACAGCGATTATCTTATATATGGATTTCACAGTATTTAATAAAAATATTTAGTTGATATGAATGCGAATTCAATTTACAAATTATGTGTTTTCTGTTGTTGTTGTTTTTTTTTTTTTTCTTTTGTCAAATTATAATGCATCGTATAACTTTGGAAATATTTAGATAAATACTAATCTTCACATTAAATTGAAAATAATATATAAATTCGGAACAATTATACACTGCTATCAATCACATATAAAACTTATGTTATTTTAGTATAGATCATTTGATGAATGAATTATATTTTACTTCAAAATTAAGTTTAATTAGATTTTTAGAACCGTCCACAAAGAAATCAAAATCACTCTGTGCTACATATATGTGTCAATAAAATTTTGAGAAATTAATACACTTCCGAATTCGGTTACCCAGACCGAATTTGATGATATTTAAAATGTATATAGGTTTATAATATGATTGTGACACTTTTTTTTTGAAGTTTCAAAATGATACCCCAGCTTCTAGGCAAAGTACTATTATCATAATGGTTTCTTTTAATAAAATCTAGTAAAGTGTTTATAATGTAATTATTTTATCATATTCCTATATAATCAAAGTAATACTCATATTTGGTTTCCAGAATACATTAAATTCTATTTAAATATGATACATTTCTATATGAATGAAGTTGATCATTTTTAAAACAATTTTGTTGATGTAAATTAATTATTTTAAATATTTTCGTAATAGATTATATTAGTCTGTATAGTAGTCACTCAATCAGTGAGGCAGTTGGTAACGTTCGTGCTAATCAATTGTGAAATACCGACAATTATATGACATTTCTTTTTACATCACATTTTTCCATTTTTCCAATTATAGCATTTTGTTTGTACAATACATTAACGCTTTATTACTACATATAAATATATAGACCAAGTTTTATATTTGGATGTACAAATGAAATCAGTTAAAGATATGGCGTAGCAGCTGTGACGACACGTGTTTGTATATATAATATTTACGAGAAAATTTTATAGAATATGCATAGACAGTATATATATATGTATGAGAGTATGTATTAATTGTATTCTACACAATTGCTATATTCAAAAACCAAATCCTAAACCATATTCATATACAATATAATATCTGTATAATTATAATTAGCAAATATAAACATAAGTAGAAGATTATTATAATATATTAATATAATTTATTGTATATACTTACGTATATGTTTTAACAATTGTATAATCTGCATAACTAAATATGTATTGTTTATATAACCACAAGAAAATTACATACTCATACTTATTATTATGCAAAAAAATTAAAATCAAACAAAGATCAAATTAATGATATAATATTTCTCTAAAGTCTAATTACTGCGTAATTTCATTTACGTATATTGTTGTTATTATATGTACAATAAATGAGATTATAATTTTATCCCTTTACAACTCATTTTAACCGATTTGTGTGTACACAATTTTCAAAAACTGTATAATTAATTACGACCCAAGCAGCACAATTATATTGGTTCTTTTTGCTTCACATTAGGGGGCGACCGGAAAAAAATAATATACATTCTCAGTGTTTGTGTGTATCGAAAAGAATCGATTTCAAAATATTTTCTATGAGAAAAAATAATTGGATAGTAAAGGGTTATTGAATCCATCCATTTAACTATATATATATATGTATAAAAGTTTCAATTAGTATTGAATGTATATACCATCCTATACCATGTATATGTATAAACAAAATAATTCAGGGTATTTTATTAGCGATCCCATTCAATTATAATAATATTTCGGAATTATATTTTGTTTCATTAAATCATCAAAAAATTGTAGTGCTCAAAAAAATAACTACATATTCTTACTTACAACGATATATATGTGTGTGTGTGTATTATTAATATAGAAACAAGAGAATACGTTTGAATGGTACAAGTAAAACAAGTCATTTTATTATACAATATATAAATACATAAATAAATATATGTAATATTGGAAAAGTTTTTAAATGTTTTCCATAACTGAAAAATAAAAACAAACCAAAAACAATAATAATAAAATATAAACAAAAATCTAGTTGTTATATATTTAATGTATTTATACGTAAACGTAATGGAACAGTAGACTATAAACAGATGTAATAAAAGATTTTCTATTTATATATATATATATATATGCGAATTTGAACACCACCGCGGCCACAGACAGACAGACACACGTATTTGCTATAACAGAAAATGAGAAAATATTTATTATAAGTAATAAAAATGATGGAAATAAATTAAAGTGTTTCTTTTTTTAGTCCATTAACACTTTTTAAATTTAAATAAAAAAAAATATAAATAAATAATACAATACAATAATGAATGACACTTGAAACTATTATTACAGCGTGTATACAAGTTGTAACCTAACTTATATATGTATCGTCAGATAACTATAGTGAGAGTTGTTAGGAAAAATGTATATAATATATGAGAAATAATGAAAAAAATTATATATATACGTTTTATAAAAATCAAGTTAAGTGAAATTAAATCGTATAGTATTACGTTAAATTTAAGTCAAAGTATATATAATATTATTTTTCTATACAGACACCTACTAGCATTCTATAGTAAATGTCTACACTATACGTATATAATATAGACAATTTCGACTCAATTTTTTCAATTTAATTGTCTTTGTTGGTATAATTATATAAACTTCATCCAAATTATAATAATATTTCTTATAATAACCATTTTGTGATTCAACAACCACACGTAATGAAAACTGTTGTCTAATTATAAATAAAATTACCAAAATACTATTACACTATATATAGAAAAACATTAGTAATAATTTTAGGAAAACATCACTAAAGTTAAATTAAATAAGATAAAAAAAAAATAAGAAATTTTTATGGACTTTTTTTTTTTTTTTACATACACTGACACACACGCACAAAAAATATCAGAAAAGCAAAAATTATAATTTTTCTTTTTTGTATATATGTATTTGTTATGTACAACAATAACATATCTGTTTGGTATATAGGCAAAAAAAATAAAAAAATAATGTAATGACACACAGACGCTAGCAAAAGAAGGCCCAAAAAATATAAAATATCATCACAATATTTATATATTGTAAGTACATACATATTTTGAATAGTTCATAAAAATGTGGTTTTACTATTATAGACATTACATTTCACGCTGTTTGCTGTAAGAGCTGCTTTTTTTTTAGTATATTCATTTATAGATAGATAACAAGATTTTATATTTCCTCTATATACATTTATGACAACATGAATTTTCATGTATAGTATTTTATTTATATATACAATAACCATAAAAAAAAACATATATTATACATATCTCTAAAATAGCGATGCTCAGGCATATATATAACATAGTATTTTTGGGTATATGCACTCAGAGAAATATTAAAATTGAATTTATTACATACAAATAATTTATCAACTATTATTATTTAAAATATTTTTTTCGTTTGGAGAATGTGTCCACCTCTGCCAATCCATCGTTGATACAGCGGTTTCAACATGATGCTCACTATGCACATGGAATGTTAGATCACAAGATGGACGCAAACTTTTATCAAAGATTGATGGATAAAGGTGGGCGCCTATTAGGTGGCCGCCACGTTGTTTAGACTTTAATCCTTTGGATTTAGATTTATTGGGTTGACTTAAGCAAAAAGTATATGCAACTGAGATTAATTTATGTTTATAGAGTTGATTCAATGTAATTAAGACTGTAGCCAAGAAGTTCACCAAAAGCCACAGTATACACTTAGAGTGTTCGGTCTTTTGAGAAGCATTGTCGTCTATATGTATTCGTGCTGAAGGAGCATATTTTCAGCAATTTGGTACACCCTGTATAATAACAATTAATAGAATTCTATGGTAAAACTGATTATGTATATGGTGAAATAAAGATTTTGCTGAGCATTCCATAAAATTACATAATATTTTTACCATCATAAAAATGTATATATTTTAACTTGGTTTTTTTTTAATTTTCATAAAATGAATACTGAAAACGCATAACATGATTTTCAAAGCATCAAGTTAACAAATAATGGCTATGTTGAAAATCAATGCACGTTCAATTAACACAGCATCAAAAAATGAGATTAATTTATTATATTTATCTATGGAAAATGAAAAATTTTTAATTTAAATGTATTTTAAAACTCATTTAGAAAATTACGTATATTTATGTTTTATGTATTGTATATATAGAGGATTTGTAAAAGGAAATACGTAATAATTTAATTTTATGAAATTATATGGATTAATTGAAACCGCAAATAAAATGTCTTTATATTTTATGAATAGTATTATATAGACAATAGTAATGCCTTTACAATTATACGATATACAATACAATATAATGCATACACGTATACTCATATATATATAATTTTGTTAAAATTATTATTAATACTTTTATCTCAAACATATAATGTATTCAGTGATTATGTACGATAAATTGATATTTGATATTTTATTAAACATACATAATATTATCGTTTTACTTAAAATTACTAAATCATGATTAAAATATATAAAATTAATTAGTATACATATTGTGAAATTCAAATATTATATATAGCCGCACAGTAGAACTAGCGTTCATATGCTAATCGATAGTTATGTATATATGAATTTTCGAATAAATTACTAATTCTGTAATTTTCAGCTAAGCTACCAGTTGTCGACTTTTAGAATCGAACTGAAGATAATATTTTTTAATTACTATATATTTTGGTATATTATATATATTAATGCCATAATAACATACATTTGGAGTAACACGATTTAATGATGATGACATTTTTTTTATCAAATTTAAATACTACCTTAGCTTTAATGTACATTATGCATGAAATATCAACTGTTTTCATCATTGTTCCTATATATATGTTATTATTTTCTAAAATATTGGTTAATGAATTTAGTGAAAATTATATAAATTATATACTATGGTATATATTTTATCGTGACTGTTTAGTTTCACTTATGCACAAATGATAAAATCCTCTACTTTCTAATGTTTATTATTATGAATAAAATATACATAAACTTGTCTCGTATGTAATACAGTACAATATATTTATTTTTATCTATATAATACAATACATGTATTTATAATTTAATTATATTTATATAAAGTATATATTAGTTACTTACATATACTTACACGTATATATAAATAATATACTAAACTAAATGTACAGGTATGGGGGTTGGTATGTTATAAAAGCAATGTATAATAAGTGTAACGTTCTTTTGTAAGAAGAGAATTTTAAGATTTATAATTGAGCTTATATATTAAATATTTATGTACCTATTGCCTAATATGTTTGTTATATATAATATATAAAGTTGTGGTTATATACAATTATACGTCTATATAATATATATTAAAATTAAAGCATATCTACCATATAATGTATATATATATATTATTTAGTTTAGGACTTTAATAAGCTGTATACAAAAGCTTATGTCAAATACAGTGTAAATAAATCATATGACAAATTTATAAGACAAAAGAATATTATATTTTTAGTATTAAATTATATAATATTTTATATATATATAAATTACTACTCTGTATTTATTTATTTAATAAGCACTTAAATTTATGAATTTAATTGAAAATTATTATTTTATATTGTGAAAATAATAATATAATATATATTGTATTATTATTATAGTTGGTTTATAAATAAATATAATATCGGTCTTTTGTTTTATCCTTTTGAATGCATTTGATATAAAATTTATCAAAAGAATATTTTATTGTCGTTAGTTATATAATTATAATATTATATGTTATATGACGACCAGAACGGAAAAACTAAAAAAAAGAACAAATAAGTTTGTTATGTTTTAATTGTTTAGATGTGTTGTGGTTAATTCTTGGTTTTTACAATTTATTTCTATAGTTGTTATATACGGGCTATAACTATTTTTATTTAAATTTATTATTATACACATAAACATTTAAAATTATAAATATATAATACGATATTACAAATGTATTCTATTCTACAATATATAATTGAATAATAGCAAACATTCGTCTAAGTTTATACATTTACCAAAATATTTTAGAATTTAGATAGGATATATAAGTTTATAATAGTGAATTGCATAAAATCCAAATAAGACAAACTTTAAATTAAATTGTATTTTAAATATTCTTTAATATAAAATGCACCTATCCTTATATTTTTATATATATCAAATTTTGATCAAAATAGAAGAAATTTTCTAAAATTTATTATTTTTCAATTGATTTTATTACTATATACGAAAAATTATTAATCAAATTGAAAATATTAATTTTATAACTATTATATATTTCCATTTCCATTTCAGTTTTAATACTTCAATGAGATGATGATGCTTGCTTGTGAAAAAAACTTATGGTAAACAGATGTACTATCAAAAACACAATGTTATGAATGGCAGCGCAGCGTATTGATTTTAGGGAATGCAAGAAATGGCGCATTGGAATTCATCACAAAATATTCCGGAAATTAATTTGCACAACTAATATAATATATATATATGTAATACTACAATATAATTTATTAATTACTATATAAATATGTTGCAGACATCACACTCATATATGTATAGAGAAGCAACATTCAAGTATAAGTAAGTATTAGTATTATTTAATAAAATAACCATCGGTCGAGTCGTATAATCTGGGAAAATGGTAATATGAAAAATACTAAAAAGTTTCTCTGTAGTAGCGAAATTGAACTCGAAATCTTCGGATTAAATAACATGCACTCTATAACCACGGCGCCATTGAATCACTATATGTACCTAGGAGTATTAATACGTATGTATTTATTGAATCCATATCCATATAAAATTTATCGCATATGAATATATAATACATAAAACTTTATAATTATAAAATAAAATTAATAGTATATATGTGTACAAACACCAAATACATATTTAGTTATTTGATTGAAAAATTTGCAATTATTTATTTAAATATATGGATGGTATTGGTACATCATCGAATTTATATATTATATGTATATGACCAAAATATATACTAAAAATATAAATAAAAAAATATGTATATTTTAAAATATTTTTCAATAAATAAATTAAATTGATTTTTATATAGAGAGACAATTCAATTTTAAATTGATTGACATTTAATCATTTGGAAAACATTGACATTTTTTATATAGAAACTTATAGATATGATTATAAGCCTATATATACTGCAGTAAACCCAAGCAATAGTTATCAATTTCTATTATACAATATATAGAAAATTAATAAAAAAAAATATTCATATAATCTCATTTAAATTTATTAAATTATGGTGATAGATCAGAAATGGACAAAATTACAATTATCCTATAGTAAATGTAGTTAAAGCTAATCCAGAAGATAGAAAATTTCCAAAAAAATTCTATATATACTATCCAAAATTTAATAATCTTATAGATTTTTGTATAATTTTAACTATATATAGCAAAATTTATCTGTGAATACCTTATACACCGCCAATGTTATATGAATTTTTTGTAATTAAGATCGTTCCCCTAAGGAATAATTAAAGAATCATTTAATCGATCTTCTTGAAAATTTTAACAGAAGTTTTTAATGATAATTGCTGAATGGATTTGCGGATGTAGGCAGGTTAAAATAATGTAAACATTGGCATTTGTTTATATATATATATATATGCAATATACTATTATTATAAACTACATACAGTACCCGATGCTTGGCGTGTGTGTAGATTTTAAATCCATTAACAAATTTTAAATCCACATGAATATATATTATAATATTTACATATATCCTATATGTGCACGCATATATAATAAAGCATGAAAACCAAAAACTCGTCAAGTTAAACTTATTTACTTAATTTTGTATATATTTACAATAATATATATATTACATATGTATGTGTAAACCACCGAATATATATACAATATATGCTTATTATTATGATTTGATGTCTCAAATAATAATAATATCAAAATATTTTACAAAAGTTTTACCAATGTTTGTGTTAATTAAGATTTTGTATTTCCCTTGAGGATTTCCCGAAATATATACGCATGTATTGTATATAATACCAAATGTATAACTAACTATACCAACTGCCTCTCCAACAGAAACAAAAAAAAAGGAACTTTATCATTTTCTCTCTAAAGAGATGATAAGATTAACATCGCTTGTGAAGCAATAATTTGGGAAAGCTATGTGGTGAAAATATAAAAGGTTATAGGATAGGATAGGTCGGCTAAGTATATAAATATCTTTATTTATGCTCGATCCATCTATATTCAAAATACAATACACAAAATTTTAGCTCTGGGAAAAAAATTAAACTCTTGACATTTCGATTATTTTTTTTTTTTTGAAACAATAGTCATCACTCAACTAGAATCACCCAGCTCATTCAACATCCAACACAAGACGAGATTTTCAAGTCAAAAAAAAAAAGGCGGTCGAGTCGATGTGGAAAAAAATTGGTAATATTGTAAGTAAAATTTATTAATATTATATTTTTGTAAAGTATTATATGAATAAGTGAAAAACAATAATTCTTATAATATTTAATAGACTGGTAATACAATATCAATATTAGAGATGAATTCAGTGAAAATATATTTTTAACCTATAAAATATGGATGATTTTAGATATCATATGGCGTTTAATGGATTGCCAAAGATTTATCACAAAACAACTGTATTATTACAACGTACAAAAATAATACAATAAATTCAATAATGTAGTGCTGTATAAAATTGTAAGTATAATTTATAAAATTTTCCATCTTTTAGTTTAATGATGTATAATTGATTTTATATTCGGCTTGTTCTTCGAATGACTTTCAATCATTATCATTATCATCATTTCCAACAACATCAGAAATTATTTTAAAATACGACTGATTTAATAAATTAATTAGTAAATCGTTTTTTTTTAGTTAATTTATTGATAACAAACCCTTATGGATTTATTGTTTTGTGAACATGATTTTAATATTCATTTGGTTGCAATAATAAAGCATTTGATACTTCAATCCAAATGCTTCATGTTTGTCAATTACGAAATACATTTCCTCTGTTTGAATTAAATTTCATAAAAATTTCTTCACGTACTTTCGTTGTAATGTTACATCATTATATTTGTGTCATTATTCTCATCTACTAATGATTTATAATTGTGAATTTTAGAAAATGTTTTGAATCTAAATTGCTGAATTGCACATATCAATTTGTTTACAGAATATAAATGATAATGTGAAATTTTTCATATACATATTTCATTTTCAGATTACCAGATTTTGCCGTTCCTGTAACACTTTTGGAAAAGTCCATAAAAACGAAAAGTTTGAAGTAATGACAATTAATTTTGTATAATAAAAGAATGGGTATTATCTGTTTATCGTGGTTATATACATAATGTGGCTCATCATTATTAGCTTAAAATACTGACCATATTGCTGAAAATTAACTATTAATGAATAAGGATGCAAATTTCATATCATCTTATTGGATATAATATCAATGGCAACATACAAATGTATTGGACGCAACAGCATGTTTACGCAATACTATATGTTGAGTTGAATTTTTTACAAACATTCGCGAAGCATCATTTATTGTTATAGCTTATGTGATTCGTACTAAAAATGGCATAATAGAATTAGCATATGTTCGTATATGCATCTAAAAAGCGAATATCTATAGAAATACAGCGTTTCACGCTATACATAAATGCACATTAGTTCCACACACCCCAACACCATAAGAATAATTTTGTTATTATGTATCGAAACATAATTTCAGACCAATTGGTAAATTATTATACACACATACGGATTTACATTGATTGTTATGTTAAATAGATACCTGATAACGACTTCAAGTTCTCATACCGCACGGCAAGGTGAATTTCAATTTATTATTTTTTATATCAATTGTAATATTTAAAAATTTATTTACTTATAATTACATTTATTTGATTTCGTATAGCAAATGGTTATTCAGTTGAAAATAACAAAAATTCAACAAATTTACAGACTCAAACAAAAACGAACAACGAACATATTTGCTGCTGTAAAGAAAATAGTATTAGCCATAAAGTGTAATTTAAGATTTTATTTTATAAGTTATATTTAATAAGTTTATAGTTAAGTTAATTTAAGTTTAATTAATAAGACAAATTTTCTGAGACCGATAGATATGCTACATAGCGAATGTTGAAAGCAGAAATTGTGCAGTTTCAATTATTTTGGCAAAACATGCGATATCCCCATCATATGACCATATGAATATGTAAGAATTATAGTACGGTCATTGTCTCCTCCCAGAAAAGTGATTATGTGTTCGGGCTCACACACAAAAAAATCTAAGCCCTAATCCCTAAAACCTTTCTGAGTTGTTGATGATCAAGTTTTTATTTTGTTCGATTCAGACCCGTGGCTTTTAATACTCTTCAAACACCTTCGCGGAATGTTACAAATAGTAATTTTCAAGCTGAAATGTCGTTTCAACTTATATCCGAAACACCATGTCTCGTAACAATTTACACCAATTTCCTAAGGATTTCTCGCTTCATACTTGATTGAAAAGAAATCGTTGCTGTTCAAACCTGTCGAAATTCTAAGCGATAATCTAGATTAGCAACATTTAATTAAGTTATCGCAATTGATCCCTGTCACCGTACCCCTCGCAATAGTGAAAGACAAATCTTTTCATTTCAATCGATCCAAATGAGTTCTCTTAGCCAAACTTATGATGCTGGGTGAGCTCATTCCGAAATTTAAAACACATGGTGAAGGTAAAAGATGCATCCTTTATTTTCCTTTCCATGCTTCTGATCGCCGCCGTCTTATCTAGTGCAATAAAATCTACTTCGTTACACCCGATCTATAGTTTTTATTAAAGTCAACAACTTGAGTTGATTTTCTGAGATGTGTTTCTCCATGAGAATATGGTACGACTGGTTTAATATTCCAGAATAAAATCTAAATCTCATCCAATAACATTTACAGTTACTAATATCAATTTTTAATTATTTAAGACCATTCTATTCCCATATAGATTATTTTCATTTGGTGTTGTGTACCTTCATCTACTATCCTGATCTCATTGGTTATCGCTATCTTTGTAATTCTATAAGTCTTGAATATCAGTCGACTAAGTGTTTATAAAAATAGGCCTTTGTAAAGTAAATTATGTACCAATTTATTTATTGAATAAGTAAATTTCAAATTATACAATTCAATCAGTTTAATTTATATTTATAATAAAAAAGAAAAGCACAAACAAAAATATTAATAAATGTATGTATAAAATCACAAAACGACTTTTATTATTATCAAAATTTATCACGTACAAAATATATGTGTACAATAACAACAAAAGTCTAATTTATTGTAGAAGAGAAAAGAAACTTTGTTATTATATTATCTTTCAATATGAAATGATGAAAAAATGTTTAATGTAGCAAAGACAACAACCACATATTGAGCAACACTTATATGTAAATTCGTGTCGAAATTATTTAAAATAATACATTTTTAACTACTTTTTTTATAATTCGCAAATGCAATAAATCGTTTAGTGAATATAGTAACAACTAAAATTTTCAAGTATTTGGTGTAAATTAATAGTTTACATCCATTGTTCTGACCGTATAGGGTATGGGTCGAACTCAAAGCATAAGTAATTAAATACAAGTGGGTATATAATTGCTTATAGCTATTTTTGACTTGAGGTTGAGGAAACTATTTATATAGGAGTACTTAACTTCAAACCATCCGGGGAAGTTTGTTGCTTGTCTAGGAAATAGATTAGCTGATAGATATATCACAATTTATTTCCATTCAGGTTGACATACTTCTCTAAAGCATCCATTGCTTCGCTATGGTATGTGTGGGTAGTTGTATTCACATCATACTATGGCGCAAGCAAAACAATTGGATGAACACACATGTGATATGTATGTGTAGGCTTGACACAGGGAGTGCGTTGCTTGTGTAGGAAATAGATTGGTTGGCAGAGATGTATGACTATTTATTTCCTTGCAAATTTGACCCTCTCAAGAAACACATCCAATGCTTGGTGATGGTGAGGTACGGGGTACTCATCATACTACGATGCCAAGCAAAATATTTGGATGAGTGTCGCCACGCACACGTGCTTACTTGAAAGTACGTGCAAAGCAAATGCTTTGTGCTTACTTTAAAGTACGTGCGAAGCAATTGCTCTGTACTTACTTTCAAAGTACGTGCAAGGCAAGATTGCTTTGTGCTTACTTTCAAAGTACGTGCAAAGCAAATGCTTTGTACCTACTTTCAAAGTACGTGCAGTTCAAAGTACGTGCAGTCTAGTCTGGTTCAGAATCCCAAATAATTATTAGGAAAAACTATTTTTTATTTGGAAAAATTCTGGAAAATATTCTAGCCTGGTTCAAATCTCAAAAATTCGTATGGAAAAAAATATTTTTTCAGAAAAATTCTTGATAATATACTATCCTGGTTCAAAACCCAAAAATTCGTATGGAAAAACATATTTTTTGACAAAAATCCTGGATGCTATGCTCTTCTGGGTCGAAATCCAATAATTTACACCAAAAAAAATATTTTTTGGGAAAAACCATGAGTATTATGCTCTTCTGGGTCGAAATCCAATAATTTACACCAAAAAAAATATTTTTTGGGAAAAACCATGAGTATTATGCTCTTCTGGGTCGAAATCCAATAATTTACACCAAAAAAAATATTTTTTGGGAAAAACCATGAGTATTATGCTCTTCTGGGTCAAAATCCAATAATTTGTACGAAAAAAAATATTTTTTGAGAAAAACCATGAATATTATGCTCTTCTGGGTCAAAATCCAATAATTTGTACGAAAAAAAATATTTTTTGAGAAAAACCATGGATATATATGCTATTCTGTTCCAAAAAAAATTTTTTTTGAGAAAAATCCTTAATATTATACTCTTCTGTTACAAAAAATATTTTTTTTCATATTTCTTCATTAAAATTTTCGAATTTTGTAACGGAAGAGTATAATATTAAGGATTTTTCTCAAAAAAAATTTTTTTTGGAACAGAAGAGTATAATATTAAGGATTTTTCTCAAAAAAAATTTTTTTTGGTGTAAATTATTGGATTTCGACCCAGAAGAGCATAATACTCATGGTTTTTCCCAAAAAATATTTTTTTTGGTGTAAATTATTGGATTTCGACCCAGAAGAGCATAATACTCATGGTTTTTCCCAAAAAATATTTTTTTTGGTGTAAATTATTGGATTTCGACCCAGAAGAGCATAGCATCCAGGATTTTTGTCAAAAAATATGTTTTTCCATACGAATTTTTGGGTTTTGAACCAGGATAGTATAATTATCAAGAATTTTTCTGAAAAAATATTTTTTTCCATACGAATTTTTGAGATTTGAACTAGGCTAGAATATTTTCCAGAATTTTTCCAAATAAAAAATAGTTTTTCCTAATAATTATTTGGGATTCTGAACCAGACTAGACTGCACGTACTTTGAAAGTAGGTACAAAGCATTTGCTTTGCACGTACTTTGAAAGTAAGCACAAAGCAATCTTGCCTTGCACGTACTTTGAAAGTAAGTACAGAGCAATTGCTTCGCACGTACTTTAAAGTAAGCACAAAGCAGTCTTGCTTTGCACGTACTTTAAAGTCAGCACAAAGCAGTCTTGCTTTGCACGTACTTTCAAGTAAGCACGTGTGCGTGGCGACACTCATCCAAATATTTTGCTTGGCATCGTAGTATGATGAGTACCCCGTACCTCACCATCACCAAGCATTGGATGTGTTTCTTGAGAGGGTCAAATTTGCAAGGAAATAAATAGTCATACATCTCTGCCAACCAATCTATTTCCTACACAAGCAACGCACTCCCTGTGTCAAGCCTACACATACATATCACATGTGTGTTCATCCAATTGTTTTGCTTGCGCCATAGTATGATGTGAATACAACTACCCACACATACCATAGCGAAGCAATGGATGCTTTAGAGAAGTATGTCAACCTGAATGGAAATAAATTGTGATATATCTATCAGCTAATCTATTTCCTAGACAAGCAACAAACTTCCCCGGATGGTTTGAAGTTAAGTACTCCTATATAAATAGTTTCCTCAACCTCAAGTCAAAAATAGCTATAAGCAATTATATACCCACTTGTATTTAATTACTTATGCTTTGAGTTCGACCCATACCCTATACGGTCAGAACAATGGATGTAAACTATTAATTTACACCAAATACTTGAAAATTTTAGTTGTTACTATATTCACTAAACGATTTATTGCATTTGCGAATTATAAAAAAAGTAGTTAAAAATGTATTATTTTAAATAATTTCGACACGAATTTACATATAAGTGTTGCTCAATATGTGGTTGTTGTCTTTGCTACATTAAACATTTTTTCATCATTTCATATTGAAAGATAATATAATAACAAAGTTTCTTTTCTCTTCTACAATAAATTAGACTTTTGTTGTTATTGTACACATATATTTTGTACGTGATAAATTTTGATAATAATAAAAGTCGTTTTGTGATTTTATACATACATTTATTAATATTTTTGTTTGTGCTTTTCTTTTTTATTATAAATATAAATTAAACTGATTGTATTGTATAATTTGAAATTTACTTATTCAATAAATAAATTGGTACATAATTTACTTTACAAAGGCCTATTTTTATAAACACTTAGTCGACTGATATTCAAGACTTATAGAATTACAAAGATAGCGATAACCAATGAGATCAGGATAGTAGATGAAGGTACACAACACCAAATGAAAATAATCTATATGGGAATAGAATGGTCT
Source organism: Bibio marci (assembly GCA_910594885.2). Classification (NCBI taxonomy): domain Eukaryota; kingdom Metazoa; phylum Arthropoda; class Insecta; order Diptera; family Bibionidae; genus Bibio; species Bibio marci. The sequence goes on from OU343117.1 coordinate 43,989,175, forward strand.
TAAATAATTAAAAATTGATATTAGTAACTGTAAATGTTATTGGATGAGATTTAGATTTTATTCTGGAATATTAAACCAGTCGTACCATATTCTCATGGAGAAACACATCTCAGAAAATCAACTCAAGTTGTTGACTTTAATAAAAACTATAGATCGGGTGTAACGAAGTAGATTTTATTGCACTAGATAAGACGGCGGCGATCAGAAGCATGGAAAGGAAAATAAAGGATGCATCTTTTACCTTCACCATGTGTTTTAAATTTCGGAATGAGCTCACCCAGCATCATAAGTTTGGCTAAGAGAACTCATTTGGATCGATTGAAATGAAAAGATTTGTCTTTCACTATTGCGAGGGGTACGGTGACAGGGATCCATTGCGATAACTTAATTAAATGTTGCTAATCTAGATTATCGCTTAGAATTTCGACAGGTTTGAACAGCAACGATTTCTTTTCAATCAAGTATGAAGCGAGAAATCCTGAGGAAATTGGTGTAAATTGTTACGAGACATGGTGTTTCGGATATAAGTTGAAACGACATTTCAGCTTGAAAATTACTATTTGTAACATTCCGCGAAGGTGTTTGAAGAGTATTAAAAGCCACGGGTCTGAATCGAACAAAATAAAAACTTGATCATCAACAACTCAGAAAGGTTTTAGGGATTAGGGCTTAGATTTTTTTGTGTGTGAGCCCGAACACATAATCACTTTTCTGGGAGGAGACAATGACCGTACTATAATTCTTACATATTCATATGGTCATATGATGGGGATATCGCATGTTTTGCCAAAATAATTGAAACTGCACAATTTCTGCTTTCAACATTCGCTATGTAGCATATCTATCGGTCTCAGAAAATTTGTCTTATTAATTAAACTTAAATTAACTTAACTATAAACTTATTAAATATAACTTATAAAATAAAATCTTAAATTACACTTTATGGCTAATACTATTTTCTTTACAGCAGCAAATATGTTCGTTGTTCGTTTTTGTTTGAGTCTGTAAATTTGTTGAATTTTTGTTATTTTCAACTGAATAACCATTTGCTATACGAAATCAAATAAATGTAATTATAAGTAAATAAATTTTTAAATATTACAATTGATATAAAAAATAATAAATTGAAATTCACCTTGCCGTGCGGTATGAGAACTTGAAGTCGTTATCAGGTATCTATTTAACATAACAATCAATGTAAATCCGTATGTGTGTATAATAATTTACCAATTGGTCTGAAATTATGTTTCGATACATAATAACAAAATTATTCTTATGGTGTTGGGGTGTGTGGAACTAATGTGCATTTATGTATAGCGTGAAACGCTGTATTTCTATAGATATTCGCTTTTTAGATGCATATACGAACATATGCTAATTCTATTATGCCATTTTTAGTACGAATCACATAAGCTATAACAATAAATGATGCTTCGCGAATGTTTGTAAAAAATTCAACTCAACATATAGTATTGCGTAAACATGCTGTTGCGTCCAATACATTTGTATGTTGCCATTGATATTATATCCAATAAGATGATATGAAATTTGCATCCTTATTCATTAATAGTTAATTTTCAGCAATATGGTCAGTATTTTAAGCTAATAATGATGAGCCACATTATGTATATAACCACGATAAACAGATAATACCCATTCTTTTATTATACAAAATTAATTGTCATTACTTCAAACTTTTCGTTTTTATGGACTTTTCCAAAAGTGTTACAGGAACGGCAAAATCTGGTAATCTGAAAATGAAATATGTATATGAAAAATTTCACATTATCATTTATATTCTGTAAACAAATTGATATGTGCAATTCAGCAATTTAGATTCAAAACATTTTCTAAAATTCACAATTATAAATCATTAGTAGATGAGAATAATGACACAAATATAATGATGTAACATTACAACGAAAGTACGTGAAGAAATTTTTATGAAATTTAATTCAAACAGAGGAAATGTATTTCGTAATTGACAAACATGAAGCATTTGGATTGAAGTATCAAATGCTTTATTATTGCAACCAAATGAATATTAAATTCATGTTCACAAAACAATAAATCCATAAGGGTTTGTTATCAATAAATTAACTAAAAAAAAACGATTTACTAATTAATTTATTAAATCAGTCGTATTTTAAAATAATTTCTAATGTTGTTGGAAATGATGATAATGATAATGATTGAAAGTCATTCGAAGAACAAGCCGAATATAAAATCAATTATACATCATTAAACTAAAAGATGTTGTTTTTGGAAAATTTTATAAATTATACTTACAATTTTATACAGCACTAAAATAATGAATTTGGTGTATTATTTGTACCTTGTAATAATTCAGTTTTTGTTTTGTGATAAATCTTTGGCAATAAAAATAAACGCCATATGGTATATAAACGTATCAATATTTTATAGGTTAAAAATATATTTTCACAGAAATATTGGTATTGAATTACCAGTCTATTAAATATTATAAGAACTTATTGTTTTTCACTTATTCATATAATACTTTACAAAAATATAATATTAATAAAATTTTTTCTATTAATTAAAATTTATACTTACAATATTACCAATTTTCTTCCGTTTCGACTCAACCGCTTTTTTTTCCTTTTTTTCTCGTCTAGTCGTCTTGCCGAGTGTTGAATGTTGAATGAGTTTGCTAGGTCTAGTTGAGTGATGACTTTTGTTTCATAAAAAAAATATAATCGAAATGTCAGAGTTTAATTTTAGTCTCATAAGTAAAATTTTGTCAATTATATTTTGAATATAGATGGCGTCAGCTTAAATAAAAATATTTATATACCTTGCCCACCTATTGTATTCTATTACTTTTCATATTTTCACCACATAGCTTTCTCAAATGATCGCTACACTAGCGATGTTAATCTTATCATTTTCGTTTCTCTCTTTAGTGGAGCTTAGATTGTGATAGTATTAGCATAGCCTCTCCAGCATAAACCAAAAAAGAATTAAATTTAATTTGTTATTTGTTAATAACGTAGAAATTTCGTAAAAAAATCTCATTCATGCAACAATTTAATTTCTTTGGTTTAAAACAGAAAACGCTATAGCGTATTTGGTCTGTTTTTTTCTTAAATTATTTTGTATTTTATATACAATAAATTATAGATTATAGATTTGGATTTCACGTTTTAATAATAATTAAAATCCCGGACTTATAGAAAAATTCAAAACAACATAAATTCGAGTTGGTATGGTATGACTATACCATTTATACATATGTTTAAATATTACAAATAGCATGTACATATTCTTGTGTATGTTACAATAATATATATAGAATATGTATAGGTAAATAAAAAATTATCAAATTTAGTAGAATAAGCCAAAATATAATATTTTTATTATATATTTTAAAATATTTAAATACAAACACTACATGTATGTGCTTAAAAAACAAACATAATGCCTATATTTGCGTGAAATAAATATACGTATATATATATGAAAACTGTATGAAATAAATATGTGTATGCAAAAGTATATATAAAAAATTGTAATTTCAATTAATTTAATTTTCTAGACATGGTTTATTTTTTAAATTATAAGAATAGTATTTCATTTATTAAAAAGGTATCGAGACTATAGATGACATTCATATATACGCACTCGTTGAAATGTGTAACAATATTAACAAGAAATTTTATAAATTAATACTAGGACCTTTTATATTGAACATATTATACATAACTTCATTAAGTTATGAACTATTTTAATGGTATTCGATATGCAGTTTTAGTTCTAATTTTTTAATTGGAATCATAGCGGTAACAATGCGATAAGTACCAGTTATCCAGGAACTTGTTAAGATGTAATCTTATAATGCCATTTGTTAAATATATATGTAGATAATAAATTTTAATGAATATGGTCAAAATCTGATATCTTTTTCCAGATATACAATTTTATTAAATTTGGTTGAGAATTGATCAAGTGAACAGAAATTGAATGCGGTTAAGGTAAAAATTCCTGGCTGCCAGAAGCAAGTGTTAAATATGTTGTTTATATATAGTCATTCTAAAATGTATTTGCTATACATTATTTTGCATAATGTGTACCTAAATATTTACAAACGAATATTTCGTTAATCTATAATAATTAATACAATAACAATAAAAACTATATACTCTTCAAGCAATGGAATATAGAAGTTAATAATATTTATACATTTGTATTTGTTTTATTTATTATTATTTATATCAATCAAATCAAACATTTATATACTTATTATTATATTTTTGTCCATTTACATTGTATACAATCAATACAATAATAATGTGTAATAGTTATATTAGTGCGCCACATAAAGCTCATTCATCATAATTATTCTGAAATTCTGCAATTGACATTAACAATGAAACATTTTATAATTTATTTATGCGGTATATAATATTTAAATCAATTTCAAATATTAATTTTCGCATCCTCGCTTATACTGATTGCAGTTAAAATGTTATAATATGTTTTTCTTGCCTATATTTAACAAATGTTATTTTATGTTTTTGACACATACATTTACAACCTAATATAACCCTCAAATCAAATTCAGTTTCATATTATTTTTGATTTTAATATGAAAATGCTATACATATATATATATATATATTTATTTATATGTATATAGTTAGTATAAATGTTGCGTTTATTTCAAAATAATATAATTAACAAATTTGTACCTGTTCGCAATTTCTCATCGATTATGTTGATAGTTAATATATATAGATATATTATATGTACGAGTAGGCTTTAAATTGTTATATATATGACGTTGTGAATAAATTGTAAATTATCGTACAAATTTTAACAAAATATATACGGATATAAGGTCGATTATAATAAATTAAAATGAATTTTAATGGGTATATCGTATATATTGTATATATGAATTTTGTGCTATATATGCACACAGAAAAGAATTTAAGTTACAATTTCAATTCCTGTTTGCAATTTATTTTAATGTTTTCTCAATAATTATTGTGTATCCCTGGTCTAACTAAATATATATTGTGTGTACAATACATTATAACAATTTATAGAACATTAACAATATATCAATTTCCATTGTTTTATTATATATTATATATATATATACTCGTATATAAATCAATAAATAGTTCTTGTTTATATGAATTATGATTATATATTAAATAGATCCTTATTGTTATATTTGCAGGCATTTCTATATAAATAATACTTTGTGTTTTATATATGTAGAGGAATGCATTCACATAAAAATTTATGTATAGTATAGACGTATAGATTTACGTTACATCGTTACACATACAAATAATATACATATCGTTATTAATTAAATGAAATCATATATCTCAATAAATTTTTGGATATTCATACTTGATTGCGGTATGGGTTTTGGGAATATATTATGACTACTTATTATTTTATACCTCATGTATATATGAAATATATTTGTCGTTTTAATTTTTGAATATACATGTATAGATGTATGCATTCCTATATAGATCTATACAACTTTGTATAGATTAATAGCAAATTATAAATATTTCCCAATAATATAGTAAAGAAAGCCATTTTTGTGGTCCTCCATGAAAAATAAGGAAAATGAAGAACTAAAATAAAATCAATCAATTTAATTAAGGCTTAATTAAAATTCTATTCATTGAATTCAAATCTTAAAAGAAATATCGAAAACAATAAAAACTACTGGCATTAGTATTTACAGACCATTTTCAAGCAAGATATTGATCCAAGAAAAAATAATGTCAATAGGCAATAGTATTTTCAAATTTGATATGATAATATTTCATAATAATGATATCAATAAAATGTAAAAGTTATGTACGTTATGCAATTAACAATAGAAATTCTTCTTGATTTTTATGTGTGGTACCGTAGTCCATCAACAAAAACAAAACAAAAAAATAGTATATTTATTACATAACAACAATAACAGCAAGTAATTTAATTGTTTACTACAACACCTGTTTCTAAATATTATATATACTAATATGTTCATATGTGTAAAGGTACAAAATTAATATATTTTAGTATAGTAATGAAATAATAATGAAATTGTGCACTTGATATGAAATTCAATTATAATTAATTAATATAGAAATAATGGTATATACATATATATATATTTTGAAGGTAATACAAAAATGATTAATTAATTATATGGTATATATGTGTATATTATTAATTACTGCTTTTAATTTATTTACAAATTTCACATAAATACTATATTCAAACTCAATTAATTCCAAAATTAATTCTCTACCCTAGTAACACTGGCCGTAGTTTGTCCACAAAATATCCGTATTATATGTAGTAGTCCGTAGTTTCAATCCGAAAAAATATCTATGGATTTTATACGGATGTCCGCTGGAATTTTATATGATGCGTGCAACCCTGTCCATGGATTTTTATAAAAAATGTCCTTGTATTATCCGCATATATTTCCGATGATAATTTCTACGGATTCTCCTTAGAATTATTTCTCATTGTTATTATTCCACACAGAATATCCGTAGAATTTATATTCATATATTTGTGAGCAGTTCCACGGATTTTGACAAAAATATCTTTGGATCGTCCATGTATTTTGGCAAGTAGTATCCGTGAATTGTTCGTATTAGAAGAATAAATTTTCTTATGACGATGATGCCAAATCGTGGTTTGATTCAGTTTTTTACCGATAGACCAGAAGTTCTATTAGCACGGAATGAAGATGCCGAACGATGTAAAAAATTCATCGATTGCGCATTTTTTAGTTGTAATAAACAAGAACAAAAAACCCGCGGATAAATTCATGAAAAGTTTTACAAAATTCCGATAAAATATGGTATATCGATTTGAGTTGCTGGTTGTTTTAAAAATTATGAAAATAAATTACGAAGAGTGATGATTATATCAAGATAAGCGAAATATACAAACTTTAAATCCACTGTCTTGGATAATTGGTAAAATAAAGTATGAATACAATACCGCGGATATATGTTGGAAATATTACCCTAACAATCCAAAGATTTCAATTGACCTAAATAAAATACTATTATATTATTGTAAGTGGAAAATCTAGATGGACATTCTTTGGACGAATTCCAATATATATTTTCCATGGAAAATATATGTATTTTTTCCACGTAAATTTTCCTTATTTTTCAAAGTACGAACAAATTGTTACTAGGGTATATATTTAGCAATTTATTTTATATAAAATTGTATTGCGAATAATGGTTTTTCTTTTATAATACTTGTATAAATAAATATATATACACATTCACAGTATGCGGAATACATATACACTATATAAACACAAAGTTATTTAAAAAATACTAATAAGAAATTGTATTGAGGAAATAATTAATTATTTTTTAAAACAGAAATTTTATTTCATTTTTTCTTTTATGGTTAATTATAAATATTTGGAATATGAAAATTTTCTATATATAAACAGAGTGATTTTAAGTTATCATTAATTAAAATTTATCTGTAAAATATTTGTATCGTAATAATAAATGACATATATATGCTACTGTTTTCATATGTGTATATTTTTATAGTAATATCTCTGTATATTATATCAATCAAATAATGTTTTGTTATAAGAACAAGCTATTGATATCAAAAGAAGGTTTGGAAAGAATATTTTGAAAAAAATTATAAAAAGTATACCGTATCTTTTTTTTTACTATTGCCACACTATAATCTAATATAAGTTACAAAAACTTATAAATATATATATATAAGATTATACAAGATATACATGTAAAAAAAACATGCAAAGATTTTTTCTTATAATATTGTAATATACTTTTATTCTTTTTATTTTTTTTATCAACGCATTTCGTAGAAGATTAATTCCTTTTTTTTTTTTTATATATATTATTTATTTGTGTTCAAGCAAGAAAAAAAATTTATATACAGTAGATTCTTAATATTTATAATGAATGGATTAATTTAAAAGTGTCATGATTCTTGGGAATCACGTTTGTCAAATATGTCACATTATAAATAAAAAAAATCTAAAACAATGGAATTAGATTGTTCAGTAATAGAAAATGTGCGGGAATCACTATTTAAACATAATATATAGAGAACAACGAATGTTTTATTTTTATTATAGATTATCATATGTGGTGAGCGAGTGCGGACAAGAAAAATGTTATTCTATACAAACGAAAAAAAAAACACCAAAAAAAAAATTTCTATTTTAATTGCCATGTGAAACGAATATAACTCGAATAAATTTTGTCACAAAATAACTGGATAGTTATGCAAGTAGCAAAGGAGTTGTCACAATCGACAATCTTCTGTATTAACATGTGTATACGCACAATATATATATATATATGTGGTACTACTGGTAAAATATATATACATAAGAACATGCTTATTTTGACAAAAGAAAAATATTGTTGGTATGTTTGTATTGTATTGGTATATTTCACACACAAAAAAAAAAAAAAAAGGAAAAAGTTTTATATATGGACCCATCCAAAAAGCCTTTTCAAGAACTATAAAATTAATCTCTACCATACGCACAAACTCACCAGACAAAAAAAAAACACAACTCCTTTTTTCCTCATTCATTTTCTACCGTATTTACTATTCTATACAACACATATACACACACAAACACCCACGCAATATATGTAGCATTATAAATTTTTGAAATCATTTAAGTGGACACATAATATATATATATATATATGGTGTGTATAAACATTGTGTATACATAAAGAGTCACATGTTCACATTTCACAACCAACAACAACAAAAAGAAAAATGGAACAAAATGAAACGAAAGAAAAATGAAAAATATGAATAGAATTGGTTTGCCTTCATATAAAAAAAATCATTTATTCTCAAAAGGAAAAAATATTATTGCTTTTCTTTACCAGCCAGCCAGAGCACACATATAGAAATTTTTCATTTAAAATTTATAATATATATACAACAAAGTATGAGAGGCTATATATACTGCAAATACTGTTATAATGTTACTATTATAATGATGATAGCAAAGAAGCTACATATTTCGATTGCACTTATATATTTTTCATAAACTCTATAGTTTATGTATTTCTATTTTATACATATTTAAAATAGCTTAAATCTCTACACTATATATATATATATATATTTATTGCGTATCTATATGTGTGTAAGTATATTATTTACATAGTATTTGTTATATATTAAATAATAATATACTTTATTATTTATATATATTGGAATAGAAAGCAAATAAAATATGACTTTTCTCTTATATGTTATTATACATATAGTTAATATATACTATATACTATATTATGTGATGTTTTACTACAGTATATTTGTACACGCATTCATTCGATGAGTTAATTAAATTTTATTTAATTTTGTTATGGAGGAGAAATAATGTTTCTGACAAATACTATATATATATATATATTATATAATACGCAATATATTGTATATATATATATATAATGATTGATGAAAAAAATATAATAATACACAAACAACACATTTTGAAACATTTTCGTAAAAATAGGTGCACATTTCTGTACATACAATGTATAAATCCATGTATTTATATGTATATATATATATATATATATCAGTATATAATACATAAATAGATGTAAACGTATAAAATGTATACAACAGTGAAATGTTATATTTCAATAACGGCAGAGTATCGCAAAAAAAGATATTGGTAAATAAGATTCCTTATAGGCATACAGACAATCTTGTATACATAAATAGTTTTGAATATGAAAACATTTAGAAATTTCGTAATAATATTCTTTTATAACCATTTTTTATAATGTCATTATAGATAAGAGCATTTTTTAAAAACTGTCCAAAAAAATCAACAAAGTTCTTGTCCAGGTTATATATAGAACAAAAGTGATTAGATCATTCCTCATATATCATATTTAAAAGTTATCTTATATATTATGCAAGTTTTTAGAAAATAATTTCAATCTCAGTAATCAAACCGTACCGTATATAATCCCCTGGGTAATAGGTTACAATATATAGATCTTGATGTTTTTTTCTCGATATAAAACCATATACAATTGATGACTGGCTAGTCGTGAAACCGAAAGGTAATGTTCAATAGATAAATTTTTTAGCATATATGAATTGAAAGTATGGTTGAATTCTTACTGTATATTATTTAGTTGTATTATTATTATGTAGAAGAAACAGCAAATATACATACAAATAAATGAATATTTATAAGTGTTGGAAAAATATACCGTGACATGATTAATTTATTTTCAAATAAGAAGAAAACGATAAATTAATCTATATCTATCTTTATATGTATGTGTTATATATTTTTCCTGGCTAATGTATAATAAATCTCTGCTTTAAATATATTGGATTTATTGTATAATAAATATATGTATTCAATAAAAAAAATATATACACAGTTTTCTAACAATTTTCGAACAGTTTTAGAACGCAAAAGAGCAAAGATATTTATCATATTATTATATATATAATTTCTATATCGTTATATAGTAGATAGGCACAGCACACGTTCATATATACATATATATAATGTAAATTTGAAATTAAATTAAAAGGTTAAAAATACAGATATTTGTTACAACGTTTTTTTTTTCTCTTCATTTAAACATTTAATTAAATTTAAATTTTCAATTATTATTCATATATTTGTGCAACAAATATATTGGATAGTTAAATAACATTAAATACACATACCAACATTGAATATATTGTATTTTGCATATATGGACTAATCACCCAATACCCATATGTTTATGAAAACATCTATCTTTCGTTAATTGCAGTACAATAATATTGGTGAATTGTTCCCATGCGAAGTAATTTACCAACTGGGCTGTAATCAGTGCCGAAGACTGAGAAGTAGCTTTCAGTTTTCAATATCGCTATATTTTTCGAATAACTTATATATCTTTTGAACGTGTGAATCGATTTTAAAAATATCTTCCAAGAAAGATTGGAAATTGATTATAATTTGAAATTCTGTATAAAAAAAACTAGAAATCTGTTATATAATAATTAATTCGTAATTCAAAAAGATGATAATTCTTAAAAGTCAATTTCCCGGAAAATTTAGTAAGTAGAAATTCCAATATTTTTTCATAATGTAGTCTACGTTCAATTCGTGAACCAGAAAAACATAATGATATTGCAATCTGAAGACATTTTTTAACGCTTCGCCACTTATTGTAATAAATATTTAGTAGATGCCGTAAGCTCTACTTGGAGTAATAGGACTTGCAAATAATAATATTTATACAGTCAGTGTCAGTCAGTATAGTACATAATTACTTTAAAATTGATACTATACACACACACACAATATTATTTATTTATGATGTGTAGTATCACAATGATTTAAAAAATACATATTATAATATTGTTCCATCGTTTTAAATTGATTAAATTTAAATTATCAATATATACAATATATAAACTTTATATTATATACACGTGTATTAACATATAATAGATAAAATCATTCATTTATAATTATCAATTATCAAATATGACAATTAAATGATTTCGATAATTGTATACACCATATATTTGTTATATATTTAGCACATAATAAAATATCAAATTATAGTGAACGCTAATAAATACCAATTAAATCATTTTCCTTTATATGTCAATATTTTATAATAGATATACATTTATCCATCCATCTATAAATATACATAGATAATAATTATGTATGGCATAGATAACAACAAACTGTTTATCATCAAAATTTGATTAACAAAATTTAAACAAGATTTAAAATGTATTATATAATTGACATGTATGTGGTGTATACAGAGTACATGCCAAAATATTGTAATTATAGTAATTGATTATTTTATATGTATTATACACATAGAATTTATATAAAAATATCATATATTGAAATTGAAAATAATCATGATATATAACTGTCGATTGTATAAAATATGTTTTAAAAAATCAACAATATGTATCCATACATAGGCATAGATAGAGCATATAATGTATAATTATTTAATTTCAATATATATTATATTGTGTATAGATTTCTACTTTAAATTATAAATAATGTAGGTTCTTAATTTGAAAATGGAAAATTGAATATAAATTATGTATGTATAGTATACATTGTGCAAGGTATCATGAACAATTATATAAAAATTATATTTATTGGTTTTAATGCTTATGTAATATATATACCCTAGTAACACTGTCCGCAGTTTGTTCGCAAAATTTTCGCATTATATGTAGTTGTCCGTAGTTTCAATTCGAGGAAATATCTATGGATTTCTTACGGATGTCCGCTGGAATTTTATATGATGAGTGCAACCCCGTCCATGGATTTTTATAAAAAAATGTCCTTGGATTATCCGCATATTTCCAATGATATTTTCTACGGATTCTCCTTAGAATTATTTCTCGTTGTTATTATTCCACACTGAATATCCGTAGAATGTATTTTGTCAAGTAATACCCGTGAATTGTCCGAATTTACAGAATAAATTTTCTTATAACGATGTGGGTTGATTCAGTTTTTTACCGATAGACTCATTTTTCAAAGTACGGACAAATTGTTACTAGGGTATGCTTTATATACATATGGATATAATGAAATTATTTATTATCAATCTATTTTGAATTATTATATAATGAATTAATTCTTTTGTTGGTCAATTTCGAAAAATTGTATTGTTATTGTTTAATAAATATATATATATATATATGAATCAAATTTAGTACTTACCTTTGAACTGTATCAATATGATCCTTGCAGAAATGCCTGTGCTGATGAGTAATAGATAATTCCTATACAATTATTTCATAAGCACTATTTCCAAAAAATTTGAAGTTTGAAAAATGTTTAAGTGTCTTATATTATGACCGCATTTTTTAATAAATTTTGCAAAATAGTGATGTTCATAATTATACGACGGTTTATTTTGTGTGAATAAAAAAATGAGCACTCATCTATTTCATCAACTATACTTTATGGCCCAGATTCTGCGATATGTCATGCCGGCTTTTCTTATCTATATACCTTTAAATCAAATGGTATTAGTAAATAATATAATTACATAAATATTAAAATATACTTTATTAATATAAAACATGCATAATTATAGAGCAATAGATATGAGTTAAATTGATTTTGTTTTTTAATTATTGATCCACAGTTAAATTTTATAAAAATATAGATTGGGTCACTAATTGTTGAAAAATGTTTTCCAACACATATACGCCATAAAAAAAAATCGTCAATTAAATATTATACTAAATTATGTTGATGCGATATATGATAAAATATATATCTATCGTAGTATGAAAATAAATAGATTTTTAAGATAACACTTTAGTTCAGCATCAAAGAAGTATAGACTTTGGAAACTTAACGAATTTTTCTTCAAATAACAATAATACTGTCTTTTTTTCTTAGCCTAAAACGTATTTCAATAAATATATATCATATTAAATGATTGATAATGATCGCACATGTAATTGATAATATATTTGTACATATAAATAAATAAACCATCACTTTTGAAATCAATTTATATTCATTTGATATTATATTATATACCCATCAAAATCTAATTATATCTATTTATGTGATTTTATAATATTTATGATTAATTATTTAATTTCACTGAACATTTCATGTCCAAGAAAATATTTACCACCATTTTTTTTTTTTTAAATAATTTTATTTAATTAATAAATTACTAAGCGTCCCCATACGTAAAAGGAAATTATGCAAAAAAGGAAAACACCTCCTTATATAAATTTCAACAACAAACAATTATTACTTGCCTATATAAATATAGGAATTTTATTAAAAATTACAAAGAATTATGAGAAAATACATGAACATAAAAAAATTTTCTGTTCACTTTTCCTTTAATTTAATGTATATTTTATATTTAGCTATAAACTCATACAGTTTCTTTATATTTACATTTATACACACGCAAACAATATAATATATTATAATTTAATTAACATATTAATTCTTTCATATATATGTGTAATATCACCTATATATACTTATACATATACCAATTCTTATTTCATAAACATAAAGGTTAAACTAACCTAGCACAAAAGGGTTAAAAAGGTTAAATTATTTATGTTTATATGGATGGTGTATAGTATACTGTTATTTATAATATAAAATACTCTCGTATATATATATATATGTTATATGTATAGAGATGGTTGGGATATATACGCAAATGCATATATATCCAACAAACCATATATAAATTTTGAAGTAAAATAATATACATATAATTTCATTCACGAATATATCATTATATATATATATATGTTATATAATTATATTTAAAAAAAAATGTTATCATATGAAAAATGTTAATGTTTTTCATATTATATAACACACATGACATATTTCGCTATTTTTTATTATTATTATTATTATTATTATTATTGTTATTATTCGCTTTACAATTATGTACTACGAGTGTAACATATATGAAAATGGAATGAAATTATGGCGAAAAAAAAGAGTTTCATGTCATTCCAACAATATATATATATATAACGATATAACATAATGTATATAAGTTATATATCTATATACAACTACATTATATATATATATTGTATTATATGTATATAAACTAAACATGTTTTTCATATGCCGGTTTAAGGGTATATACAATATATATATATATATATTATATATTAAGAAAATCGTACAAATGAGAATAAAATTTAAAATTAAAATTTTTTGCATTCATTAAATTTTATAATACACATCATAATATATTTTGTACGCCGAGTAAAAAGAAGAAAAAAATATTTCAGTTTTAATTAAAATAAAATATTTTTATTATCATAAATTAATTTACAGGTTTTTTTTTTTCCTCTTTCCTTATAATTGCATATATAGAATTAAGTATTAATTAATTTTATATTTATATATTATTAATATTAAATCATAGTTTATATAATTATAACAATGAAAATTAGTTTTATATTTGTGCGATGAGAATGGACCAAAATGATTTCATCCAATATTACTTTGCAGAGACGGTCTCTTATACAGACTATGTATGTATTTAATTCTAAAATAAAATAATACATATAGTTTTTTGTGAATATATGCGGAAAGGAAAACTATACAATATATGACTATGTGAAGCTATTATTCCAAGAGAATTTTTCTCACATGTTCCACAAGTGTACTGTATTTTTTGTGCGCATAATCATATAATATGGAAATTGCAAAATATTCTCATCAATTTTTCTTTTACCCGCATGTATGTATGCGTGCGTGCATGTGTAACAAAACACAAAACAAACTTACAGGATGAAAGTGATTTTTACCATATACACTTATTTTATTTTTATACCGCATAATATTTAATTCAAATAATGTTTTTGTATATGTAACAAAATGCAATATAGTATATAGAAGTAATGCAATTCTATAGAGAATAAAATTAAAAAATTTATGTTTGCGGGTATACTATACAATACACACAAAATTTCGCAAGTGTAAAATAATTTTTTTTATTTATATACTATATACCAATTACAGCATCATGATTACATCAGTATATTAATAACTGCGTTTATGTTTTCACATTAATTAAATTTATCTGATATATATATGTATACAATCAACTCCAATTAACTTATATATTATAAAGTTCATATAATTAAAAATAAAACCAAATGCATATAACATCAATTTTTCATATATGTGAAAATTGTGCTGTACTACAATAAAAGAAAAATAATGGAAAGCTTAAAAAGCTTTTACCATCTCTATTCATCTTCAATACTATGATACTATCTTGTGAAAATACAAAGAAAAGCCGAAAGCTTTATGTGAAATATTTTAAAAACTGTTGTTTTGTTTAGTTGCTCAATATCATCTTCTTTTCGTTTTTATTTTTATCATATATGCGGGCGTACTACTAGAAAAATATTTGAAATTGATAATTTTCCCAAATTGCAAAAAATTATATATATAATATAAAATTCATGAGAATTAGAATAAATGGAAAATTTTCTATTATTTTCATAAATAAATTCACAAAATTTTGAATATTAACACAGCAGATAAAACGAACCAATTCTGAGAAATCATTTATGTCTTAATTTTATATTAAATTTGGATTATTAATTATATAGAAATAAAATCTCTCTGTGCATAAGATTTGATTTGATGTATATATTTTTCAATAACTAATTAAATTATAATTATTTTTAAAGCTGCACATATTTACGGACCCATCCACATATCGAGTAATAATATTAATAATAAAGGGACAATAGAAAAATCGAATACAAGTACATTGCATAAAGATACACAGCAGCAAAAATTATAAATAATACATTTTATAAACTATTATATCCACTGTTAATGCCAATATTTAAGAATATTGCACAAATAGCTAAAGGGCATAAGCTTTAATTTTATCCTACGATTTTTTACACACGCTATAATATCCTTTGACATAATTTTGAATTACAAAATTAGAAAAAAATTATCTTTTTTCTTTAAATTTCTGTAGATAAATTGAATGTTATCTTTATCTAAGATGATATATCTTCAAATTGGTTGTGGTTAATATTTTTCTTAATCTACTATTCGTGTAATACTTTTTTTTGGGTTATTTTTCTAGTTTTTCAAAACTAGCATAAAACTACAAGCTTTTCATTATATACAAATAATTCGAATAGTAATGGTGCGAATATGTCGATTTGTAAAATAAGCATAATTCAAGGGATATCAAAACATTAATTCTGTTGTATACTATGTATCCCACCCATTTCACACCTACCGAGTAGATTATAAACAAACACAAAATTGTAGCTATAGTAAATATTCTACTTTTTCAGCAAACATGATACTCTATTATAGATGCCCCCAATGCATATTTCGTAGTCAACATCGGTGCTGGCTTTATTCCGGTATATATTCTATC
Source organism: Bibio marci (assembly GCA_910594885.2). Taxonomy (NCBI): domain Eukaryota; kingdom Metazoa; phylum Arthropoda; class Insecta; order Diptera; family Bibionidae; genus Bibio; species Bibio marci. The sequence goes on from OU343117.1 coordinate 44,006,160, forward strand.
AGAATCGCCTTGTACCCAGCATTAATGATATACCCTCTAAGATTTTTATCCTATTCGTATCTCTTTCAGGACACTTCCAATTTTCCAATTATTAACTAGTTTTTTTTATAAAACCATTATTCTCACATGCTGATCTTATTCATAAAGGCATTTCCAATTTATTTATCAGTTAAAAAAGATATAGGATCACTTTAAGTTCACAAATTGTTATACTTTTGTGCCATTTATATATCCTCAGGGACAATCAGCCATGGTAACAGTTCTCTTTTTTTTTTCTTAAAAATTCATTCAAATGTAACAATGCCAATGGAGCGAGCATCCACATCAAAATGAAAATAAAGTGTATATAATTATATGAAGTAATTGTGATCTATCATTTTGTTCGATACCATTACACACTGAAAAGATAAATTGAATTATCACGATATATATATATTATAATATAGTTCTAGAAGTATATACAAACAACATCTTATAGATAAATGAAATTGTTTAATACTGGATTTCAATTTTTGATATGATATCAAAATAACTAACATTGGTTTTAGATCAATTAAAATAATAACCAATATTATAAGCGCATGGTTAAATCTTCTGTGAATAATAGTAATTAATATTAAATCATAACACTAAACATAAATAAATATAGTAAATTGTGTGTGTGTGTGTGTACCCACAAACAGATAATTTTTTCATATTTTTTACATAATATTTAGTATATATCCATTTCGTCCGATATCTTAAAATCTTCAATGTCAATTTTAATATATAGTATAATAAAAAATGTTAAATACACTCATATACAATTTTATAGATTATTGAATTGAAAAAAAAAAAAGGAAAAATTAATCGGTATTTTAGATAATATTTTTAGTATATACAACATAACGGTATATATAATATATATATAATAAGAAAATAAAGTTAAACGGAAATGGGAAATATGGAAAATATTGAAAAAATAAATAAGAAAAAAGAAATAACATTTTGTAGAAAAATGGAAAAACGGAAAAATTATTTACAAGCATATGAAAACTGTTTGTTTATATATAATATGTATTTCTAACTATATACACCAAACTTTGTCCCATAATAAACTGGAATGGTTATGTAAACCATCTCTTAGCTTCTTTGTGATTATGTGCTGTGAACGTCCAACTCAACCAACTGTCAAAATTTCATAACATTATATTCAGTAGAAATGAAAATGTAACACATAAAGCTATACAGCATTAAATATTTGTTTTAAAATTGATAAGAAAAATTCTACTCAAACGTGTGCTTTGCTTAAAATTGTGTATGATGATAATTGTGTGTTAAAATCACAAGTATTCAAATTACATAAATGATTTAAGTGATGATGATCGTTCAGATTCAATGAAGAAAACATTGAAAAAGTGAGTGATAGAGTGAAAATTTCTAAGAAACCTTCAGCGAGATTCATCGAAATGGAGCTTAGAATACCGAAAACAATAATTCATTTTAACTGGTTATACGATAGGTGAATTCATGGTTTGTTCCACATCAATTAAATGATGATCAAAAATTGAATCGAATTGAACTAATGATCAAATTTCTTTTGCTTAATCATTCACCATATTTACTCCTTGCGACTAATTTCTAATTCATATAAACTTCATTTAGCTATGAAAACAAACCGTTTTGAAGACATTCTAAAGGCTACGACCACCACCATGTTCTCAATATCATTCCAATCACCGGCATAAAAATATTATAATTTGATTCACTTGTTCAAATGGTTTTTAATATATATTTTTGTCTATTTTTTTTAATCCATTCTGGTTTATTATGGGACACAGAGTGTATACTATATATTCTCATATACCAAAATAGATGATATATATAAAGATATATATATAAATAACGAAGTGCGCAAATACAAAAAATTTATAATATATAAATAAATATATGTTAAAAGGACTAAAAAAATTTCGTTATTAATAAATACCTTTTGATGATGATTTTAATTTTATTTTATCGGCTAATATTTCTATATTGCGTATAGTTACAAAAAAATTGTAATTATCTTATATCTACGTATAATTATTTTCTCTCTGAAATAGCATGTGTCTTTGCGATGTCGTCTGATTCATTCATTACATATAGGTAAAAAAAATAAAAAAAATAAAAAAAATTACAATAAAAGATTATTTATAAAGTTAAACAAATCTGTACATAATAATAAAATAAATAAAAATGGAAAAAAAGGTAAATAAATAAAAATTTTATTGTCTTTTATCTGGTATGGTATATATAGAAACGTGAGCGATCTGATATATGTGTACTGTCCAGATAACTTTCATTTAAAGACATTTAGTCTATCTTTCTTTCTGTTTTTTTTTCCATTTTGTTTGTAAAACAACAAATTTAAATGACATGACGACTGATACTAAATATACGAAACAATGAACATTTTTCAATAATCTTTTTTTGATTTTTCTTTTATTACTTATTAATTTAAATTATTATATAACAGCAATTTAAATCATTTCATATATATATATATATATATATATATATTTAAGCAATAATATATATAATTTTGTATAATAATATTGTATATTATATGTTATATATCCATTTTTATAAACCATTTCCTATCGTTATATTATTTTTCTACATATCATATTTTCACTTTTATTATACATTTATTTATTTATTTGGGATTTTGCAATTTATTATTTTGAATAATCATATCATATTACATATACACATATACATTTTATATATATATATATATATATACTATATTTTCTATTCTATATATGCATTTATATATTTTTATTATACATTTTATTAAAACTACAATTTTAATAGATTTATTTAATTATTTATATATATATATAATATATATAGCATAAGTATTATGTATAATATGACTTTAAATCTAATTATATAAATTAAAATATAACAACAAATTAATAATTGCATAATATATATCTCAGTTCTTTATAAATATTATATAACTTATAATTTATGTACAAAATAATACTTACTAATATAAGGTGCGTGTGTGTGTGTGTGTGTGCTTATATGCATTAAAAAAAAAAGTAAAAGGATATATAAAATTTAAATTTAATATTATTATAATATTTAATTTTGAAAATATCGCATTTTACAATTGAAAACAAAAATTGAATTGATATCATAATTGTATCATTTTAATTTTTTTAAATTACACACATATATTAGCTACTATATAGTACAAAATGTTAAATGACTTTTTATATTTAAAAATTCATATATTTATTTAGCAAATATAATACAAAAATTTTTAAATTAATTATTATATAATAATAAAAATAAAGCATATATAGTTGCTGATCTTGAACACTATATATAAAGAGCAAAATTTTTCTCACAATTAACCGATATATAATGTGCCTTGTCCTACATCTGATATAGCAAATTCAATAAAAAAAAAAGGAAATTAAGATCGGAAAATTTTATTTACGAAAAAAATATTGCACTATATTTATTTGTCCAACTCAGAAATGTTATATAAAAAACATTGATTTTTATAATTGAACCAATAATTTCTCTGCGAAATAAAATTAATAATAAAAACAACAATTAATTTTATATTAATTAATTAAATAATTTAAATTAATTAAGTATATATAGAAATAATTTGGCACATCGCATATCTTATATTTTATGTTTTACTTTTGATTGTTTGAATAACTATATATTTATTTTTTACATTTAATACAATTATGTCAACTAAAACCTATATGTAATATTGTTTAAATTTTATAATTTAATAGTTGAAGCAAAATTGTAATATTTAATTTATTATTGTATAGTTATTTTATTTTATTAAAATATATATTTCCAATATGGTGTGGTTTAAAAAGTGCTATCCGTCGACAATTTTTTCTATAATTTATCTAATTTATTTATACTTTTTCCAAATGTTATGAGAATTATAACCGCATATATATATATATATATATATAGATATAGGCAAGTTATATCAGTAAAAATGGGTGAATAGGTTCTGTTGTATTTTAAAGTCGGAAACATACTACATACACTTAAAGAAATAAAATACCATATTATTATTATGCCAATTATTGTGGCCGCGAAATTCATTGGAGTTATAAATAAAAGTAGACTTTATTTTTTTTAATTGAAATTCCCAATTTTCGTATACACCATTGGATAAAATTTCTGAAAAATTCACTAAAACTATGTGTTTTTTTACCTAGTGGACTACAAAAGGCATGATTATTATTACTACTATATATAGTATAGTATATAAAAAGTAATTAATTTCAATCTACAATTAATGTAAGATATAGATGTTAATAGTTACTTCCAATATTTTAATATATATGAGTTCACGATTAGCCAATAATAATGTAAAAACAAAGTTGTAATTTATGCAAAAACTTCACGATTCTTCAAACAACATTGCTCTTGTATCTATAACAATATGTCCATTATCTTTTTATATATATAATTTTTCTCTATTTTTCCAATTATTTTTCTTTAACTAGTGTCGCCAATATTCGTGAACAGCAATGCAATGCATTTTCATATAAAGAAAAATCACGTATTTATATTTTTAATTGAACTTAATTTTTTATTGAATACAATTACAGGTGTTATCTACAACCTTATGCCATTTTTTCAATTTATATGAATACCCGATAAAATAAAAATATTCTCCTGTTCTCTAGAATAGAGTATTATTCCAATTTGCGAAAATAGTCCATATGTTCCCTGTCTGTATGAATAAGTAGTAGTCTGATGGAGCAATATCTGGGACAACGCGTTTCAAATAATTATTTCCAATGTTTTTTGTGCCAGTTTTACAACATATGTGGTTTGACGTTGTACATGCAACCAAATCACTCTACAATATCTAGTCGTATATGGTTCAAGCCAATCATTTGTTAGAAGAGTTAACCAGAAATTGTTTGAAACGATAACAACAATGCATAATACACCACAAGGCCATCGTCAAAGCCCAAAAATACAAGTCAAAATTTTATTCCCATGGATATGGTATTTTAAAGTCATTTGTGCTGATTGATTCACGTCAATGGTTGAAGCAAATGTATAGATTTTTTTGCATATCGTCCCATCAAATATACTGCTATATAACACCATCGTCATAATATATAAAAATTATAAAAATTCTATATCATCCCAGTCTTATAATTTAAAAAAAAAAAAAGGAAATAATAAAATTAATATTACATAAAGCATTGAATTGATGGATATGTGGATATAAAATACGATAAAATTAATTACATTTATAGATATATATAATATATATTATTCATAACGCAGAAACATTGCCGGTCACACCATATTGGAAATATTTACTAAATTCAATATATGTATATAGCGAAAGCTTTTATTATATTATATTATATATATATAAATTAGTTTTATCAATTACTACCAAATTCACTCAAATAACTACTATTATTTATTATCAATCAGTATCATTATTATATATATAAATAGATATACATTTTATTTCTAAATGTATTTGGCCAATTTGTTTACACACTATCCACATATATATATTATATATTACTAATTCATTGTTAAATATATATAGTATTGTATATATAATAGCATAAAACTTAACCTATATGTACAAAAGATTTGAAGTTATTATTACTAAAGTAACTATAATATATTGTATATATTTTTAATATATTTACCAGCAAATACCAGTCAGTGTAAATATAAGCAATTAGAAATTAAATTAATTTATGTAATATTTTCAATTAAAATATAATTTAAGAGAAATATTTGCCATTTATTTTGGTTACACATTGATATTATTAATTGAATATTCCATAATAGAGAAATTGTTATTATGAATATAATTATACAAATAATTCATATATATATATTTGCACAACAATAGTTCTAAAATATATATATTATTTGATTTTACATATTATATTTTTTATATCGAAATTTATTGATATATAGAGTCTTTTATAATCCCTTCAATCTATACCATATATATATAAATATATTTCCCATCAGTGGCGTGTGCTTTAAGAAATCGCGGTGATATTATAAAACTAAATATAGATATTCTTGAAGGCATATAATTTGATAAATTATTTATTGCAAAACAATATGAGTGTGTTTAATCAATTTCCATAACATTTCATAAAAGAACATTTCAAATTATGGTTATTCGATGTCAGTGAAATTTTGTATAAAATTATTGTATAATTTTGTTGTGTGTTCACCCGTCATTGCTATCCATTATGTGCTAAAATCACACATATAAAAATTAGGGCATTAAGAGATACATCTATCAATAATTGTAGATCAATTGATGAATTGTTATATACATCACGTGGCGGAGTAATTTATCAACTAGACTGTATACTCTGAATGTTTGGTATAGATGCCATCATATGAGCTTTTAGTATAATATGAATTGTGTATAATATTCTATTTTTTTCGATTTGTAAATATTAATTTTCAATTACCATTGATTGGACTATTGACCATATTATTTGAATGCATAAAATGATTTTAAAAATCTATTTTATAAAATGTTTGAAATTGATTATATTTCAAAAATCATAAAAGACAATATAATTTAGTTCGCTGGTACACTGAAATGTTTTTTCATAAATTATTTATCTATGCAAATATTAAGCAAATTGCTAATCAGTTCTATGTAATCGACCCGGTTTTTCACATAATCCTCGTCCCTGACTCATATTACAATAATATTATATATAGATTTTACATTTTAATCAAAAGCTCACATTTTTTATAATTTTCAATACAATACAATTTGTATAAATTTAGTTATAAATAATTTCATTGGCACAAAAATTGTTGAATTATTTTCTTAATATTACATACGATTTGTTATGTGCGTATATTAAAAATATTGTGAATTTTTTTCCAGAAATCTTATTTTATTCGTGAAGAGTAAAATGTATAAATTAATTAAAAAAAAAATATGGTCACCTTTTTTTTTTTATTTTGTTCTTACTATTTTTGCATTTCATTGTTTTTGTTCTATCATTTTTTTTGTCATCGAGCGCACGAAAATAATTTATTCAATTAAATTATTGTATAATATTTTACACTATATTTCATACATATTTCCGGATTTCAATTTATGTAAATGTAAAATATTAATTAAAAAATTGTGATTTTGTACTGATGAAATATATATTATAATAAAAAAATAAGAAAAAAAAATTGAAATAAATTCTATATCGATAATTTATAATTAAAATATTAATATTTTTTTGTTTTCTCGAATTTTTTTCTATACATATTTATTATTAGCTTAACTTATAATTCTACAATATATTCTAAATTATAGTATGTGTGTAATTAATATTTTTCAATGTCGTACAAGAATTTGTTATCAGCTGTTTTATGCGTAAACAAAAGGTTAATGTCTTCAGTCGTCTGTCATTTCTGTATATATTTAGTTGCTGTTTCAACAATCCCAGCAAATTATATAAGGCGCTCCGAATAAATAACTTAATGTAACCTTCTTGTAATTTTATATTAGAAAATAATATATGGTGTTCTATGTTCGGTCACATAAAAATTACATGTTTTCATAACTTTTATGATAAAATTACATTAAAATATAAATATTTTAGAATAAAAAATTGGGATACAAACAATTAATATGAATATAATTTTAATACTTTTCCAATTTTTTTATTTTAGTTACTTGATTATTTTGCAATATATTTTGTTATAGCCATATATCGATTGTAAGTTAACGTCAATAATAAAAAATCGAAAATACATGTTTCTATAGTGAATAAAATGAGTTTACAAAATTCCATTTTAAGCACACAAACAGATGATTGGCCGAAAATAAAAGTCACACTCAGTACCCAATAGTGTGTGAATATATTTTTTGAATAAAAACAGGTAATTAAATAAATGGTTTGCGTGAAAAATTTTTAAATTTTAAAATATTAAAAAATTGATGGCGTATAAATGAAAGACATTTTTTTATTTTATGTGTAAATTTTATTATACGTGGCCGGGTTGATATAAAAGGAAGATAAAAATAATACATGGGATTCAATGAGTTCAGAATGTGATCGATATACAGTTATTTCGTTTTAGGTGTTTATTGATTATTTGTCACTGCTTTTGGACGACACAAAATTAAATGATTTATTTAACACTCGTAAATCAATTTTTTGCAATTTTAACAAATAAAACAAAAGTTAGTTTGCTTTCAATGGTTATCAAATAGAAACTAATCGACATTGTGTCTGCCAATGAATTTTGTTGTAATCTTTTTTAAAGAATACGTGATGTGAAAAATCATATTGCTTTGGAATTATCTATTCGATTTTTACCGTTCTTAGCAACCTGCACCCGCTTATGTAGTAACATATACAATGAAAGCATTTACAATAATAAAATATTCAATGTTATGATAAATATGAAAGTTTGACAAGAATATTAATTAATTTATGTATACTAAAAGAAAAGGTTTTTTTTTCTTTTAACATAAAAAAATAAGAATTAACAACTATTGAGATGTCCTTTTATATATGTATGTATGTATGTATGTATGTATGTATGTATATGTAAAGGAAAACAAATTCATTTAAATATAGTTAATTATGCATATCTGCTTTATATACAAAAAAAAACACGATTTTTTATATATCCATTTGACAACCAAATTTTGTGTACAGGGTGATTTTGATTATTTAATGTAATAACTAAAAACAATTAATTTAAACAAACATTTTGTGACAAATGGTATATACCCATATTTAATTTGAAATGTTTTTTGGCATTCAATACTTATATAAAACTTTGAAACACACTTCATATTTTGAGAACCTTTCAATTTTTCAATAAAAAATTTCAAAATGAAGTTGAAAAACAGGAAAAAAATGATCTATAGCTAAAAAGAACCTTGTATTGGTGTTTGATTGTAGCACATCAAATTTGACACACCCTATCATATTATTATTATTATATAATAAGAATTTAATTAACAATTCGTATTTTTTTTTTCGACTTTTTATAAAAAAATATTTTATAAGCATAAAATTTAACCGCGCATGGAACCGAAATTTAATTTTGCATATACTTATATTTTTTTTACAACATTTTTTTGATCAGATCAATAATTTATTTTCTCATACAGTCACCCGTACCACTGCAGCACCGTTCGCTTTCCATTTTCGCCTACAACAAAATACGTTTACTCTATGTAATGTAATTTAATAAATTATGTAAAATCATTTTTGACATTGAAAAATTTGAAAGAAATATTTAAAAATATGTCAATTATTGTGTACGCGTTCACGGAATATAGATAGATAGATAGATATAAATAGATGTTATTGTTGGTTAAATTGTATTATATAAAATAATATAAAATTGAAAGATTTATTTATATTTTTAATACTTAATCATGAACGTTATTGCTGGTATATATAATTTTCTATAAGTAAATAAAATAATGTGTCAATCAATAATTTTTATTTTCCTCATACATATATACATTTTGCCAGATAATTTCTTTATATATAATATTATGTATATTTATTGTATGGTAAACAGCAACTGGAGTATTTTGTTTTTATAATAATATATTAATATAAAATTATTACATATGCATCCACTGTCACTTAATACTAATAATGCTTAATATAACATATTCTCAAAATTAGATTTAAAGCCGATTGTAGTGTGTGTCCCTACCGAATAGTCAAACATATATTTTTTTAAATTGACAAACTAAAATAATCTTTGTTTATATATTAATTAATTTGTTAGGTGTTATCGGTTTTACAAAGAAATTCTTTTAAGTTTCTCTTTACATACCGTGTCAAAGACATGTGTACAATATTCAGGGTGGTAAGTACGTTGGGCATTACGTGGGGCATTACACTCGGTAGCGTAGTTGAATAGCGCCGAAATATAAATATATATATATTATATATATTAATCATGAAATATAGCGAGTTCAAATCCGCTATTTTTTCATAGGAAATTTTTCGGTATTTATTTTAATACTAAAATGTTTCTGCTGGGTGACCATTTGTTCGTTGATGGAATAAAAAGAAAAACGGATATCTTTGAAAATATGGTGTTGGACGCTATTCAAAGATTAACAATGTCTGCACACACATAACTATGGGCTAATCACCCATATAAAAATAATAGTATTATGAAAACATCTATCTTTCGTTAATTACAGTACAGTACAGTACACAATTGGTAAATTGTTATATACTCCCTTGCGGAGTAATTTACTAACTTGGTTGTAATGAAAAGGTTTATTAGATGACATAAAAGCTCCACTAGGAGCAAAATATGACTTAAAAATTAGTTACTTTGGGCAACGGCCACAAAACTAATCATTTAAAAAAATAGGTTCTGTAAGAAATTGTCAAATACATTATTTGCTCGATTTGACAATCTGCGAATATACTTTGTATTATGCCAAAGATTAAGAGAATCGTAAAAAGGACAACAATCTGTTAGCATAAAATAAATATAAAGACAACTTATCTATATATACTATAAAAGTGCATACCACTTTTCCAAAGGTGTTTTGTTTCAAATCGGATGTAAAAACTATAAAATTTAATGCAGATCTTATTAAAATATATAAGGATATAGAAGTAAATTCGGAAAAGTTTTTGATTAAACATCTTATATATATATATATATATGGTATATAATATAATGTAGGCTATATTGTACATATATAATGAAAAAGAATCCTAAAAAAATAAATGAACTGAAAATTTTATTTTTTCCATATAATTTTGTCGGTGGTATTTAATTGATTTGTAAGTCAAACACAAAGTTTACCAAAAATAAAAAATGGTATATATGATATATACACACTCTCTGCTTAACACAACAATATATGGTAGTAAATATATAATAGAATTTATTGTAAAAGAGGCAAATGAAATTAAAATATATATACAATTTTTTATTTTATTTATTACGTATATTAATATATATATATCTATTGTATATTTGGGTGCGTAACGAAAAGTAATCAAAGAATTTTATAAATAAATTAAAAATCGATAATTTTAAATATAAAATTAAATACGAACAAATTATTAATATTATATATAGCAAAAATCGGTAATACACTGACTGCAATATTTAATTATATTAATTGTAAATAATTGATTAGTATACAAATAACACTCTGATATTTAATTGTTATCATAAATTCATAACCTTTAAGGGTTTTTTTTTCAGTTCTTTTTTTACTTACTATACACATACCGCAAGTATAATATAGGTATATGTAGAAAGAAGTGTACATGAACTTTCATATATATTTATTATAAATTATACATATAATGAAATATAGCAGCAGAAGCAGAAAAAAAAATGGTATTGTATTATTGATATATATATATAAAAAAGTTTTTATTATTTTCAGGAAGGATATCAATTGAATCGAGAAAATCAAATATTTTTATTTTAATATAATTATAATACTCTCGAACAGAGCAAGGCATAATATAAATAATGAATTATTCAATGAATGAATATCAAATCAAAATAGAAAAACTTTGTCAATGGATATCAATATTTTTATTTACTTTTTTCGATTTTTTTTTGTATTTTATTTAAAAAAGAAATATGTAGATGCGTAATAATGGGTATAGGTATTGGTAGATATAAAATTCTTGTACTATTAACATTCATATTTTATAAGTATGTATATACTTTGTGTGAGTGCGTATATGTACTTTTTTTATTTATGTAACTTATATATACATAGCTACCAATATACAGTATACAGCAAGTATATATAAAATACTTATTCTTCAATATACCAAGGAAATACGGGAAAACACAAATTGATTCATTTTATATATTCTAAACTTCTATATAATATACGAATATATTATTATATGTATAAACGGGATGCTATATATAATGTTAAAAGTTAAAACATTTCATTGTGTGATGAAAATATTCTCTTATTACTAATATATACTATTTGACATCGCAGATACATGTTGCGCTTTTCTTATAAATACTTATACATATACATATACAAAAGATTGTATAGTTTATCTTGTGAAAAACATTCAAAAGAAAAATATTTATCCGATTAAAAATACATTACATTTTCATGGTACATTTTTTTCACTTATAGCACTTTCTTGTTAGAATGTATTATGTATATAATATTATATAAATATAAGATAAATATATATATAATATACATGTTACATATATATATACAACAGTATACATACCATTATCATATATACTGTACTATTGTGTAGGAGTAACAAATGAAAATAAAAAGTAATAAAACATATAAATATATATATATATATACAATATATTCGTATATATGTATATGAGAACGATTATAGTACATAAATATCATAGTATATAAGCGTATCTGCGTATCTCTTATTCATAGCATCATCTAGATATGTATATAAAATACGCATATTTTTTACGCACCACAAAAAAATTCTATTATTTATAAAATACATATTGAAAAGTGATACAGGAAAATGAACTTAATTTTTCTAAAACTATAAATATATCTTTTTTCATATCTTTAATTATTATATAGTTTGAGCACGGCAAGCGCTCATTTTATATATATATAATGTTGTATAAGTCTAGTCAATAACCTTTGCTATTAACATTCATCTCACATATACATAAATACAATACAATAATATATATATTATTAAAATGTCACATTGTGGATTTGGATTTGGTGAATGTAAAAGTTTATATAAATATAGATATATTATACAATACAATTACTTATGTAAGGATAGGTGTTTATAATAACAATAACATATATTTAATATTATTGTACAATTATAAATGTGAGATATTATAGGAGAATAAAAGTTTTAATGCTAACTTTAATAACATATTTATTGACAACACGTAGTAACACTGTCCGTAGTTTGTCCGCAAAATTTCTGCATTATATGTTGTAGTCCGTAGTTTCAATCCGAGGAATATCTATGGATTTCTTACGGATGTCCGCTGGAATTTTATATGATGAGTGCAACCCTGTTCATGGATTTTTATAAAAAATGTCCGTGGATTATCCGTATATTTCCGATAATAATTTCTACGAATTTTCCTTATATTTATTTCTCGTTGCTATTATTCCACAGAATATCCGTAGAATCTATATTCATACTTTTTGTGAGCAGATCCACGGATTGTGACAAAAATACGTCAGACGACAAGTGTAATCGCACAAAAATTTTGTTATAACAGGTTGTAACTTATTGAAACAAAATGTAATGAAATAAATTCGTAAGAAATAAATAAAAAGTATGATATTTATATTTTCTTATGCAAAAAATTATTTAATTGTAAAATTATAAAACTACTGTCTTGAATAATTGGTGAAATAAATTATGAATACAAAACCAGGGACATATGTTGGAAATATTACCGTGACCATCCAAAGATTTCAATTGATCTAAATAAAATATACTATTATATTAAGTGGAAAATCTATGGACATTCTTTGGACAAATTCCAATATATTTTTCCCATGGAACATATGTAAATTTTTCCCACGGAAATTTTCCTCATTTTTCAAAGTACGAACAAATTGTTACTAGGCGAATTTAAAAAATTTTCCAATTCTACTACGCAAAAAAGTAAAAATTCATGTGCAAACGCTGGTCGACCAATCACCGTATCAATTGATGATATTGCCAAAAACTATCACATAACCGCAGCCATAACATTTATATATATATAGACCTAATATCAAACAATTTCACAACATTTGCAAAAAACTGGATACAAATAGAAGACGTGAGACTTGAAATAAAAATGAAAAATTTAATTAACATATCAGTCCATGAAACGTAACGACATCAAATCATTTATGAAACGATGAAAAATGAATTACCTACTGTTCAATATATGTATGTGGCATATAGTGTAAACAAGCGTATAGTCATATATCGATGCGGCAAAACAAGAGTACGTTAATAAAAATAACCAAATAAATTTTGAATTGGTTTATAGAATAACAATAATATGTAACAAAAAAATTGCTTCCAATTATATTAATACCGCCTATATACACACCTCTATAACCAACAAAAAAAGCAAAAAAATTATAAAAAAGGATTTACAATTTACATTATAAAGATTATAACAAAAATTCGTCGTATATGTGTGTTTATACGCAAATATATTATATAGACAGAAATGGATAAAGGTAAAAGGGTATACTGATAATAAAATCTATTTTACATATTGTTGTTATTTTCTATATATAATATATTTTATTTATCTATTATCCCTTTATTTTATTTCAATGTTTTACATATATATACATTATTGGGGGTGATTCAAAGTAAAATATACAAACACATAGAAATATGGGTGTTTAAGGGCATATAATTATGTGATGAAGAGAAAAATTTTTTACGAGGTTGATATCGGTCAATAAATAATCGAGGCATATACAGAGTTACTGACAGAGTATTGTATAGGTGATGCAGTGCGTATAGTCACTATATGAAACACAATCAGGAAATGTATATTTTTATACCGAAGTATTATATTAAAAAATATTTTATAATAATAAACGAAATATTTTGTTTATATATAGCGAAATTTTGGTGAACATTTTTCAGTTTACAAAAAACCACATTGATGTTACGGCGATATTTTAATTAATTTTACAAAAAGTTAGCACAAAAGTGTCAAGTGACTCGGCCCCAAAAATGTTTGATTGTATATATGCACATTCACTTTTATGCTTCTATAGAGTAATTATATTTTTTCAAAATTGCATCTTTTACATATCCTAAATTTATATCTACGCGTCCGAAAACTTATTATTTATATATAAATAGAATCACCCTCTAAATACATTGAATTGATTCAGTCAATTTAATATATTTTTATGTAAAAAAAGAAAGGAAAAAAAAAATTTCTAACAGGATAAGGATAAATATGAGATGTAAATATCTGTTTTTAAAATATAAGAATATACTAATAATAATGGATTTTTCAATATATCGTATAATACACAAATACATAAGTATTATATGTATATTTTAAAACGCACAATCACAAATATATTTCAAATTCATATTAGTATAAATTTTCCAAATGAATTAAATATTTTACATATTCAATCAATATTAAGTTTAAAATAAAATGTGAATTATTCAATATTATATATTCAATTATAATATATTCCGAATACATACATATATTTAATATATATATAGATAATTAAAGTTCAAGGTTCAAGTTTCAAGATCAAATAACCTTTTATATGTAGTATAACAAAAAAAAAAATAATATAAGCAAATTTATATAAAATTGAAAATTAATCTTATGAAATTTATAAATACATATCATATATATTTAATATAAGATTAAGTAAGGGTTGTACTAATATAGGTTTGGAAAAAAAAAGAATAGAGAACCTCTTGCCGAATATTGATTATTTACATACATATAAAGTGGTGTCTTTTATATTATTAACGTGTGATTATGATGCAATATGATTTGAAGCAAAAATGTTATAAAATATAGTTGCATAATGTCACAATGTAAATATAACAAACACCATACAAAATTCTAGCGTTTATGGTTAACGAGAACTATAAGGCAGCTATGGTGGCTATATTTTGATCACATATGGACTCTTTAAGAAATGAAATTTTCAATTTAAAATTCAATAATCTTAATATCAAAACCGGGTGTTTAGTTTTAAAAAAAAATGTTGAACACTTCTGGTAGTTTGTATATTTGGTGTGGGAGCATTAAAAAAAGGTGTCAGTGTCAAAATTGGTTTCCAAAATTTCGTTCCGATTAATTTTCACTCAAAAATGACTAAACATTCAGGTTGATGGTGACGATCAAATCCAAACAATAATTGTTGGGGATCGTCATAGAGCACATAAAAAGTGAAATTGCGCAGATATAAAATAAAATGCTCAAAAAGCATTTAAAACAAATTTGCTATGAAGAAAACTTTGTTTTGTGTCTATTGAACTTAAAGCAATTAATTTAACACAACGCATTATTATTTGTGATTGCTTTGTATGAAACGTATAACTAAAAATATCCATTTTTAAAACTACTAATAACTGGCGATGAATAAGAATGCGTAGAGTTATATATAATAATTTATAATAGAAAAATGTATAGTAAAACAAGCAAGATGAACCAGTAAAATCGAAACATTCAAACTTGTTATTCATCAAAAGAAAATCAAAACAGTTTGGTGAGATTACAAAGGAATTTTCTATTTTTAATCAATTCAGATTTGTGTATACACAACAACAACCAAGCTGAACAATTCAATTCATTTGTGATGTGTTGCCACCATCAGTTCAACTTTTTTCTGATACGTTCATGAAGTTATCTAAAAGATGCGGCAAAAAGTCATCGAACATTGTACGGACAATCAATATTACTGAACAAAATTTTATTTGCATTTTATTTTCATACAAAAAACACACAATACATAAAAAAAAATATTAAACAGTTGTCAGTTCGGCTTCAGAACATTAAATAACATTTCTTTATTTAAAAAGAAAACCAATTACAGCGTGTTTCATTTTTTTTATACAATAGTTGTACTATAACAATACCTAATATATATTTTCTAATTTTCTTGCAATTTTTTGTTAACTATACACTCGCGCACATGTACATCAATTATAAAATAGGAAACTTTTCGATCTCCTTTTTTTCGTATATATATATAAAAATATTTTTGTATATATATTTATTATATGGACGTGGACATACGATATATAGTATATCGACAGTATATATATATATTCATTTTATTTTTAAGTATATACCCATAGTACATAGTACATAGTATATATATATATAATATTATATATGTGCTGCCGCCCGCAAAGCTTTTGACTTGCTCATTTATTTCATATACACACACACATATAGGAAAATTATATTTTTTCAATAAAATGTTTATAAGTGCTTTAGTAAGAAAAAAAAAAAAATTAAATAACCATTAAAAATTTTCTATAAAATAACTTTATGTGTTCATTTTATACATATACGTTTCGTTGTTACGTTGAAAACAATGTATATATAAATTTGCAAAACATTTAAATTAAATAAAATTTTACCTTTTTACTATATATTATACTTTTAAATCATTATTTTTGGTAATAGTGTGCATAATAAAATTATTTATAGAAAATTATACAAACAAAAAAACTAAATTCGTTATGTAAATCTGTAAACGTTTGAAACAAAATAATATTTCTCTTATGTTTCAGATTAAAAAAAATATACCTATACTCCTACGTCTACTATATAACCAACTATATATATATATATATTGACCTGAAGCCTAATTTTTTAAAATTGTGTTGTATATATATGTTATATATATACCATAAGATGTCTTCACCGTTATGTTATATATTATATAAATATAAATACATAAGTATAAGTATATAAAAGGACCTTTTTTTTTAGCTTTCATATTCTATACTCGGCGGCATTTATACTCAAGTTTATTATATTTTTTAGTTTGCATGTGTCTACTCTACACAGAATTTTCTTATATACGACACAAACACAAATAGAATACAATTATGTATTAATGTGAATATATATATTTATACTTTTTTCTATATTTATATATAATTATATATATATTATATATAAATAACTTAATGTCTGACTTTTGTATATACCATATTAAAGTACAATAGTTATATATATAACTCCCGTATATATGGTATATATACGATATATGAAAAAGCATTGGTTGAAAGAACGAAAAGCAGAAAAAAAAATGTATATACGAAAAACTGAATGTTTATATAAAACTATATATAATATATGAAACATAAATTGCATTATTATGTCAGGTTTCAGATTTACGCATTCAATGTATATTTTTTGCAACAAAAACCAATGAAAAGGAAAATTTAATATATTGTGTGTGTGTGTGTGTTATATATATATATTGCTTAATAATATTAAGATGTTATATACATTTAATTTATATTGTATATATATGTATAGAAAAGATTTCATATGCAATGAACTATGGGTGAGTTAACTATATATTATAAACACATAGAAATACTGTCATATTATAGTCATTCAACTATATAGAATTATAATTCTAATTATGTATATATATTTTTATACTATATTATATTATATATAAAAAATATAAAATCTAATTGTGACGACACACACTATAATAATGTACTCTCCTTATATTATATATCACCATAGTATAATTATAATTTGTTATATATATTCATATATACATATATATATATAAAATATAGTATATTCTAAGTAGAGGAGAGGGTTGACCAAGTACACAAGGGTATAAAGTCAACACTTCGAATAACGCATTTCAAGCGAAATCTTTGTTTTTCGTCGGAAAGTTGTCAATGATGTACTACCTTCAACAAATTTAGCTAATATGACAACTTAAAAAACTGTATCAAAATGTTAGCAAATTTTTAGTATAATACTTATTTCCAAAGTTCTGCAAATCTGAGTTAAGTATAAACCCATATGCTATATTATACTAATAAAATTACAATATAACAAAAGTATAGACAATAAATTTGTACTATCTAATTTTAAATAATGAAATATAATTCAGTCAAATTCTTTTCAAAAAACAAGAATATATGACAACTTAATCGGGTTCAGCTGCTTTCTGTCAATAACGACGTTCGACGATGGGCAACCGACTGAAATATCAGATGCAAATATAATATTGAACAGTCAGTACAAAGTAAATATGAATTTTACCATTGGAAACATTAAGTCCATATTACAAAAAAAAAATCAACTAGATTTTATACAAAACACAGATCATTCATTGTATCATCATAAGCTATATTGTGTCTACTTTATCCAACCATTGATGATATAAAGTAAACAAAAAAAATTTAACTTATATTTTTTTGTAGAATTTAATTCAATTCCATCATCAAATTCACATACATTTTCATTAAGAAGGGTTTCATGTAACAAAAATTATAATGTTTATTGTATATTTGACGTTAAATATCTTATAGTTATTTAACAAAAATTAAAAAATCACCTATTTTATTCATCCTCTCCCCTATATGCCATGCATTATAAAATGCTAAGAAAAAGTGTAACTACACAGTACCGTATAATACATTATAATAATATAAAACATTATGTTATTGAATTGTTAGACAACATAAAATAAATAAAATATATATAGAGAGCAAAAGAAAATTATATGAGAAAATTAAATTCACATATACAAAAGTGTTGTGATGGTTGGTGGTGTGGTGGAACGATGCAGTACCGTCCATCTGTGGAAATGGTGCGAAAATACTATTTTCAGAGAATTTCATTATTTTGTTTTGGGATCTATTATATATTATTATTATTATTATTATTATTATTATTATTATTATTATTATTATTATTATTATACGTTCTATATCTTTTTCTTATCTTAGGTTCAAAGATTCATTTAATTATTATATACTCCTAATTTATATATATATACCTTTTTTTATAAACATATTTTCTTTGAGTCTATTCAGTTAATTTTGTGAGAAATTTTTTTTTTCTTTTTTATAAATAATAACATAAAATGTAATTATACAATATATTAAGTCATTCTGTGTGTGTGTAGGTGTGTATAATTTATAAATATATATAGTAATGAGTATATGTGTAATATAATACTGAAAAATATTAAATTATTCAAAAAAAACATTAAATTTATTAATATAAACATTAACAGTGCCACTTTTTTTTTGTTTGGACTATATCGTATAAAATTTCATTTTTCAAAATATGGAAAAAATCATATTGAATGCTTTTGTATATTTTATAGTTTTATATATGTAGAAATAAGTTGTATATTTGAGAGACAATTTTGGCGGTTGTAAACGACTGAATAACTCACAATAATTGTCATTGGTAAATGTTTTGACAGAAGTTCAACGATGAATTCTATTATTGTAAAACTGGTAATTTTCCAAGTTAGATGGGAAATTACTGCCGACCATAATAAAATACTGAATCTTAATCATTATTTTACTTTTTGAAATTAACGTTAAATAACAATATTTTGTTAAAAAACAATAAATAAAAAAACATTAAAAAGCATTTTTTAATAAATTAATTTAAATTTTAAAAAAAACACCAACAATTGTTTATTTCTCTTCAAATTTAAAAACACATTTTACTCGTACGATTAAAAACAAAGTATGTCAAAATTAAATCTGTTTCTAAATTTGTTTGAAGATATTTCTTAATATTTTCCATTCATAGTTTTTTTTTTACAAAATATTGTTATTTATAGTGTTAATTGCAAAAAGTAAAGTAATTCCGTTCGTTCGTTCGTCTTTGATGAGGCATATCTATTAAGAAGATGACGCCTTTTGTGTAAATAAACAAATAATTAACATATAATAATAAAAATATATAATTGTTATATAAAATCAATTATTAGATTTAATTAAGGATCTACGAATAGAATCATGAGAAGTTATAGAATACCTTGCTGTATATTAATTCAGGTCGTGTATAGATAAACATATGGATTGTGATCATCAAAAGAAAACTGCAACTTTGAATAAATATATAATTATAGTTATATAGAAATTTGTATATTTTGACTGAGGAGCGCTTTATTTTGTTATTGATGAAAAGTAGTGTACAGCTCGAATAAAAAAAAATATAGTATGAATATATAAGTAACCGAACAATGTAAAAGATAAGTATTTTGGAAAGATCGTCAATGTAACAATGATATAATATATACATATATATATATATATATTTTTTAAATAATCAAATTATAATAACATAATTTATGTTAACATATAATGAAAACCGAAAATTTTTGTAAAATTACTCAAACTTATTTACAACTATTGTATGTGTAATATTATTTCGTTGTATATTGTTAAAGGCGTATATTTGCATGTAAATCTATTTATTTATATAACTAATATTGTTTTTAAATAAATAAACATAATTAAAAAAAAATTTTAAAATAACGATAACAGCTGATAACAATTTATATATACGAGTACATATAATATAGCTTAAATATAATATATTATTAATTAAAATAATTAAATAGTTTATAACCTAATCATATTCGCAAATTTTCACGCATTTGTCAATAGAAATAGAGAGAGAGAAAAAAATTATAAATAAATAATTGAAATAATTAAATTGCACATTTTCCATAAACCTTTTTATATCATATTATATTATAATAGTAATATATATGTGTATATGTGTATATTGTGGTATAGCAATTATATTAATAAAATTAATAATTCTAAACGTCTCTTATTAAATAAATTTAATAAAATATAAAAATTAAAAAAATAATAAAAAATTACTTACTCATGTTTCATTGTTTTTTTTTTTTTTTTTTATAAATTTGTAATGTTTCAAAACCAAAAAAAAAAAATTAAAAAAATGATAACAATAAATTATATATTATTTATATGATAACCGGAACCGTAAATGATGTATCATCTGTACTTTCTTTTTTTATAATATCCAATTCATCATTAATTTCTGGTAAACTATTATCGATAAATGTACAGGTAATTGGTGTTTCTAAATTATTTCCATTGGTACTATCTTGACCTCTCATCAATAGAATAACATCGGTCAGGGCTGTTATATAATTTTTAGCTAATGTTAATGTTTCAATTTTTGATAAACGACGTTCTTTTTTGACATGAGGAATTACCTCCCGTAATGACTGTAATAGTTAAAAATATGAAAAATTAAAAAAATAATTTAATATTATTTATAATTTAATTTATTATTATGTTATTATTGCCTGCGTAGTCAAAGAATCAAGTCAATTAATTGTCTAGTAATTTTTCAAAAGAAATTTTTTTCTTTAAATCAGTTTAATGAGACTTATTATTTATAGATTATAAATTATACTTCGGTACTATAAATATCTTTTTATATGATTATAAATATATATTAATACAAATAAATTTGTATAAAAAAATGTAAAAATGTCATTATGCGATATACGATATCTTTATCTATATAAAATAAATCAATATACATATTTTAAGAATAGTATTTAAGGTAATTGTATTAGTTACTGATATAGTTATTATTTTGGTATATGCAATTATTTCTTATTTCTTCGTATAAGTTTTTTACTACCAGAAATTAGTTGCAAATTTTTTTTTCAAATCACAATATAAAATTGTGTTCATATGTTGTTATATTTAAAATGATGATAGCGAGTCACATTGGCAATAGTTCTATACAATATATATAAAGTAAATTATATGTAGAAATATAGCGAATTAACAGTCAGTTGTAGATGATTATTATGTAATCGTAAAAATTTTGAAAAAGCATGTAATAACAAATATCTCATTACTGAAAAATATTTGAAATCATCATCAACTCTTGTTACTCGAACAGTTTATAATTGTAAGCAAATGGTATATATACACCATATACTAATCATTGAATTCAAGTTGATAAATTCTTTCCCCCTTAAAGTACATTACTATTTAGTAAATTTGGTTCTTAAATTAACAAAAGTGTAAATTGAATGAATTTCCAATTGATACAGTACGATCAATCGGAAACATCTCACAACGAAATTAATGCAAAGTGTGTTATTTCATTGCTATCTTTGTTTTTAAGTTGACAATTCCATCTTATAAATATTTTGTAGAGATTTTGAAACTCTAAAACTATTGATATACATGCAGAAATAGGATGTTGGGCATAGCTGACAAAATTAAAAATTCTTCAGTGTGAACTGATGGAATTGTCCTGAAAGGAATATTAGAATATTTCGCGTAACATATAATTATACAGAATTTAAATCGATTATATATTGCATGAATGATATTTACATTGTATATGTATAAAGTGTTTCAAGAATCGATACAATTACCTTTTATTATTACAAAATATAAATATATTTTAAGCTGTGTATAGATAACTTTTAATTACAAGCCAATTAATCGTATTATAGAGTTAAAAAACTTTTTAAGTATTTTACTTTTTTTTATCTATATACCAAACACACTTTTTTAGCTCTTATATTTTATTATAAACTTTTCTTTCCATTATACTATTACTTTTGTAACAATTGAAAGACATATATCATTCAATATATATATATATTGTAAATATAATAATTATAATATAATAGAGATAATAATTAATAATGAAAAACAATGATATACGAGTATAACTATTGCAGATACACATACTTATTATCATCATATATATATTGTACATAATAATAAATTTTGTTAAAAAAAATGTTAGATATTATTATATAATATGATCTAACAATATATAAAATATAGACAAATTCTTCACATTATTATAAAAAAATTTGTACATAACTTTATTATAACGTATTCTCATAATATATAAAATGTATAAGATGAATTATATTATATTATATTATAGATATGGTGTCAACACAATAATATATCTATAAAACGACGCATATGCATATGTGTTTGCCGCAATCCATATAACAATAATAATATATGTTATAACATATAATGTGTTTTTGGAGTCTATTAAAAGAATAAATAAATATTCTATATTGTATAATATCATATCTACCCACATCAGCAATTATTATTATTATATATATTATATATTTATTATATGCATTATCATCATCTATTATATAAGTAATATATGGTATATAAGAAAATACTAGTATATATTGTATATACATTATATATTGTATATAGATTTTATATAACAGAAATATACACGTGTATAGTTTTGTTAAGAGTTTAATCCTTTTTCACAAATATATATTAAATATATAATATTTGTTTAAGTTTGTGGAAAAATTAAAATCATTAAAATTCCATATTTTAATAAATTGTGCTAAATAATATTTACGCACTTTAAAATTCTGATTTACAATATAATTAAAATTTAACTACTTTCTATATATGTTATGTGTTCACACCTAAACACAACTATTATATTTGAATTACAACAGATTAAAGTCCCTTTTTATTTTAAAAAAAAAAGGATAATTATAATACTTTTATTATTCTATCGATATTACTTATTGTTTATAGTAGAACGAACACGCGAGTATCTCTGAAACACTATATAAATTATTTGCACTTAAAAATTTTAAGAATCTATTAATATGCAATGAAAATTCGATAAGTGTGATAATTTATCGTAGTATGTATTCTAAGGATATTTCCAGGATCTTCATTGGGTAATCCACTATAATATGTGTATGCAATCAGGGCATGCCGTGACAATGAAATTATTCATAATATTGATGTATGAGTGAGATATTGTCAATAAATAATTTATCGACACGAATTTAATGTTGGCATAACTGACTTTCTGAAATACATACATATTTGTATTTTTTACAATAAAATACAAACGAATTTCCAAATTTTTTTGAAATACTACGAAAATATATAATCAATAATTCAATCGTTGTTTAAAAGAAATTAAAAAAAAAATAGCTTTTCCGTTTGATGTCACTGAAATTATCTTGTTCTTAGCCTTTATTGTTGACGGATATGGTCGATAAGAATAAAATACGGGCGTCCTTTATTTTTCATAACCATATACGTGCGCAAAATATGAGAGTGACATTATTTTATTTTTCGGAAACATTGATTGCAAAATCAATCATAATTTTATTCTACATATGCGCTCAAAAAAATCTAACCAGTTTTATGATATATCAACTCGATTACTCATGGCAAGTCATACTTCATGCAATATATCTTAATTGAAAGGTATATTACGGCGTACCACTGATGTTTCTAGTATCAAGAACATTTACATGACTACACAGTATTGGGATTTGTACATTCGGTAACTCTTATAAAAGATATTTAAAAAAATTTTAGTATATTGTAAATTTCACCAATTTGAGGAGGTATTCTACATAAATTTGTTTCCCACAATACTTATTTTATTATTATACTAATATTATTATTTATTATTATTATTATTATTATTATAATTACCTGAAATGCATCATTTAAACTATGCATTCGCATTCGTTCACGTTCATTTGATTCCAATCGTCTTAAATTTCTTTCTTTTGCATTCAATGTACCTCGGCGACGTCTTGAATTACCATTTTGTATTTTAACTCTATTATTACGTGCATTTAGACTACCACCGCCACTTGTATCATCACTTTGTGAACTTGAATCAGTCATATCTAAATCAAAATTTAGCTAAAATATATATGTATAAATAAATTAAAATATACAATGTATTTATTTATATGCGTCTATGCGTATTTGTAGTTATTGTTTTATGTTTTATATATAATATATTAAAATAATATATGCATGAAAAGAATTATATAATATATACATTGCAATTTGAATTTGTATAAGTATGTATTAAAAATTAGAAAAAATGCAGAATATATAAAAATTTATAAGTAATTAGTTAAAAATGAAAAGTGTATACAAATTAATAGAACTACTATTACTATTCCATTGTAAAAATTATCTAATTACAATTTATACATACAAACCATAAATAATTATATTATATAATTCTTATGATATTATGAATTTATGTAATATTACTGTGAGGTGATATATTTGATTTAGTCATTCCGGTTTTGCAATTTACTTTTACTTTATTGAGTGTCAATTTAGGGTTCAAATTGTCATTAAAATGCTACGAAATTATTCAAGATTTTTTTTTCTAAGACTATAACGTTTAGTTGAACATGTAAACTGAAAAACTTAATTCAATTGTAACGCGCAGCTTGGATTGATAAATAATTAATAATTTAGTGTTATATAATATAATATAATAAATAAATTAATTAAATTAATAAGTAATTTAATTATTATGGTAATAAAAATGATTAATTTAATAAACTGACATTTATGATATGGGAAAAAAAACCGGACGAGAAAGCAATTGAATATGTGTAAACATCAATTTTCAAATTAAAAATTGTTCAACCAAAAATTGAAGGTTTATGTTATATAAACGTTGCCTATAAAAACTTGACGTCAACATTAATTGATATGGTTTTTTATAATAAAGACAAAACTGCCTCTTATTTTTATATGTATTGAAAATTGTCAATCAAAAAAATGTTGTTTTTTGTAATATTGAAAAACACCAAATCATGTACTCGTATCCACCATATATAATATACAGAACTTTATGAGTGTACAAATAAATAGAATATACATATGGTGTGTTTGTGTGTGTCTATGTATTATATAGATATAAATAAAATAATGTATAATATAAATAAATAAATAAATAAATAAATAAATACATTTACTGGTTGAATTTGTCTTGCTTCTCTTCTTGGCCGATGCACATCCATTTCCAATTCGTTATGTATTACTTGATTTTCATTACCCGTTGAATAACAACTAAATGTATCAATATTTTCATCAAATTGATTTTCTTTTCGATCATCACCTGGATCTGAACGCATATTTTGTTATATTTTATATTTTATATATATTGTATGACAATAACAATTGAAAATTTCAAAAAATTGAAAATTGACTTTTCTTATCCTTCGTTGTGTATTTCAAATATACACATATATGAAGAGTTATTTCTTCTCGTTATTTTTTACCTAATACACTATATATATATTTTTTTTCTAATATTATAAATTTTCTTCTGTTTGTTTATGTTAACATATATATAAATATATTTATTTTTAAATCATGTGTATTTTATATTTGTTTATATAAATTTTGCACAATTTCATGCAAACTTTGTCTTCATTTTAGAAATTCTTATTATATATTGTATATACCATATATATGAGATTGTATTTATTTATTTGTATGTAGGTAAGTAGGTATATGTATAAAAATTGTAGGTAAAAATTGAAACGAATATTTATTTTTTTCTATGATTCCTATATATGGTCGGTATAATATAGATGATACGTAGGTTTTCTTTACATTACAATCCTTCTCTATATTATATATTTGGTGTTCAGATTTCTTATATCACATATAATTTATATGTTTCACATCTATACTCGTATAAATATATTTATGTGTATACATAATATGAAATTTTATTTGTGTTATTATTATTATTATTATTATTATTTGTGTTTTATTTGTTGTAACTTGATGTTACTTTTTCTATTGTTATTTACTGTGTGTAATATATGTTATTCCGTGATATAACAAGTATTGTTGATGCAGTTGTTATTGTTGTTGTTGTTGTTGTTGTGGTTGATGTTGTTCCTTTATTTTTCGGTTTATTTTTATTTCTTGATAACTTTATTTTTTTTGGTTCCTCCAGAGAATTCTATAAATTATATTGATATTTAATAATATAAAAATATATAATATTATTTAAATAAAGAAACTATCATATAACTAATTTAACGACAATGAATTAAAATTATAATAAAAATGGTTAAATATAATTTTACGCAAATTCATTATCAAAAAGCGGATTTTGATGCATTTCCTTTTTTAGAATATAACAAAATATGTAATTAATTTTCCATAGTAAAAACAATGTTTTGTATTCTACATTCTTGTTGTGTTAAAAACAACAACGTATACACTAAAACTGCCAGAGTGCGGATTATATACAACTATATATATTTTTAACTTCAATCATTTGAGTACATTATCGAATAAATATGAACAGTGAGGTTTGAAAATTGAATGAGTTGCTCGCAAATAACAATTTATTGTATCATTCACTCACACATTACAGTAAATACATGTGTATTCCTATTTCAAATATGTATACCATATAAAAAGCGTAAAGACAATTATTTATAGTTACACGAAACCATGAAACTCAAACAAATAACAAAGTTCTATTACAAAAATAATTTGGATAATTTTTAATTAATTATTTCAGTGTAATTATTGACACAAATTCGATGGTAAAAAGTTTATGTTTCATTATAAATAATAAATAAATATTCGTAAATACATTTTTCTCCATTTACGTCATTGATATATGACATCATAAACATATCACAATTGTTTTCTCAAAATATTAACATAAATTTAATTTAATCTATATATAATACACATCTTACTCGTAGTAATAGTACCTATATATATATTGTATTTACGTGTTTGTATTACTACATGTTTTAGTACTATATAAAGTATTTAAATATAATTCATCATCTTTATATTGGAATAAACCTTTATTTCTCACATGTATTGTAGTAGGATTGTATATACCACATACATAATATGTTAACATATATATGTTATATAAGAAATTAACACAACAGGTATATAAAATTAAATCTACACCTACATGTGTATTTATGTATGCAAACATAGTAAAAATCTAAGGGAAATTATGTGTAAATTCTTGTAGTGGTAGATATATATTATATATTTGTTTATTATACATTGGCCGCATTTCAATCCATTTATCATTTCGTATATAATGTCATTTAACATTTTGTTAAACAAACGTATATTATTTTATCTATATTTAAATAAATTAGTATATATATTCGTATACAAATAAAATTCATATTATGTTCATGATTCAAATTACAATTTATTGATGGTATCACACTCACATTATGCACACCATGATACTTTTTCTGTTTAATAAGCATATGTGTAGGCCTTTTTAACATTGTATTATTATTAAAATGGATTTTAAAAGACTTGTCATTACGAAAATGCGATGATATTTATAGAAGATTAATATAAGGAGAGCCGGAAGACCTAAGGCGAGATGGCTAGATGCAGTAAACTGTGATATAAAGATCCTAAAAATTCGGGATTGGAAGACATTAACTGCGGATAGGTCAGGTTGGAAAAGCGTGTTGGAGAAGGCTAAAACCGCACCCGGGTTGTAACGCCATGGAGTAAGTAAGTAAGTATATAAAAAATCATAGGAAATGTCGATTGATCCATATATTAAACAGTAATTTTAATAAATTTTTTGTTTGTTCCATTTTCACATTAGGTATATTTCACATGTCCGGAAATTCAATTGGTCGGTAAAACATATAAGTTGTATTCAATTTCTTGTTTAATTATCTTTCGTTTTTATTAATTTAAATAATATATTCTGCTAAAACAACTAGCCGTACACATATTATTATTATTAGCCAGTGAATTTCCAAAGATTTTAAAAATATATAAATTTGAAATGTTATACATTTAATGTACTATTTCATATATACTTATTATTATAAGTATATAGGAAAAATGTAATAATTCATTTAGAATTTAAGTTTACTTTATATATTATTACATAGTACTATATGACCCTGTTTACATATAACATTTTTTCTATATTTTATATATGGATATAGATATTTTTATACATTTTAAAGTACCTCATCTTATTCCATTGTTGTATAAAATGAAATTTATCATAACTGCAGTATAAATATATATGGAGATAGAAAAGTATGTGTATATAAGAATTTATCTAACATATGTTATATATGTTAATATTATATATATAACTATATAACTAAAACTGTTATATATACATAGTTTTGTACAATAAATATTGTATAATACCCTTTAATATAAATATTTATCTATAGCATATTATAACAAGTATGGTTTTTTAATAACTTTGAAAGGGTTATTAATCAATTCTGATAACTATACAGTATATGTTTTTAGTATATTACAAGTATACAATATAATTTTAGTATAAAATATTCATTTTGAATTCAACAAGTTTTTATATGATTTTTTTTTTTTTTTTATTTTACAAAAAGTCACTCTTCTTCATATTTATATAAAATGCAAAATTTAGTTTAAGTATTTATAAAAACTATATTATAATATACATATACATTTATACTTATATATATATTGTACACTAGTATTTATTAGTA
Source organism: Bibio marci (assembly GCA_910594885.2). Lineage (NCBI taxonomy): Eukaryota > Metazoa > Arthropoda > Insecta > Diptera > Bibionidae > Bibio > Bibio marci. The sequence goes on from OU343117.1 coordinate 44,036,047, forward strand.
TTCATTTTATTAATTATAAAATTCCAAATTATTATAATCTTTGGAATTATTAATAATGCAATACATAAATTTCGTGATATTATATTTTAAACATGGCAATCTTCTTCTGCACTATATACCTATTCGTCCGTATGATATTATAAATGTTTATAGTACTATCAATTGATGTTATATAATATTGTATTTAAATATTATATAACATTCATCTAACAGTTGGTTCTCACATTACAATATTTTGTAATTTGAATCTTTCAAAAATTTTCAAGATTTTTACTATTCGTATGAACGTATTTTCTTAACTTATATAATATATATTTTATTATAAGTATTGTACATTTTCTTGTTATATTTATACAATTTTATTTATAACAATATTTGGAAAATTTGTGTAGTTGTTGAGAAATGTAAAATGCGAAGATGCAAACAATTTATTTATTTTGAAATACTCCCATGTAATGTACAATGTATATATTGTGTTATATGTTATAAGCATAGTGCTATATACTCAAATTTCTGTTTAATTCTTATTCTGATGAAGAGTTGTACAACAATATTCTATAAAAATTATTCTTATAGTGGACTGAAAATGTCCTTATACATATATATATAAAACATTACTTCTAATCAATGTTTAAATTATCTGTCGTATGAGATGCAACACGAATAATTGTCCTGTTTGATGGTTCTTTCAGAAATGTCCTTAATCTGTAAAACATCAATTTTACACAATTGGATGTTTTAATTATTTTTTGTTTATATGCGGAGTTGCAAAACTAAATCAAAAAATTAAAATGCTATGAAAATGTACTTGATTTATTCTTGTATTTTAATTCTTGTTCTTTGATTTATTTGAATCCTTAACATGAAAAAATTAAAGATAGATTAAATCGTATACGTAACTGTCGTACATACAATATACATATTTATACAAAAATTCATCAAAATTAGATGGAAAATGTTCAAGTGTTATAGAATATATAAACTGTTTTTGTAAGTCCTTCTTGATGTGGTTGTAAAAATTTGTGACCAATTCATGCTAATTTTTAACAACATTTTTTTTGTATATTAGAACTATTTCGTCCCGATTATAACGAGTGTTTGGATTATCGAATAACACCTGAACATATATTAGTATTAGTACACAATTGAAGTATATATATATGCTATTATTGCTATTGTAAATATATACTTACTACGAATTTACAGAATGATTAAGTAGATTAAACGTATATGGTTAACAAGTAACTTCGGAAAAACAACCAGTTATGAACTCTACAACGAAAAAAGGATAACGATTTAAAACTTGCATCATAAAATTTTAGATGACTAAAGTGATCTGTGATATTAAGATCCTTAAAATTTGGGATTGGAAGACGTTAGCCAGGCAGATAGGTCAGGTTGGAGAAGTGTTTTGCAGAAGGCTAAAACCACGCCTGGGTTTTAATGCCATGTAGCAAGTAAGTATAAATATACATATAATATCTTGTTAAAATGTTGTTACAACAACCGAAATGAAAGCATTCATAGACAAATCGAAAATGTCTATATATACATATGCTGCTATTTGATTGAAAATGTAATTAAATTTAGAATACTAGATTATATCCAATGCAACATAATATAGTACACTATATAATTATATTACGTAAATATGTGTCTTTCCAGATATAAAATATATATAATTCTACAATAGAAACCTCTATTTATAAACATATAGGCAATATATAATATAGATATCAGTTTAGGTTAAGACTTAATGTCACAAATCATTTTTAAATCGATTCCATATAATCTAATCCTCATCTGATATGAATAGTTAAATTTTTAGACTTTTAATAAAATTTAAAACCCTTTCTTTTTTTATAAATATGTTATTTAAATACAAAAAATATACAATTACAAAAATGTAATTAGCTAGTAATAATCGAAAAATTATTAAGGTAAATTTTTAAAAACAGAATCAAAACCATTACATGACATTTTAAATAAATAGATTTTAGATTTTATTGTTCTCCAACAAGTTATCAAACTAAATAACTTATGTAATTTAATTGTTTCATATTGGTATATTATATATAGTGAAAAACTTGTATTTATTATTATTTTTGCGAAAAATATCATATGTATATTTATTTTTATATGTAAATTTTAAAATCCTTTAATTTAAAAATAATATGTATACGACGAAGTACATATTTAGTTATAGATTTTAGAGATAATAAAATATTTAAATTTTTAATTATTTATAAGATTTTAGTTAGTGTATATATAATATTAGGTTGTCAAATATCTCCCTTCCGCCTTTTTGTCTTTTTAATTTCGCGGCTATGTACAAAGCGCTACAGAGCTCGTATCTGGCAACACTGTACATAATTTGAAAGCTCTTGACATAACAAACAAAACGACGCTATGTATGATTAGTTTGGATATTGCGTTCAACAGTTATAGACGTGTAAACATGGAGTTCACTAACGCCGAAATTCGCGCTATTTTAAAGTTTTCCTTCGTTAAAGGCAAATCCGCTAGAGAAACGTTCCGTGAGATTAATGGTGTTTTGGGGGATGGTACTCTATCACTTCGAACCGCGGAGGAATGGTTTCGACGATTCAGAGCCGGTGAAAACGACACCATGGATAAGCCAGCCGGCGGAAGACCTGTGACGACAAATACCGATCAAATCATGGAATACATCGAGTTAGACCGGCATGTGGCATCTCGTGACATCGCCCAGGAGATGGGAGTTAGTCACCAAACCATTTTAAACCATCTGCAGAAGGCTGGATACAAAAAAAAGCTTGATGTTTGGGTGCCACATGAATTAACAGTGAAAAATCTAATGGACCGAATTTCCATTTGCGAAATGCTGCTGAAACGGAACGAACTCGACCCATTCTTGAAGCGGATGGTGACTGGCGACGAAAAATGGATCACATACGACAATATCAAGCGAAAACGGTCGTGGTCGCAGGCCGGTGAATCGTCCCAAACAGTGGCCAAGCCGGGATTGACGGCCAGGAAGGTTTTGCTGTGTGTTTGGTGGGATTGGAAGGGAATCATCCACTATGAGCTGCTCCCATATGGCCAGACGCTTAATTCTACCATCTACTGCGAACAACTGGACCGCTTGAAGCAGGCGATCGACCAGAAGCGTCCAGAATTGGCCAAAAGGAAGGGTGTAGTGTTCCACCAGGACAACGCCAGACCACACACTTCGTTGATGACTCGTCAGAAGCTACGGGAGCTCGGATGGGAGGTTTTATCGCATCCACCATATAGCCCGGACATAGCGCCAAGTGATTACCACCTGTTCCTGTCCATGGCGAACGCCCTTGGTGGTGTAAAGTTGATCTCAAAAGAGGCTTGTGAAAAGTGGCTGTCCGAGTTCTTCGCAAATAAGGAGGGGGGCTTCTACGAGGGAGGTATTATGAAGTTGCAGTCTAGATGGAAACAGATTATCGAACAAAACGGCGCATATTTGAACTAAATCCGATTACTGTAACACTTTTTATAAAGCATTGAATAAAGAGCAAAAAGGCGGAAGGGAGATAGTTGACAACCTTATATATAAATATACATTCACAAATATATGCATGACGTCTTTTTCCATAAAATTTAAATTTTGTGAAAAATATAGCAATTTGTTGTATATACAAAATATAAATATTTCAATCTGTGTATAAATAATATTATGAATACATATCAAGTTACAATGTTTATCTTTAGATATGTATATATATATATATACGCATATTAGAGATAATTATATATATGCGAATATAATATAAGGATTATTTGTACATATATAATTATGTGTATTTGCGTGTGTGTGTGTGAGTCTATGTAAAGGAAACGGGGGAAAATATTATTTAAAATTTAATATATTTATATGAATGAATATTATATATAAAAGCACAAAATTTAAGTCTGCATTTGTATGTGTAACAAGGATATATGTATGTTAATAATCTAAATATTCTATAAATATATATATATATATATATTATTTATTTATTTATTTATTTATTCGAAGAAAATCTTGATGCGAATAAATTAAAAATTTCTTTTATAAATTAAATGTGTGTGAAACAAAGTGGTGAGTACTTATATTTTATAAATTTACATAATACATAATACATAATATATACACTTGTAATATATATATATAGATATAAATATATATTCAGTATCTGTGTGATGTTTGACTGTCTTAAGAAATGTTATTTAGATAAAATTGATTTAAATTATATTGTCAATTTTGTTGTTAAAATAATGAAACGATTATATAATTTAAATATAATTAATTTATAAATTTAATCAAAGACTACATCTATACTGTTTTAATTAATATTTGTGTCATTGTATCTTAATATATTGATAATTTAATTAGCCTATATATACAACATCTCTAATTCATAAAATTAGATTAGCTTTTATGTTTTATAATTTTTATATTTTTGTGTTAGCTACATAGTATATTTATTTATATAGGTAACTCTAGTGTACAATAAGAGGAATGACAATAAAAGATCATCTGCTCTATAATACTTATCATTTCGTATATAAGTACTAGCATATAGTAATTCTATAATTATAAATAGCCCTATATATAATGTTTTATCTCTGTTATCGAAATGTTTTTCAATTATCCAATCATATCTTAAAGAACACATTTTCATTTGTCTCTCTTATAAGAAACAATTATTTATTTATATATATAAAATAAATATGTATATTTAAATTTAACAATATTTATATTGAGCTTATTATAATTAAAAGAATATAAATTCATTTACAATTATTGCTATTTTATACGTAGGATTTAGGATTTAAAAGTTGTATACAGTGAAATTCTCTATATATACATTTAATTAATGATATCGGCACGCTGAATTTTAATATACACCTATATTCATAGTGATGTCCAAACTTGAATAAGTTATTGCTCTATATAAATTAAAGTCTCAGCATATCCATATATACAGTGATAATTTTTTGTTGTCCTTAGAAAAAAATAATCCCTTTGTTCGTATTTGTCAAAACGATAATTTAATATACAAAATATTCTGAACAGTAATCTATTCTGATAATGTATTTTGAAATTTATGGAAAGCAAAATTTATAAATTTGATAAAATTTGTTAATTTCTCTATATAAATTTTGATAAAATTTAATTTATTGGTATATGTAATGAAATTATTGAAATGATTTCTTATGAAGTTCTGTATAATTAATGGATTACATTAACAACCTGGTCCGCCAGCAACATATGGATAATGTGAACTATTTTCAAATCAATTTTATGAAGTTCTATATAGACAAATTATAATCAGTACGCGTTTTCACATTTTGATTGAAGGAACCATGAAAAATTTAATCATTTATTTAATTTTGATGATAATAATGCTCAATTATAAGATTAGTCTTCAATAAATTTCTTGAAAACTATACTTCTATATACGGATTACAATACTGATTGATCTAATGCTGGTCGTTCTTTTATAAACATTTGAAAATTTTCAAATCCGCGTGACATTTTTATATAGAAACTATAAAATTTAAAACCAAATTCAGATGTATGGCTATCCTTAACGAAATTCATTCAAATTTGGTATGTTTGTATTAATAATTAATAATGGGGATGTTGAGGTTCCACATTCAATCAAGTTTATTGAAAAATATATTAACCGCGGCGCACTTCTACTGATCAAATAGCAGAAATGATTAAGTGCTATGGTTAGTTTAGATATAGAATTTAATATTTATTTAAGTTTAAAGATGCTAAAAACTTGGTTAATTTCTTAATAGGAACAGATCATATTTAAAGCTATTATAAAGATATATGTATATACAAACAAAATTTTCAGATAAATTAAATAAAAAATTATCAGGTTCCGTTGAATATATACAAATTAGTTCGGAGAATATATCAAGTAAAGGATAACATATATTCTAATGGAAATGTATTGATTCAGTTTATATTCCTTGGTAATATAAATATTATCTTGATTCATGAAAAACCAGAAACAATTTGAATAATAAATATATGTCAATTTTTTTCTACGGAAAGTTTAACGCTAAATACCCCCCACAAGGTCAAAATAAGTACTTGTCATAAAACGTGTAACGTTTAAGTTTAATAAATAGAAATTTCTAATATATTTAAGTATATTTTAATTATCACGAGCTCTTATTTTATATACATATTAACATTATTAACATATAAATAATGTGCAAATACAGATGTTTCAATTCTACTATAGACAATCGTTTTTGTTTTTTCCATTTTATATATAAATAAATGAATATTTACAAAATTATTTAATTAAAAATACATTACTTATTTTTACATATATATATCTAGTTCAATTTTTGGGTACATATATAAACGTCCGTGCTTATATTAAATATGAATTTGTGTTGATTCTTTTGAAAGACAAAAATATTATCATTTAACATAATTATAAGTGTCCGCTCCGCGATTGGTTAAAGTTAAAATATATTCACTAATAAAATTTGTTATCATTTTTGTGTGGTGTGTTTTACGAGAGTATATTATATAACAATATGAAAATTGGATTCTTAACAATTTTAATTGCATTCAGTGTTTTGCAAGTATGTATAACAAAATTCAATTGTATATTAGGTGTAAAGCGTGTGTAAACATATAAATGTAATTGTATCTAATTAAAAAAATATATTTTAATTTTATATATCATTAAAGAGTTCTGTTGTTGTTGTCGAGGCACAATCCATATTTACCGCTTTTGGAAATCTATTCACTAGAACTATACAAGCCGTAAGTAATGTAGCCACTGCAGTTGTAACGGGTGTAATAAATACAGTTGATAGTATTACAAATTCGGCCGTAAATATTGTAAATACAACATTTAATGTTGCCAACAATTTATTAGATGCAAATATTAATTTAGCAAATACATTATTGAATACTACCGCTAACATTATTTCAACGGGAGCATCAATATTTTCCGATGCAGTACAATTTAAATTAAATGTTATCGGTTCACTATTAAATACAACCGTAAATTTATTACCGCAATCGAATTCAACGAATACAACAACAAATAATTTAATTAATAGATTTTTAAATACAACAACATCTTTATTATCCGGTGTCACAGATATGGCCACAAACATTGTAAACGGTACAGTGGATGTAGTTAATGCTGTTATTGAAACTAAAATTGATTTTGTTAGCGATTTAATTAATTCAACCGCACAGATATTATCGGGTGCATCTAATGCAACCGCTAACATTTTACCAACATTAACAAATGCATTCGGACGACTGTTAAATACAACATCTGATATTGCTGCATCGTTGATAAATGGAACCGAAGAAGTGACGGCAGTTAATTTAAATTTATTCTTAAATTTAGTAAACGATTCGGTTGATGCTGTTAATAATCTTTTAAATACAACAGGTAATGTAATTGTTAATGGCATTGATTTATCGGCATTAGTTGGTACATCGCTAGTTAACATCACCGGTGCAATTGAAGGTGCCAAAGTAAAATCTATTATTAATATTATTAATGGTACTTTAAATGCATTACAAAATGTAACCGATACTATTATTTAATTTTAAATTTATATAAATAATTGAAAAAAATATTTTATAGAGAATTTCTATATTTTTTGCTAAAATCGTATAAATTTTTTTGTTATAAGAAATAAATTTCTAAATAAATTGTTGATTAATAATTTTAATAATTGTTATTATTTATATTACTTGAGACGAATTAAAATTTAAATGATGTTGCAATCTAACATTTAATTCGTTTGTGCTAAACATTTTTCATTAACAAGTTTTTTATTCAAAATTTCACAAGTTTTGATTTGATCACTCAATTCAATATGACCAATTATTGCTGTGTCTTCATCCATAATAATGCTGTAAATCGGTATCTACAAATTTTGCAATGATTTTCGCCATGCGGTCTGTATAAATCACATCAAATACACTGTTTTTGAACACCGCACTCTCTGCACGTTTTTTCAGATAAAGCACGCTCATCGTATAAGCTTCCATGTCGAAATAATTATAGGTAAAGTTATAGAAATCACAAAATGAGTATTTCTGTGTTCTTATATTTTATGTACTTAGTTAATAATGTTGGTGCACAATATGAATTATATTATGGTATTATTGTATTTATATCCCTAAGTATGGTATATAAAATCCATATATGTAAAATAATATACTAAATATTATACTCTATATTTAAGTGTCAATATATAATACATAAAATATTATTAGAAATAGTAATATCTGAAAGAAATATTTATTCAGAAGTCTTAATTCATTTTCATACACACGTAAACATTAATATATAAACATAATTCTCATATACATATGCGTATATGTTATTAAATTTAATTTGAACAACAAAAACAACAACAATTTCGTTTTATAATAATAAAAAAAAATAAAAGAATGGAAATCCTTAATAATCATAAAAACATATAAAACATAATATTGCATAATGTATTTATTTTATTTCATGTTCATGCCCGAAAATATTGTTATACAATTGTACGAATAACATATAAACACAGTGTGTCAATTAATTTTTAAGGTTTTTTAAGATCCATATGCCACAAAGTGGTTAGATCTAACATGTCATTGTTTAAATGAAATTATTTGAGAATAATTACATCTGTGCATTGAATTATTCAACGTATTTTACTGGCAGGAAACAGGGACTTATTATTATTATGAATCTAATACAAATAATAATTACTTGTTTCTATTTCATTTTTTTTCAGAAATCCATAGTCTTAAAAATTCGTTGACACACTGGTACGATATATTATGTATGAGTATATACAATAATAAATAATTATGACATTTCATTACACCAACATTTATGATTTAATTGAAACTATTTATTTATTTTTTATCGTCATTAAAATACATTCATTAATTTTGTTATAATATATATTTTTGTAATCATTCCAAAATTTACTTTTATATATATATATGTACCTATATATATATATATGTATTAGATAAAGATAATATAATTGTTAATAAACATAAGTTTCATTGGTTGTATTTTAGTAATTGCTAAAGTTTCAAAATTATATATACAATTTATCGTATTTAATTTTTGATTGTAGTTTGATTTGATGTTAAAAAAAAATATATATATACATGTTAGTATAGGTGTATGTATACAGTGTCGTGGGTGTATATTATTATTATTATTATTATTATTATTATTATTATTATTATTACTTGAAAACAAAATTAGTCGTTGAAGATATTGCATTTTAACCCTATAACTATATATGTCGCAGTCAATCGACGAATAAGTATGATCGATAATTTAATTTAAATTTTATCAATATATAGTTGATTATTGAAGTTACATTTGAAAATTAGCAAATTATATCAATTTTTCTGCTGAAATTAATTGAAAAATATTTTAGATATTTCCATGTAAATTACTATTGTGATCTTATATTTATATATAGGGTTTCAACTATATATGAAGATAAAGTTGTATGATAATTAATATATTGTTGAAACAATATAATATTTAATATTTTTATATAAAGGGTTAAATATTATAATATCCTTAATTATTATATAATAATAAATAGAAATTCTAAAAATACATTTCAAAAATTGTACACAAATCGTTATATTTTTATTTACAGAAAAACCTTTTGATATACATAATAATTAGCGCAGCAAGAAAAATATTATATCGAAAGAAAAGGATTTGTACTATAACATAAGCGGATACAATTTCTATTAAGTATACGGATACCCTGAGGCGAATTTGAATCGAATTCCATATGGGTATATTAATTTCCTTTCAAATTTGCTTTTAATGATTTTGTCAGTTTGTTTTTTTTCTCAAAAATCGATATTTTCTTTGAAATTTTATTCAGAAATATTATATTCTCCTAAAAAAAAGTGGAATATTCCTCTATTCATTTTGATTCATTTAATTGTTGTTTTTAAAAAAAAACGATGACTTTATCTATAGGTGAATACTGCGGAAATGTGATTACATTTCCCATTGTTTTATACTGTTTTTATATACGGATAGAACCCACAATGTGTAGAGGTTCTTCTGCATGAGCACAAACTATATATAAGTAAATGTATATATATTTACTGGTTTGTCAATTATTAGATACCTACTCTTTTTATATAAACATTTATAACACCCAAATCCTTCCTTTTATATACATATACAATCCAGTCATATACAAAATATTTATAATTTAATGAGATTTATTTCTATAAAATACCTCTGTGTACTCATAGTACAATTTATAAATAAGATATTTTCCAAATGAGTAATAAGCTGGAAATAACTAATTTACTTTTATTTATTTTTTTTTTATAATTTTAAATTAAAAACATTTGATTTCAAATGGTGTGTACATATACAAAAGGATATTTTATTTATTGTGTATATGTATAAACAATATTATATATAAAATAACATTTCCTATGTTTGTATTTTTATTATAACTTTTCACATTTTAATCTATACACAGAGAGACCCTCTGTTCGAAAAATCACTATGAATGACTTTCTATACTAATATGGATCTATAGTAACATATGATGTAATGAAACGTAGTGTTTTCAATACGAAGCAAAAACTAAGAGTCAAAGTGCTGAATGGTAGTCACCAAATTAAAAAGATAGTGGTACAATGGTTAATGCTTCGTATTATACCCAAATATTGAAGCGTTTGCAAAGCGAGATTTGTTTTGTTAGTCCTGAATATTGAGAGCGCCATATATATATATATATTATTATTATATATTTATATATATTTCACGATAATGCACCTTCTCATGGTGCGAGAATAATCACTTACTTTTTAAAAATAAATCATATTTATTAGCTTCAACATTCGTCCGATTTAGTTCCATGTGTCTATTTCATATTTCATAAATTTCCTTTTGGCGATGAAAGCATATCAATTGTAGAGATTGAACAAAGTACTATAAACAACATATTTCAAACAACAGGATAAAAAAGTTATTTCATTCACTTGTTGAAATCAATGTTTTTAATTGTTTACATTTTTCTTAATCCATTTCGGTTATTTTACGAACATGGTGTAAGTTATAAAATAAAAATAATTTCTATCTTTTTTATATATAAATATATATAGTAGATCGCAATTATGTCATTAAGTGTGGATGATAACGAAAAATATATATTAAGTATATAATATATAGTTTGAAAGCCATTGAATATTTAGGTTAATTTAAATTTTAGATTGTATATTAACCATAAAAATGTAATAAATAATAATTTTAATCTAAATAATTAAAAGTCCATAAATTAAATTTCTATTGTATATCAAATATTGCCCCCCCTAAACAATCGAAAATCAATATCCGTTTTATAAATTATGTATCAAATTATGTATCAATTAAAATTATACATTTAAAAATGTCAACATATATTTGCGAATAGAATCAAGAGTTAACATTTAAATTGTAAATGATCTTCTTCTCTATATATAAATGAAAGTACATTGATATCTTAAAAGCTCTTATAAATTATTTTTATATATACACAACTACACGTACACCTACAAATATACATATACTTAAAAACATTTAAATAAATGATGATTGATTGATGTAAAACTTGGCATTTTAACACTTTGCATATATTCTTCCAATACTATAGATAGACACACATATACAAATATATACAATATATAGGAATTTAGATAGAACTAGAACAGCATTTATTGTAAAATAATATATATATATGTATTTGTGTCTATCTTTATATAATATACAATTTACAAAACTAATTCCATTAATTTATCAATTTTAAAGCTGACATGATTGAATTGTTTTTCTTATAACCTTTTTTTTCAATTTGTATATGCTATTTATTTTATTGTTTTGTATATTTGTCCTCCTATCCACACACACACACATATACATTATTATTATGTTTTGTATGCGATTTATTTAATTTTTATTTCTCACCAATATTCCAGAGATGAAAAAAAATAAACAAACAAATCCATAGAATTTTCATTTGATTTTGTATATAAATAATACAATTTCAATATATTTTATACAAGTTTTACACGCGTACACACGTTTTTTTTTTCATTTAATATATATGTACTCGTCTATCTATAAACATTGGTGGTATATAATGGAAGTCATAGCTATTCTGGAAATGTAATATATATATACACATTGATATATGTGATCCTCTATATGTATATCTATAAATGTTGTATCCCTCATATCCACACATATTATTGAAACATAGGAAATTATTCATTTTTATTTATTTTTTTCATATATATGTTTATATTTTCAATATCTCTTCTGCACAATCAATCACAGTTACGATATGGCATTTATTATTGGACCAACCAGAAGAAAAGTAAAAAAAAAAGAAAAAAAAAATATTAATGTTTATATTTCCTATGAGAATTTTATAAAAATTAAAGTCACGTTTGAAAGAAGAACTCATCGTCATAGTCATAATCCGGAAAATTAAATGTTTATTTACTAAATATATATTCCATATATATAGATAGAAATTCTCGATGAATATATATATATTCATCTTGTTATACATATGAAATTATTTGTTAATAAAACATATAAATTATATTTAACATTCACATGTTTTTCCACATATGGAACAGAGTGGGTGGTATAAATCTTTTATTATATATGATATGAATTTTGTATACAAACATTGTTGGTTGTATCAGCAATATTAGTGTGGCCTATGAAAAATTAAAGTTAAATAAATTACTATAAGTATTCAAGTTTGCAATTAATCTATATATAGTGGCTAGGGTCACTGAATCATTCTATATATTTTAAACATTATTTTTTAGATATCTGCATGGTTTATGAATTCAATAAATGCTCTTCATATTCTTAGATTTAAAATTGTTTAAATCGCTTCATGCGTTTAAAATTTATACAACAAATTTTCTAATTGTTACACTTTATATACAGCCAGATAGTATCACAAATTTCTTTTAACATGCATTGACACATATTGAATTGTTATTGATTTAATAAAATCGGCCATATCATTTTGAATGGTTCAAGTGATTTTAAAAATCTTTATTACGAAAGTTTGGAAATTGATTTTTAATTGAAAAAATAGAAATCGGCTAAAAATATACATTATTTATATAAATAACGATTTGCCATTAAATTTAGTATAACCAAATGAGCCACATGTGATGAATACAGCATAAGTGGAAGAACGTCCAAGTATGATATAAGTGAAAGTAGTATAACTTTCTGGGTAGCTTTTACTGTTTACGGACGAACTTTAGCATATGGAGATAATTCACTCTGCTAGTTCCCTTGAATATAAATATATGTTTTTCGTTCGAGAATATTTCCTATAATTTGATCATTTGTATATAGTTTATATCGTTCAGTATTTACCGTTTCACTATAGAGGCTTGTGAAGCTCAAGATGATACCTATCCATTGTGATTATTACACATAATTAAATCGATTAATATAATGTTATACGATTTTGTTGACCATACCATATATATATATATATATGCAAGTCATGTTACTCTAAGAGGAGCTCATATGACATCTACAATATATACCAAACATTCATTACACTTAAATTATATGATAAATGATAAGAAATGGAAGTATATAACAATTCATCTATGTTGATTTGCAATTATCGAAAAAGATAGATATGTTTAATTAATTCCATTATTTTAATATGTGAGTACATACTGCGCGTGTACTGTGCAGTTATTGTTAATCTTTGAGTATAGTCCAACACTATGTTTCTATAGATGCATATATGAAGGAACATAGATTTTCCTGTGCCCGATTATATTTTTATTAATATTTTTTATCTCATAACCCACACAAATTCACATATATAAGTTGTATATATAATATACGAACATATATAAGCATACATTAATTGAAAATTAAAATTTAACCTTCAAAAAAATTATTAAATTTGATTTACAATTTTTAATTACATGGTAAATACAATTTTCATTGATACATTCATTCCATACATAAATTAAAAATTTATTCGTTTAATTATGGTATATTCGTACATCAATAAATTCATTATATGATAATAATATTAGTGTTATATATGAATATTATATGTATGGTATAATTGTTTACTGATTGTGACGATGTCTATCCCACTATAAAGATATAGTCTACAAAATGTTATCATATTTTATATATTTTGATTATAATATATATTTATATATATACACAAATGATTACGTAATTCTTTTTTGTGTTAAATAAGCACACATAATTTTTTTTTTATATCGTCACGGCTTGTTATATATTTATATTTTGATAAATATAGGAAAATTATTATATTATTATATATATTTTATATATATAATTTAGTTATATATTATATATAGAAAGATATACAATAATTTTCCTACATATACATTCGTAACATACGTTAATCGTATATATATATATATATATTAAAATATACCCACATAAATATTAATAAAATGAAATATTGATAAGAAACATTTGGATTTTAGTGTTTACATTATCGTATATATATATATACATTATGTTTATTATCATATGACACGTGTGTACGCATATATATATATATATGTATTAGTTTTACAAAATTATATAAATGAAATATAAAAGTTAAGTGTTTAATATTATTGATATTTTATACTCGGTTAATTACGTTCTAATTTCTATATTCATTTGTACATTAAATTTTTGCGTATATATGAAAAACAAAAGGACAAAAAAAGAACATCCCAAAAAGTATATCTGCGTATTCAACATAATACACCAAAACTACGGCAGTTGTGAAAATAACAACTATTAGAATATTCTTACAAAACCATATACCATAAAGTTTTTACACAAACAATTTGTGAGATGCATATAAATATAGTCTGACTGAATGATTTAACCCTTTCAACATAAATACTCTCTGTTAAAAACTTTAAAATATAATTGAACGACTTTTAGCTTGTATGGTATAAGCTCTTTTAAATTACCAATACCCATGTACATTCAACTATATATTAACATATATAGTATATAGTGAGTTATAATATTATTATATAGTTATAGACAGCATTTCTTTTCCATATAGAAATAATTTATTTTTTTTTTTTTTTACATAAAATTTTGTATGAAAATATAATTTATTCACAATCGAATCTAGTCGTTTATATATTTTAACATTTATAAAACAAAGAATATAAAGTATATGAAAATTGGAAACGCGTGTACATAAAATATTATATTGAATAGGTTAAAATAAAGATTAATACACTATACACATTGAACGAAAAAATAATGTAAAAACAAAAAAAAGAAAAGAAATCAATTTAGACGCCAAAAAAAAACTAAAAAATTTCTTCTTAAGTACTGCAATTTCCATATATCAGCCACTACCACTAATATTACATTTATATATATATATATAATATAAAATCTATATATACAATCTGTCGCATACAGTTTAATATTTATATAGAGTTAAAATCACAACAGCAGCTAGTATATATAAATAAATTGAAAATAATATGTATACTCTCTCTGTATATATACCACATAATATATATAAATAATAATAATAATAATAATGGTATTATATATATTCGAGTACATAGTGATAGTATATAAGAACATGTATTTTGAATGTGTATGTATAAAAAATAAATTTATACAATAGACATAAAATCGATCTTTTTTTTTTCAAAATATACATGCATATTCTTTTACATATTCTTCTGCTGCTTATTATTATTATTATTATTATTATTATTATTTTTCCTCATCAACATGTTGTTGTATGTATCTATATATATATATGGTATGTATAAAGTACAGACAGACACGACACCCAAACCCACACATAGTTATAGGCATGTATATAAAAAAAATAAATAATATTTATATTGATGAATTGAATGATTTTCAATGAATATTGTAGATAGAATATGAAAAAGAACAATCACAAGCATTAAACAAAAAAGATAAATATATACACAAACTGAAGCTTAAATACACCCTCTGTACCATAATAAAACCGAAATGGTTATGTAAACCATAGAATAAGTAGCGCCGTCGCTTAATTTTTTTTTTTTTCATTCTGTTCTGTGAACATTCCTCAACAAACTGTAAAAATTTCATGACATTACAATCAGTAGAAACGACAATACAACACATAAAGTTGTGGGTGAGTCGAAAAATGAATATAAAAACAAAGAACCAACATTTGATTATATTTTAAAATTGGTAAAAATGCTACTCAAACGTAGTATGATTTGTGTGTTAAAATCACAAACTTTTCACAGAAGCCAAAGCAGTTATAAGTGATGATGAAAAAAAGTGATACTGAAAAAAACATTGAAAAAGTGCATGATTTAGTGAAAATTTCTAAGAAATCTGCAGCGAGATTCATCGAAATGGAGACTGGAATACCGAAAACAATACTTAATCGGAATTTTAACTGGTCTACGATCGATGAATTCCAAGTTTATTTCACATCAATTAAATGATGATCAAAAATTGCACCAAATTGAAAAAATAATCAAATTTCTTTGCTTAATCATTCTTAATATTCATACTTAATTTAACTCCCAGCGACTAATTTCTATTCCCTAAACTTCATTTGGCTATGAAAAGAAAACCGTTTTACATGAGTGGTGGACATTCAAAAGGCGACCGTTTCTCAACAGCATTCCAATCACAGACATAAAAAAAAGTCAATTGATACACTTGTTGATCGTGCAAATCGTTGCGATTTCATTTTATGAAGATTATTTTGAATAAATAAAATGATTTTTATGAAAATTTAATATTTATTTTTGTGTTTTTTTTTAATCCATTCCCGTTCATAATGGGACAGAAGTTGTATATATATATATTGTCTATTTATATTGTAATTCATTTAATAATTGCATAAATATTTTTTTTTGAATTAACATATTTTTGCCTAGCAATCCGAAAGGAAAGAACAATGACTGTAGGGCACATAATATAAATTGCAAGAAACATCGAAAAAATTTTCTGGGTATGGTGTGAAATGCTGGCACAACTATTCAAAAGAAATTTACCCAGAAAACAAATTTTTTTTATTAAATTTAAAATAAAATACAAAAACACAAAATAACTTAATTATTTTAGTTTTATATTCGAACACAGATCAAGTGATTCAAATAGTACTATAGTATCTGGAATACTTTTAAGCACTTTACAACTGGTATTATATACACTGAATATTATAAGATGTATTCTAATTCTTTATGAAAATACTTAAAGTATTTGAAATTATATTGCCAAAATGTACGTCTTTTCGTTTATTGGGTTATCGCCGTGTAAGTGTAAAGTCTGTGGCTACTCAAAAACATTTGCAAATTACGAAATTGAATCTTATGTTTAACCCATAGCTCTGAAGAGTTTTTATAACAGTGATTTTAGTATAGCAGATGATTATTCGATACAATATAAAAATTTTGTTTGTTGATTATTTTAGTTATGTGTTGATAATCTTATATAGTTACCAGAACTATCAATTTCTTTCGGGTATGTAAGCACCTATACTGGGACACCCAGTATAATTATAGTAGTTAGTTAGTTACGCAGACAGTATAAAATAAAATGAATAATAATTTTTTTAATTATTCAAGTTTATATATAAATAAATAATCATACATATATTACATACAGCAAGTTAGGTATATATGTATATATATTCATATATAATCCCAACATACATTACATGATATTTACGTAAAGTTTAATGAAATGGAAAACATTTAAGTTTCAACTAAAACAATCTTTAATCACAATTATGTGTATATTCAAAAATATATCCATTTACATATAAATAAATATAAATATATGTGCGAATATATATCAACAATATTTTTTCATACATATTCAATGTATATATATAATATTGTATATAATAATATACAAATACATATAGTTCTATATATATACGTAAATAAATATATATATAAATTATACATAAAGAATACATATATATATATATATTGTACATATATACATTGTGTAAATTGCGTGTTTACAGAATATATGTGTACATAGATTTATATTTATAAACAGAAACTATATAATATATACATTGTTGTTATATATAAGTATATAGAATACATACTGATACATATTTGATATTATATACATGTGTATATATATATAGATATATAGAAGTGGAGCACTGTGGGTGTTGATAGAATATTATTATAGGGTAAATCGACAGTTTGGCGCCAATATGGTGATATATATATTTTCAACATTTCAAACATTCAATTATCATCTATATATATTTATATATAATCTATATATATATATATATATGCATATAAAATATATACACTGTACAAATACATATAAGTCAAATAATTTCAAGAGATAAAAATTTATTTAATATTATATTATATACATGTATACATTATATACACAGTATGAGTATACGTATATGTAAACTTATGGTTTTATGTTGTCTATAGTATTTATAATTATATCTATATATAAAATATATAATTTAAATGTGTATAAATTTGAAAAGAAAATGAATTTTTAAAAATGAAAAGAAGCGAAAACAATATAGAAAATTATGTAAATTTAATTAAATCATATAAAAGGATATAAAAGGATTTATAAATTCCTATTGTACTGCTGCGTGCATATCCAATTATAAAATTACTGAAATTTTTGAATAGTTAACTAAACTATGGAATGCATTAACATTACTATGTATACATAAACAAATATAAGTGTCTTCTATTTATAAAAAATATAATAGATGTAAGTAAGTGTATTGGTATATCATCTCAATATATAATCAATAGAAACCATATAAATACAATATATATAAAAAACAAAAGATTGACTGCGATAACAATGATATACCAGAGATATTTATCATCCTGTTATTTATAGATTAATATCAATTACAGTATAAATATTGATTAACATTTTGTATTATTTTCCCATACATAATTTTAAAAAATTGTTCAATAAACATATGGGCTAGCATAATTATGTTGAGGATCATCTACTCGTAATATTATGTATACATGTTGATTAAGTTGATACAACTTACAACACCATATACACATATATATTTTCAAAGATATTCGTATTTTTCAAACGAATAAATGCGGCATATATAAATCAGCTGATAAAATTTTCAACTTAAAATATTTATCAAACAATTTTTTATATATAAATTTGAAGGAATATTAGAAAATTCAAAGTACTTCATATTGTTTGATTGATTAGTTCACAGTGGTTTTAAAATTTTATGTAAATGTATATATAGTTTTTATTCATAATTCCTATGCTCATAAAACTTCTGGTTCTTATCGGCAGTAAAAAAAAATTGCATTGTGGACATCATCATCATCATCATTGTGGAAAGAAATTTTGCAAAGTATGAAATGTTGATTAGGCATTGACAGAGCGTTTGAATTTTCAACTTACTAAATTTTCTGGGAAATCAACTATTATGGATTATCATATTTTTGCATTATGGCCCATAGTTTTAATTGATTTTTATATTTTTGTATACAGAATTACAAAATAATAATCAATTTCTAATCTTTTATAGAAGTGATTTTTTAAATTGATTTACTCTTTCAAAAGATATGATCAATTTTCCATTTGATGTCAGTGAAATTTTGTATGAAATAATGATACTGTATAAATTTTTTTCCGGAAAATTTAGTTACCAATATTTTTTCCATATTTTAGTCTAATTTCAATGTCATGCAGGTTATGAGTAAAATATATAGTGATATTGAAAACTGAAGGATAATTCTCAGGCTTCGTCACTGGTTACAAGACTATACGGTTGATGTCGCAGTATAGCCTATCCAATCTAAGCTCCAATAATATTTTATGTGTGTGTGATTTTGTATTTTCATGGAGTGGTTGAACACAATATCACATTTTGTTTTGCCAGTTCTGTTCGATTTTCTTGAATTACATTGTTTAATCAATATCAAAATATATATATATATATATTTCCTTAACGCCATTATTTTTAAATGTATGGTCACTGATTATATATGACATTGGGGCTATTCACGCATATACTAATTAGAGACTATACAATTGATGAATTGTCACATATACACAGAGTAATTTACTAACTTGACTATATTTGTTACCGATAATAAATAATAAATTATATATTATATAATAATATTCTATATTATTACTATGTATTTTTTTTAAAGTCTGTTTGACTTTATAGTTTTGGTAGGAATCAATTCATATTTTTTAAAACATAGTTACTTATATTGTTATTGGGTAAAAAGGTAGTTCTATATCAGTATAAAAGGTGTAATAAGTTAGTTGCCAACCCAATATCTAAATGATATATTAGAATATTTGATATAATAATAATTTTCGATTATATAATAATATATTTTATTTTCGGTACAACACATTTGGGTATTATATAGATTTTTATTTAACTTCTATTATATTATACCATATATATATGTTATATTTTATGTGCTTCTATATATTGTATATATATAACATATATAATAATACTTATATAAGTTATAAAGTTAAGTCATATATATTTATTATTTAATACCAATTAATAATAATTAATAAGTATTTGTGTATATAAATAATAATTTTATTTATTATTATATACACATAAGTTTTCGAATATAACATTACATTTCAATATGCCTGCCGAATAAATTCATAAAAATTATATTACATTTATATATATGGTACTGTAGCGTCGTGCTGGGGCATAAAATTAAGTGAATATTTGAAAAATTATTGACCTCACAAAATAACTAAAATTCAAAATATCGACAATGGGAACAACATTGAATAATTAATTATATTGATATACATATAGTAGAATTTGAGTAGTTCTGATTTTGTAAACTTTACTTATAGTATGCGATATCGCATATACACCAAAAAACGATTGGTTTTCTTTAGAATAATTTATGATATTAAATGAAACATTATATAAAACAAATATAATATAATATATATTTTTCAATTCAATTTTCATAAAATTTGCGTAACATCTAAATGATAAATTTTTTTTTTTTCGTTAAATTACTTACTATTTTTAGAATAATTATTAGATATTTTACATTATTAATTTGCCATTAAAATTGACTATATACAATATATTGATTTAAGCATATTTATACATTGATTATATAATCCAATATTAACTTAAGTTTGATCACGAGTATACAGATATCCTATTAGGAATAAAAACCAATGTATGTAAAGATAATGAACCAATAAATTGAAATTACATATACCTATATTCAAATGTAATTACAATATATATATATATATATAATTCAATACACAATAAATCTTAATTGGTTTTTATGTTATTTTTGTTGAAACTTATGTATATTATATAAACAGAGATGTATTTTTAATATAATTTTAGTAAATTAATTTATTACTTATTGTATATATAATAAATATATATATATAGACTTTTGTATACATAACAATTATTAAAGTAATTTTTCTGTTAAATATAAAAACATTTGTATAATTTAAAAGAATATATGATCGCGCGAGGATCATCTATGCGTGTGTGTGGTAATTCAATTATTACATGTTTTAAATACATTCCTGTTATATATATAAACAAATCATTTTTTATTGTATATAATACAATAAAAAAAATATATATATATATACTTTCTTATAAGAAATTACTATATGATATTTTTATAATATAAAAACCTATATTATCATTAATATTATAACCTTCCTTTGAGAACATAAAATATTGTTATTATTATTATACCATTATATAGACATTAAATATAAATGTATTTATTATATACACATACATTTATATATAGATTATATTTATACGCAATTAATATATTGTATATATACCAAACCAATAATATATAAGAATATTAATAAATCTATATAAATTGTGTACAAAATAATATATACATTTGAATAAATAATGAAAATTGTTATATATCGTTGGTAAAAACGTTGTTAGCCGCGCCGCCAATATATGATAATTATTAAAAATCCATATTGAACTCGTATAGTTAATTTTAATTTATATTACTTTAATTACCTCTCTATCATATAAATGATATACAATATACTCATATATATATATCATAAGACCAAAATAGATTGTTAAAATTCTGCAAAATTCAGGGTATATATAATGGTCATGACAAACACATGAAATTTTTCAATTACGAATTATATCCTTTCTTTGTTTATGCAGACTGAAGTCACGGATATAATTTTGAAAATATGATTTAATTTAATTTAATGACGCTACTCAAAAGATTAACAATGTGTGCACATATACATACTATTACGATGGACCAATCGCAATTTATACTATAAAAATAATGGAATTAATTAAACATCTAACTGTCGATAATTTCAGACTTTTTCCGTTGTTCAAATTATAAATTCTAATATTTCTTATGTTTTTCATGTAACAGTCGTTCAATTATTTCCTATCGTTATATTTTTAAAGTTATATACATTTTTTTAATTTAACGCAAATTACATAAAATACAAAGCATTTTTCATTGGGAGCAATGTATTTTTATTTCTAATGAAAAAGAAAGATGCAATTGATTATTGAATTATAAAACTAAAAAAGTGTTAAGAGAAAATTTAAATGAAGACCCAAATTGCGTTCTATGTCGAGGCTTGTTGGTAAAATTTAACCATTCAACAATTTTATAAATATACATAGTTACTCTGCGTATAAAAAAACATTTGTTTAACTTAAATACAGAGTTTATTACATATTTAGGCAGAGCCACAATGTTTCAGAAAAGATATTATTACATCTTATTAAAATATAATCAATCAATTTAAAAGTTCGAATCTTCTATCCCCCTACCCTAGTAACAATTTGTTCGTACTTTTAAAAATGAGGAAAATTTCCGTGGAAAAAATCCACATATTTTCCATGGAAAAGATATATTGGAATTTGTTCAAAGAATGTCCATAGATTTTCCACTTAATATAATAGTATTTTATTTAGGTCAATTGAAATCTTTGAATTGTCTGGGTAATATGCCCATCATATATCCGCGGTATTGTATTCATAATTTATTTCACCAATTATCCAAGCCAGTGCTTCGAATTTTGTATATTTCGCTTATCTAGCTATAATCCTCACTCTTTTTATAATTTATTTTCCAAATTTTTAAAACAACCACCAACTCAAATCTATATATTTCCTAGGAATTTTGTAAGACATTTCATGGATTTGCTTATTACAAAAAAAAATGAACAATCGATGAATCTTTGCCATCGTTCAACATCTTCATTCCGTGCTCATAGAACTTCTCAAAGCGATTTTACATCATCGTCATAAGAACATTTATTCTGCTAATACGGACAATTCACGGGTATTACTTGCCAAAATACATGAACGATCCAAAGATATTTTTGTCAAAATCCGTGGATCTGCTCACAAAAATATGAATATAAATTCTATTTCTATTCTGTAAAATAATAGCAAAGAGAAATACTTCTAAGGAGAATCCGTGGAAATTATCATCGGAAATATACGGATAATCCAAGGACATTTTCTTATAAAAATCCATGTACAGGATTGCACACATCATATAAAATACCAGTGGACATCCGTAAGAAATCCATAGATATTTCCTCAGATTGAAACTATACGGACTACTACTTATAATGCGGAAATGTTGCGGACAAACTATGGACAGTGTTACTAGGACCTAAACAATACATTCATTCATATAATGAAAATTTGTAAATTATTAATATTGGGTAATTTCTATATATGGGATCTATTTATAAACAAGCTACAAATTTGTTATGAATAAGATTTTTTTTAACAAAAACAACATTGCAAAGTTCTCATACATATTTTCTATATATATTTGAATTAAAATAATATTACATTACAAAAAAAATAACATACTCACTATGGACCTCTTAAATTCGGTCATAGAAAAAACAAAAACAAAATCACGATTCAAACAAATAAAGTTTTAAAAATATTATTTCACTTAATATTTTATTATACACGTCGATAAAATGTGAAACTATATTGTACGGGTATTTGAAAATATATAACGAAAACTTTTCCTATTTTATAAAAATATATAGTGAAATTCATATACCAATACACACATATTCATATATATAATATTATTACTATGTATATGTGTATGTAACAAAGTCCTTTAACAAAATCAAACAAGTTTGTAAATCACTTGTTGCATCCTTTTTTCTTTTTAGTATATCGTTATTATATAACTACATCTATGAGTATATATTGTACCTATATATATATATACAAATTCTTATAATGTTATTATTGTTATTGGTGGTGTTGTCTGCATTTATTTATATTTTTTTGTTCACTTTAATACTATATACATAATTTAATATAGATATATATCATCTCATCACATCATATTAAGTAAGTTTACAAACCTGTTGAATTAGGATGATATGAGAACCGATTTATAACTTTTTATAACATAATTTTACGTACCAATATAATAGTTACAAATACATGCACATATAAAGAGATATAATAGATGGATATATACATTTATAGATAGTAAGATTATGAATAAAATACAAGTAGCATATTATTGACTAATTATACTATTATTCAATATTACAATATATTAATATATAGTAATTTATTAATTTTATATATATACCACAAGAAGATATTTAGAATATAGTTTAGTAATTTGTTATAAGAAAAAATAAATTACTTTTTCTTGAATAATATGTATTTACAATATATAATAGTTTTCCAATCTTGAGATGAAGCTGTATAAATTAATAATATCTATATTTACTCGTATATATTAAAAATATAAACTTTATGAATTATCAAAAAGTCAATTGAATTTGTGATACAACAACATTTAATATTATTCATTATAAAAGTTATTGCAAATATACCTTTGAAATTTATAATATTTTCTTTTAAATACAAGCATATAGCCAATGTTTCTCCACCACACGAACTTGATGATAAAGGAATTCTTATTCATTTAATAAATTATTATGATCGTATATAGTTTTGTACATTGATATAGTAAATACATATTATATAGATATATAATATAAATATTAACTCAATCTATAACTAAATGAGGTGGAGGTATGTTACAAATGTACGCAAGTGTGTCTATTGTTTGAACAATTATTTATTTATTTATCTGAAAAATATTAGCTATATATTCTCATCAAGGCAATCAAGAAGTATAAAGTTTGCTCGGTAGGGTAATAAAAAGTGACCCATTATGGGTGGTCTGATTCGGTATCGTTCGAAACATTTTAATACGTTAACAAAAGACTTAGTTAATTGTAATACAAATATGGAAATTTACGGTTAAATAAACTGGAAGCGCTTCAAAAAGTAAGACTAAAAATTTAGCCATTCGAAAGATTATTTTGACACCGTTTTTCACAAAAAAATTTTAGCCAAAGTATAGTTTCTCAAATTCTGTTTTTTTAAACTACAATATAACGCATATTAACTTATCTATCCGATATTAATATTATGTATTAAAACCAGCACAAATATGGTTTATATACTTATATGCATATATATTGACTGACTTCCTCTCATATACATAAATGAAAATTGTTGCACAGTGTGTTAACTTCCTCAAATGTATATGAATATTAAATTGAAAAACATTGTTCCATATACAAATATTAAAAAAACATAATAAAACACATAATTCTATATATATTCGAATATGCATAACCTACGATAATTTTTAGTATAGAAAATTAAAATTAAATACATTATATATAAAATAGATAGGTGTATTTGTATCAATAATGATAATAAAGCAAAAGTAGCATAATGTATTTTACCTTCATTATTTATTTATTATATTTAAATATTGTATATGTATTTATGTATGTACGCTGTATATAAGATATATGCCATATATATGTATTTTGTATGTAATATTATTTATTTGCTTACAACATTGTGTGGTTCAATGTTCTATATATATATTTATATATATTATATTTTATAATACAATATTATAATACCGAGTATATAATATACCTTAAATTAAATGTTATCAAAATTCATGCTTAATTTAATTTAAATTAAAAGTTATATGTGTAAATATATGTGTTTGTAACTTAATTTTATTTACACATACATATAGATACGAATATGTATAAACCCAATGGGACTTTTTGTATGTATTCCAATTTCTTAAATCTATGCATACAGAAATTGTAAATACTTCCAATTTCATGAATAAATCCACCAATAATTAATTCATCAAAATATTCACCAAAGAATTTATCCGTGAATTTATCTGTGAATTTATAAGTAGTTCTAATTTCATAAATAATTTCAGCAGCAGTGAATTTGTTGAATTTGTTCTGCACATATGAAAAATCCACCCATTCCGCACCCATGAGTATTGTTAAAGAATATAATATCGCATTAACATTTTTTAAAGTGAACACAGTAATTGTATTTAGGTTAAAATTTGTTTTTTATTATTAGTGATAATGATGAATAATTTTAAAAATTATAATTTTTCTAAATTACTTATAATTGGAGGAAAGGTATAACTGTTGAAACCTAACTGAGCGTAAGGCAATAATCGAATACCAAGTAACATTCACTTCCTTTTTTTGTTTAGAAAAATTATATATGTTCAATATTTTTCTCTAATATTTTATCTTTAAATTATTTCAAACGCATTTTATCCAGCTAGAACTATGACAATATTGTGTTTTGTACCAGTAAAAAACTGATTTGGTGAGAGAATTGTTGATAATATTTCATTTCATTGGGTGAAAAATGCTGCATGTCGAAGCTTATATATAAAATATGCTTAAATCTGAAAGAAGGTGCAGAAGAGAGTGATTTCGATGCTTCAAAAGTAGTGGAATGTAATTGTAAATCTCAGTAATTTGGTGAAACCAATAAGGATTATTACATTATTATTGTTGAAACTGAACCAAAGTGTCAATGTTAAACTCTACTGTCAACAACGAATATCAATTTAAAGTGATTATTACAAGAAAAGTAACCAAGATTTGCCAGTCACGTTAAAATGGTTTTACGCAACAATACCGGATCAGTTCACAAACCGTGTTTTATAAACCAATTGTTGCTCCATCAGATTCTCACTTGTTCACATCGTTCAATTCCAATGAAATTCTACAAAAAGCCTTATCCAAGAAAAACTCACCCAAACCGATTCCATGAAAAATACACTTGTTCTGTACATACGAAAAACTCACCCATTCCTAACCCATGAAAAACTCATCTAGAGAAGAAGTACTTACCACCGATGACATCTCTGTGCAAAAGTAATCTAGAAAGTTTTGCAAGAATGAAGTTGGGTGCTGACTAGAAGTAAGTAGACAATCATCGATGTTATCATACATACCGGTGACCCACTGGGAATATATATATTTATATTTTCATATTGATATCTGTGTATATTTATATTCTAAATATAATTATATATTCATATAGTAAAGGTATATAATACAGTGAATATTACATAAATAAGCGATATAAGCGAATATTGCATTCAATTCAATATAAAGTCTGTGTACATTAAATTATTATGAAAACAAATTCTTTTCAATTCAAAATTCACGACTGACATTATTTTAGGTAAAGAAAAAGATAAATTGAAAGTGAAACCAATTCAAGTTTACAAATGATAAATCGCTCATAAAATATATAACTAATGAATAAAGTTTTTAACATTATCCAACAAGTTATATCAATAGTTTTGAATAATTACTCTGTGGATAAATTGATAAAAAACACTGCTCTTTGATTTGTTGAGGCTCTATATATAGATAAATAATTATAGTTAGATGAAAATAATCATATTTTTGTTCTAGTCTATTTAGGACAATATATGTATAAATGTTGAAGGGTTCAATTTTAGTAAATATTTTTAAATATAAATACTTATAACATTTAGATTCTGTGGTTTGTATTTTTTTTAAAAAACGGTAACAAATAGGATACAAGACCCTTTGCGTTTTGTTTTTTTTATTATTGCGAACATTAATATTTTATATTAAAATTCAATTTGAAAAAAAAATTTATTTTAAAGGATCCCGAATTCTTTGTTATTCATAAACTACTATAGATTCTGCAGGAATTGCGGTTGCATGTCTTAAAGTGTTTGCTGAATTTTTACAGTATACACATAGTGTGGAGAAAACTTTAGATTTGCTATCCAATCAAAATTTTATAAATGTTGTTTTAGAGTTGTTCGAATTTTTCATATATTTGCTAAACAATATTAATTTGTTGACAAAATAATTTCAAATAAATAACAAATAAATTAAAAGTCTATTTATAATCGTAATATTTTGTTATCGCATTGTTTGTTTGTTATATAAATTTTGAAGTTTTATTACCGCATGCAATATCAAATACTTCAATATTATTTCATCAAAATTATGTTTTCCCATTTTACATTATTATAAAGGGTTTCAATAATCTAAATCCTTCGACATGTTTGTTGAATATGTTTCATCAGAATGACAAAATTAAAAACAAGACAAATGTGCACTGAATATTAATATTTAGACCGTTGAAACAATAGCGCTCATTGTTTACAGGCAATAATTTATGACAAAATTTAATGTACACTTAATACAATGTCCGAAACAATTAATTGCAATTTACCAGAAAATAGTTTTTTTTTCGAAATATTCTTCGTCAATTGAAATGCAGCGATTTGCAGTACGTTTTACTAGTGCATCAAATGACTTTTTGCGATCGATGATTATTCAATGTATTCAATTGATACGTGCAAATCGTTCTTCCTTTCAAAGCTATGTGTATTGTTTAAGTGAATAGAAAATAGACACACATGGATTTAATGTTGCAGTAAATAAATTTGATTATAAAATAATTGTGGTACGATGAAAGAGTGCATTTACATGTAATAATCGCCAACTGCCATGCCTTTACCGACATAAGTTTCCGTATTCCTTCTGTTCACAATCTATAACGGTCATGCATTTTGTAAATTAAGATTAATCATAACGAAATTTGAATTTGTACTATTAAAATATGAATATATCGAATTGCAATTGAATACACTATTGTATATTATATGTCTACACTAAACATATATACTTGTAATACATATATACATAAAGTTAAGATTAGGTTAAGAAAATTAAATTTAATAAAATCAACTATAACTAGGAAATAATTATAATTATAAAATCTATATTATTATAATTATACCATATATAGAATTAAACTATCAACTAACTGACGTCATATAGAAAATCTTTCTGCAAATATGTATTTCACATATAGAGTGTAGAAGAAGAGACAATGAAAATTAATTATTATGAGTAAATAATTTTTAATTATATATATAACAAAAATTTAATAATAATTTTCTAAAGACGATGACATTGATTTTTAATGAATGTGTCCTAACCTCTCTGTCTCTATATAAATATATATTATTATATATATCCTCAAAGGTATTAAAACATATACAATACTATACATTCATTTTATATTTTATTAAGGATATGATATAATATGAATATTTATATTAGACCGTCGGATGCGTAACCCTTAATGATCTTATTTTGTTTGTTTTTCTTTTTTTTTCCACACATTTACAAAATCGTAGTTATAAAAATCTCAAAAAATTCATTAATTTTTTTAACATATATTAAATTCAAAATGTTATATAGAAATATATTTTTTTTTAGTAATTATATAGTCAGGTAGGCAGGCAGGCGGCGACGGTGGTGCAAATACATATAATAAACATTTTTATTATAATTGTTATAATTACTTTTTTGTGATAATAATGTGAACGCATAAAATATATATTACTCGTATTTATAAGTATTATAGTTTTTATCGTACAAAATATTATTATAATAATACAAATTTAAGTTGGCAAAAATAGGTAAATACAAAATATTTATAATTAAAAAACAATATGTAGGTAATAAGAAAATAAAAAAACATTTTAAGTGTGTATGTGTAGATAATTTGCGATAAATAAAATGTAAAAAAATAAAACAAGTTTGATTGAATGCATAAAAATATAATAATATTTTATATAAATGTGTATTGTTTGTATGTGTGTGAAATATATAATATTTTAACATAAAAATATATAATACAAAAGTATATTTTTATTAAAATATGTATATTTGTTATCTATATTGAAAAAAATTCAAGTAAAATTTACCTTTTTTATAACATTCTATTTTTATTATTAATTTTTTGATACTGTATTCAAAAAATTAATTTTAACAAAATTATAATATTAAAATTGGAAAACGAAAAATAATAAATTCACTAATTTATAAAAGTTTTTTTTTTTTTAATTTTCACTTAATTAAGTTTTTATTTTTATTTTTTCAGTTTTAATTTTGTAATAATTACGTTATTAGTATAGTATAAGCAAAAAATAACAAAAAAATATATTAATCAATTTTTTCTCCGTTTAATTATAAACCAACAAAAAATATTATAACATAATTATATATTTAATTAAAAGATATATTTAATTTAATTCTTATCTTTTCCACAATACACACATATAAATACATATACAATATCACACAAAAAAAAAACTTTCATATAATATAACTTTATTTTATATGTTTTATTTTTTTTATTTCGTTTACTTTCTTGTTTTGGTTTTTTTTTTTTGTTTTTTGTTTTTGTTTTTTCAATTTTCCTAAGGTTCGACACAACCAATGGCTACGTTAAGACTATAGAGAGAAAATTCTTTACAGCAACTTGTAGCTTTCCGCACATTATAAAAAAGTTCAAATTTTTATTGTACGTGCGTATATGCGGAGAAAAATAATAGCGTTTATATAAATATATATAAAAATTATATATTACGAATATATAAAGAACCGAACACACAACATACAATGATAAAATAATAATGTTTCTGCGGTGATGATGATGATGATGATGATGATGATGATGATACTGATGTTGATGAAAAATTACAAAAAGAGACGGAAAATTCAATACACTTGTTGATGGAAAATTTATATATATTATATATAGATAATCACACTTTTATATATATATATATATGCATTTACATATACAGATATACACAGTATATACATATTGTATATGTATATAACATTTGAAAACTTATGTATATAATAAATGTATATAAGAATATGTTATGTATATAATGAAATGTATAAATATTTAAAAATTATATATATATATATTATAAATATAGTCCTTATGAGAGTGTATTATATATGCGTTGGTGGATATACGTTGTACATTTGGTATATACATTATACATTGATAAAGACAATTGTGTAGATGCGTTGAAAGAGAAAATTTTTGAAAAGAACAATTATTATTGAGAAAATTTATTTATTGTAATTCATTGGATAATGAATTTTTATAGATACATTAAATATGAAAATTAATTTATATTATACGTATATACACACACATAAATAGTAGTAGTTATATACAATGTTTGTATGTCTGAACAACGGACAAACACACCAACAACAAGATGATAATAAAAATATTCATAAAAAATATAATTGTAAGCATATCAGTTTTTCCACACAATTACAATAATAATATGCAGATGATCATGAATATATCTCGTATAAATGCTATACAATGAAAAAAAAAGGACTTATAATTTAAGTATAATTTCTTTATTCTAATTTTTATTTATTTCTTTTCTTTAATATAGCTATAAGATTAAAAAAATTTTGACACCTGCATACCGTGAATTCTATTAATATATTCTAACTATATGTTATAATTTAGGATATCACTATAATATTTGAAATTATGGGGTTAAGTTACTTATCCTATTCCCTATAGTTCACGAAGTATGACGAAGATTTTTGTGTCGAGATTGTTTTGTATTGGGCGTTTGATGATAACATAAATGATGTCAATTTTGAAATAGAAATTTCTGATAAAATTTCAAACCCGAACGCGGAAGTATTGTCTTTGTTAAATATTTTTATAAATAAATAAAATTTAATAAGAATAACTAAAATTTAATAAGAAAAAATCCATTACAATAATTGAAAAATTTAATGTAAAAAATTTATGGAAAACAGTTTGACCAACATTATTTTTCATTAATAATTTTTTAATTACTTAATAATGAAAACAAATTAAAACAAAGAACACATTTATGTAAACGTTTTATTTTATGGCTATATTTTACAATATATATAGAATTCGCATCAATTATACGTAAATTTAACACCTGATTTGTTTTATATGTAATCTGTTACAAACTACTAAGGATATATCATTAATATTTTCAGTGTTCTCGATGTATAGTTTTTCACCATTACACTACGTTCGTATACCCTGCAGGTGAACAAAGTATATATTGTATTATAACATTATACTGTGACCAAGGACTATAGAAATATAACTTTATTCATATATATATATATAGGACATATACATAGGAATATTAACTGAATTTAGAAAACTATTATATAAAATATAATTTATTGACCATTTAGATCAGGAACACAACATGGTTTAGTGGAAGAGGTTTTTACTGAAAATTATAGTATTCGTATAAACTCGAACGTCTATATTGATCGATTTTGTTTTCCCTGAACATCTATATCCTATATTATTATTCATTTAGACGTGTCATGTGAATTGATATAGCTCAGACATATAACTAGTCAATCCTGTGTAAACAATTTTGTATTTCATTTTTAGGCATATATTATTTATAACAAACATTACGGTCTAGTTGAAAAATTACTCTGTATATTGTACATATGTGAGTATTTAACAATTGACTTGTATGATCTCATAAAATATTTATTTATTTATTTATTTATTCATTTATATAGTCTATAATGTTGAGTGTGTATATGTGTGCATAGACATATATAAATAGACATTGTTAAACTCTCATTGCATTAAACTAAAGTTTTCCTTGTTATGACTGACATAATTTGATAAAGAAATACTATTATATAAATTCGATATCAATATTTTTTGCAACTCTATTGTCATACATTAAAAAGACAAATAGTTCAAATTGTAATGTCTGGTGGAATAAGACTATATAGTCCCAACCAAGTGACAAAAACGTAACAGAAATTCACCACATGTGGTCAAGTGTTATTGTTTATTTGTAATTCTTAGTCATTTTTGGTTCAATGCACAATTTAGTCGTTCAATAAACAAAATCAATGGTTGTTGAAAAAATGTTTAAGCGACACCTTCTTGATATCCCAACAAATACACAGCATTCTTTTCGTGAATATTTAGTTTTTGCCTATATTATGGTGTAATATTGTAGGATTGACGCACAATTTCTTGTGTTTTTGAAATTTTTATCAATTTTCGAAGTCATTTTCTTTAAATCCATTACTATATACTGCAAGTTGATCTAATGATCGATAATGTAATGTAATGTTCTTTGCTATACACGACATCTTTAACGTATATGTTAATTAATAAGAATATATGAATGTTCATTTTAATTTGTAACTATATTATAGTGACATCATTATGAAAACTATATATTAAGTATCAATAGTTAGGAATGTTTAGAAATAATCTTTACATATAGAAATCAAAAAATTTTAATTCAAATATTTTTATTCGAATTTTGTGTCAATAATTCAAATTTTTTCTTATGCCAACAAAACAATAAATGTGAATTGTATAATTTCATCAATCGGAATGCCATATATATTTCTTCGGTTGATGAGACCATGGTAAATTAAATTAATATATATAGAATTGTTCAAATGTTTTTTTTCAATTTATTTTACCTATATTCCATAATAAAAATATACACCTACACTGAATAGTAATAGAAATATTTATAAAAATATGAATTTCGTAAATTGTAAATAAAATTTTAATGAATATATAACAAATGTTTCCTTTTTTTTTTATTTTTGTACTTGTATCCACACACACACACACACATACATATATAAAGTGAAATGACCTATTCTTTAATAACTTTTATTTACGTACATTTTTCTTCATAAATAAATAATCCTTTATACATATTGGAAAAAAAAAAAACGAAATAAAATAATAAATAAATAAATAAAATAAAAAAATCCTTTTTACATATATATACGAGAATATACAGAAATTTTCTATTTTTATTATTTTTCTTCGTGTTTTATATTTAATATTTTCATTTGTAAAATTTTATTTTGGTTTATTCAAATATTTTACATATATACATTATTTTATATATTATTGATATTGTATTTTGTATATATTTTTTCTCAATTTTTTCTGAAGAAAATCTTTCAATATATACTTTATTTTATAATATATTGTATTGAATATATAAATATATAGCTTCTTTTTTTTATAATTGTCAATATACTACTTTATGTACAGGGTGTTCGGCGGGAAGGTTAATTATATACTTTGTTTGGCCGCTATTTTGGTAAACATGAATTTATATTTGGCAGTCGTGAAGTATAGAAAATTTATTATTAAATAAGAATACTGTTTAAATGGTAAAAACATGTTATCCATATATCAATCATCATATTATTGTTACGATTATAATATGATTACGATGCATTGCCATTTAAATGGATAAGTAAATAAGTAAAATAATTTGCTTTTATTATGGTCAACAGAAAATCCTCGAATCATTCATCATTTGCATTCATTAAAATTGAAAGTATATGATATAGTATGTGGTATGGAGGAATAATTGAACAGCATATTTTTTTTAAAGATGAACGTAATGTTAATTTTTGATACATTTTTCACACCAAAATTGGATGCTTTCGGGTCGATTAACAGCCCGGCTTGCAACTTCACACGCACTGTAATGACTGTAAACTTATATGTTAAATTTATTCAACAGCCTATTAAGTAGATTAATATTTTGATCATATTAATAACAAATGTTCTACGGTAAAGTTTTATTAAATATATTTTAATCTAAGCTACAGTTAAAAATATTACGGTTGATTCTTTCTTAGTTAAATCGATTCGAATTATTAAATTAAAGGATGTGTCTGTTAAATAATAGAGTTGCATATATATTTTTCAGAAAAATAGTCTAATGTATTAACATTCTGAATTAATTGAACGTTAAATTAATAATCAGTGGGTACTTTCGGTTGCAATTTAAGCAATATACAATTTACCATAGAAATCAACCAATGGTCTCTGTTAAATAAAATTTATTTTAAGTAAAATTTTAACGCCCTAAAAAGTATATATGGTATATCAAAATTAACGAACTGTTGGTAAAATATGTATTTTTCATTCATTTAAAATAATATTTTTTTATAAATCGATGTAAGGAATATTTAACTTAAGGGTTCCGTTGATTTTAAAAGCATTATTTAAAGATTTTTCCATAATACGAAAATTTAACGAATCGAAAACCGTAAATTTAAAGGTTTATAAGAAATTAATTGTTGAATTAACAGTAATTTTCAAAGAAATTAATTTTTTTTTTGTGTACAGTCAATGTTATACAATGGAGTTACTGGGAAACTTGTGATGTCGATTAACTTCCACGGCAATTAACAGCTCGTACTTCTTTTCTCGTATATGGGGTTGCTCAAAAGAGGAAGTTTTATGCCAACAAAAAGAGAAACACTTTAGCAACTTAAACAAAACAAAATTAATGATATATCGGTTGGAATTTATGAAAATGTTATAAAAAAATATAGTCATGATTTCCCATAGGCATATAACAAAGGCGAACATTTAGCTGACATTGTCTTTGTAATGCAAAAACCGTCATTAAAACACCATTTAAACCATTTTCTTTTTATTTTGCAGTTGAGTTAGACAAAAATTAAGTATGGTATAAACCTTTACGGTGACCACCATGTACAGCAACTTTTATATATGTATATATTGAAAAAGAATTATTTTGATGTAACAAAACATCAAATACATTGTATATATACAAAATATAAATACCTATTTCCTATATATTTAGTTTGTCTTTGCGTAGGTATATAAACTTATATACAATATATAAGAAAAAGAAATAGAAAAAAAAGGGGTTGACAAAATTTAAAATTAGTATTCATGATATGCTATGCAGACTAGAGGTTGCTTTAAGTTAATATCTGTCAATATAAAATATACAATTTTCTTTTATTTTCAACACAATTTTTTTTTTTTTTTTCAACAAGTTTTATTATTATTATTATTTTTATTATTTATTATTATATGATTTGAAGGACAGCTTTTATATATATATATTTGAACGAAGCGTTAAATATATATATATTTATGTATTGAAGAAAGGTAGATTTACATTTTGTAATTACATAAGGACAGAATTTTTTATCAGATTTATTTATAAATTTTTTTTTTCTTTTATTTACTTATATATTATAATATTAAAATTACTTTATTTATATAATATGTATATGTAGTGCGCCTTCTGCTTACGTAGAATAAAAAAATTCCAAATAAAATTATATATAATTGTTATGCAGTGTTTGTAGCATCGTCAAAATGTATATATAATATATATATATCTTTATATAACTTTTTTCACATCGATCAAACAAAATGTTAAAGTAAAATATAAAAATAAAATACTATATTATATAGCAAAAGAAATTATATGTTGTAAATTATACTATCAATATATTATAAATATATAATTATATTATTATGTGTCCGTGTACGCGTTGCATATTATAATTTAATGATCATATTTCGTATATAAATTATATTTATTTAATTTTTATCTTTTAAAAGTAATATATTTTTTTTATGCATATAAATTTGGAGTGTCTTGCTCGTAATATATATCATATAGTATAAAATAAATATATATTTATATGAGAACATTTTTTGTATACTAAAAAAGAAGAAAATTCTCAGTGCGATATTCATAAACAATTTTTTGTATTTAAATTGCATAATAAAGTAATATAAGAACTCTATATATATATATATATGTGCTATATGGATTTGGATATTTAATATATATATAATGATTATAAAGTGTGATCCAATTTTACAATTTGTATATTTACTAACATTTCAATATTAATATATTTTAATATTTATTCTTTTTTCAACTTTTTTCAATTTAATTGTATAGAATATTATTGTAAAATGGCCATCGTCCTTATGCTGTTATAGCCAAACTATATTATAGTAAATATTATTATTAATATAATATTTCATTAAATTTGATGTAATTTTGATGGTTTTTTTTTTTAATGATCTCAGTAAAATCGGTAAAATAAAAATAATGATATTCATAAATATTGTATTTTTTGAGAAAGTTATATAATGATTCTTATTATATGCATATATATAAAACCATACATGTAATTCAAATATTGAACCTCTATATACATATATGGTATATATATATATAAGAATAGAGGTAGAATCAATATCTGGATTAATGAAAATCAATATAAATCATATTTGGTTAAGAAAGGATATTTACCACAAAACCAATGTGATTGAAAAAAGTAAGTTTTTTTTGTCAAGGTGAAAATCCAAGATAATTGTTATCAAACTTGCGGCACAACAAGATGGTACGAATATGTCGTCAACAAGATCATGTTCTTATATGGATAAAGTTCATGATTATACATTTGTCCATATTTAATGTTAACCCCGTTAATTTTGTATATAAGAAATAAAGTTTCGATAAACCATACAATTGAAAACAATGTACAGCACCACCAAGGCTATATTTAATTTGAATAATTTTATGTTGAAATAGAAATTTTAAAAAAATATATAATAGAAAAGAGCTATGTTACGAAAGCAAAGAGATAAAGCACGGACTAAGGAATACTATCCGATTCGCATGAAAAATGCACCCTTGTAGTCACTATTAAAATTTCATCAGTAGATAAATAAAAATTGATATAACAAAATGCTTTTTCCACCAGTTTATATGCACATTAATCATTATACTATATATAGATTAATAATAATATTAATATTATGATATATTTTAATGTAGGACCCTCTACAGAAATACTCTTCTGATGGACACTATTAAATAATATTATTATTAATCTATATATATATATAGTCTAATGATAAACGATATGCACATAAACTTGTAGAAAAAGCATTTTAAATATTTTGTTATAACCAAATTATAATAATTATTGTAAATAAAAATTGCCTAATTACTGTTGCCAAGGTATATTAATAATAATATTATAATAACAAATAAATAAAAAATTCATAAAATTCATAACAAATTCCCAAAATGCAGTACATTCATGTGCGATCAAGCAATTTGCAGTTAAATGCACGTTTCAAAAAAAAAAAATCATCGAACATATAATACTGATACTATTAACCAGATCACAATTTATGAATTTTCCGAAAATCTCCAGCATTTCTGCTTAAATCATATATATTCAACAAGTATGTGTCAGCACCACATAAAGTTTCATAAAATTCATCATAAAGGACCAGAGATAATAACAAGTAAGAATTTCACCCTTGAATTATAGCATATATATATTCTGACAATTTATCGCTGTTACCATATACATATAAACATATGTCAATTGACACACTTTTTGAATCCCTATACCTTCAACGGTGTGAACTATATACCGATTGATTATCCTGATAAACAACAAGTCATCGTATCAGTAAATTGAGTCAGTCTTCTTTATATTTAAGCATATGTTTAAAGGTTATTTGGACTGTCTGCGGTAATGACTTAATACAGTTATTAAAATTTAATTTATATAGAATAGAGAATATTCGTGTCCGAAAAATGCCTATACATTAAATACAAACGCAAGTATACTGACGTCAATTGACAATATTCATAAACTTTCTAAATTCTTCGAATATTTTATTATTAAATATTAATTGGATCACAGTGTAAATATAATAAAAATATATATATTTTTCTAAAATAAAATAATAATTTATTCCTAATATATAATTCTCATAAGAGTCATAAAAAATAAATATATGCATATGCATAAGAAAATTTATTGATTTTTATATTATTATATTTAACTGGAATATAATAGTTAAAATTTAATTTTTTTATAAATTGATATAATAAAATTTGATATTTTTGATATAATACATTCCTCCTCTTTACATACGTATATTGTTTATTTTGTTATTAACAATTACATGGTGTGTTAGTTTTATAACAAATAATTATGCCAATATATATTTTGGGCTGCATTAAATGTACACCAATGTAATGTAATCTAATTTAGTATTTTTTTTGAACGCATACACACACATTTTGTAAGTGTAGTACAACCATTCTGTTAAGAGTTGTAGTAAGTGTGTAAAGTATTGAATCTATCATTATTAAATAGCATGCTAATAATATAATGAAGAGAGTGGAACAAAACCACTTTTAGCATATAATGCAATGGAGCTACACAAATTTATGATAATACCAAAATTCATAAAATGCATGCATAATTCTATTAAGGTGACCCCACCTGTTTCTAAATTCTATTATTATATTTTTACCGATATATAGTTTATTTATAGTTGTTAATGCTTTTTAAAATGTAGTACCATTTATCTATACTTTTTATAAATGTTATTTACATAATACAAACAGAATTTTTTATTATTGTCATTCCAATCGTCGTATCCATATATCTATTTTTTAAATAGTATCTTATACATATACATATATATATATAGATGCGTTTGACAAAACACAGATTAAGATAACATCATCGATAAATATCGAGAAGAAAAAATAATAGTGATAATAATATATAAAATATGCAGATAAATATTATTTATTTATATACAAAATATATATTTATAAACATGACCGCATATACATATATGAAAGTATTTATATATAAATCACAGTAAAACTGGCTATATATATATATGTTATATCCAATATAAATATACTGCAGTATATTCATATTCAATTGTAAAATAGTACATATCGGTTTATTATTATTATAGTACATATATACGCATCCATATACCATATATATATATGGGAGGGAAAATAAAAAAATAAATGTAAAGAATTATATTATCTCTTCAGAGAAATCGGATTAAAATCATATTTACTGTCAAAGTAAACGTTATATTATGCGGAAGGTTTTTAAGCCTATTTACGTGATTTCTTCAATACTTCTATACTCTCGAATTATATACCTAAACAACATATTTATATATATTACATTCCATTCCGCATGTTATCGATTTACCTATATATATATCATTATATATGATATAATATGTAAATCGTAATAATATCAGGTATATTATATATAAATATATACTTTCTCCAATATACATATCATACAATCGAGAGCGTGATATTTCATAAACATGCGAAAATAATTTATTTGATTGAAAATACAATTGTTAAATTAAATATATATAATATATGTAGATACGCGAGGTATATATATATGATTATGTGTATGTATAAATATAGACCTATATACATTATATATATATTATTTTACAAGCAGATGAATATCATAAATTCATATTAATATGTATGTACCAACATTGGTACATAACATTGGTATGAACTTTATAAAAGTGTATTTTATTAAAATTATTTACAAAATATATATGTATGATAAAGTAAATATTACAATAGCTATATAAATAATAAATATACTCGTATATATGGCATGTGTAAAACTCCTCTGCTTTTTTTTCATTTTTTACTCTGACAATATATAAAAATAATGTAAAATGGGCTAAATAAATATGAACCTTTCAATATTTTTTCAAATATAAATCGTTATCATCTGTGTATTATCGCATTTCATTTACATTATGTACAATATATAATAGAGACACTCGTATATATACGGGCAAATACAGATATATATATAAATATATTTTTATTTTAACTATATCTCCATTGTAATTGAATTTATATTTGTATCATTGTATTGCACAGAATATGATCGACAGTTTTATTTATATAAATATGTACTGAAAATAATAGTTTATATGACAACAATTAAAAGGATATAATGCAATATTAAAAATTTATTATAATATTATTATTATTATTATTATATGAAATGATCACAGTGTTTTTCTTTTCCTTCACCGGTTGGCTTTTAATTTTTAATATCACAAATATCTCTTTGCGTTCGATATCGACAACATTAAACAATAAAGTGCGAACAAAAAGTTATGATCGTTTCATTTCACAGTGATCTATCGCTACCAGTGTTACCCTATATATATATATCTTATTATACATATTTGTATAGATAAATGTATAATTATTTTAATTTACCATATAAATGATGAACATTCAGAAAGAATCCATACAAGTTAATAATATTATATATAGTAGATTCATGAATGGTATTATATATACATTTATATTATGTGAATCCTCATCAAGGATTATTATTGTATTTTATATAAGTGTATATGTATATAAATTATTATATATACAACATTGAATATATGCACATATTTGTGGTGTATATCAATTATGTATTACAATAAAATTGCATTTAAATCTATTTATATACAATAAATTGATAAAATAATACAATTGAAATAAATGCTTATTGACATATGTATCATCTATGCACAAAATTATGATAGAATGAATTAAAGAAATGCAATAAAATTTAATTTGAGAAAAATATAAATTACTAAAAAATCTTATGAATGAACATTATATAATATATATTTTACTTGTTAACACAATATACATATATATATAAACATATCAATATATATATATATATACTGTCAATAATTTGAATAAAATATATTCGCAGATAAAACATGTTTCAATATTATATTTATCAATTTTCCAAACTTAAATATATATATATACCATTGCCATTGTATACACATTATTACATATTTTATCTTTTCTTCTATATTTCAACTGTATATTATCTT
The DNA here is from genome assembly GCA_910594885.2 of Bibio marci. Taxonomy (NCBI): domain Eukaryota; kingdom Metazoa; phylum Arthropoda; class Insecta; order Diptera; family Bibionidae; genus Bibio; species Bibio marci. The sequence continues at coordinate 44,078,002 of OU343117.1, forward strand.
ATATTTCTATTATTGTATGTACTATATAGCAACACGAATATGTTAATATAAAATCAATCACATCTACAATGCATTCTACAATGTATCCCGTATATGTATATTTTACAGAAACAAATTGTAAATCGGCTTGATGTAATTGAGTAACATTGCATCACAGTATAGTCAAATAGTTTTTTTCTTGCATATATACATTTCGATTAAATTTATTTAATGTATTCATTCATTGTATAGGATGTTGTTCACTTTAGTATATAGATTTTTCCAAATATAATTACCAATAATACAAAACTATTCCATATATAAATGATTTTAAATTGTATTAGTATATAAGCATAGTTTATTGAAAATGTTCTTATAAATGTATATATATAATCGACTGTAGAATTGTATTGATAAATATAGATGACCGAAAATATAAAGTTTCATGGAAGGAATAATGTCAAATTTCTATAGAACATATTAGAATATAATTTGAACAACGTTGTTGTATTTTCTATTACATATATTCAATAATGAATGGATATATTATTTTTAATTATATAATATATATATATGAATTTGAAAGTTTCATCTTTAAGTTAAGATCAAAATGTAGCGTTACATAAGTATCTTATATGAGATTTTGAATAAGACAAAAACTTTGACCAAGATGAAGCCTTGATAATATCAACTGAAAAAGTTTCATCATGGCAAAATAATGTACATACAAATTGATGGAATTGTGCAACTTAGGAACGGTTATGCAGTCATTATAGCTGTTATTTGATATACATATAATAATTTCCTGTTGGAAAAACTGTCATAGAATATCATAACGCTGCACACAATTTTTTCCATTCAATATTTGGCAAAAAGAAAAAGTTCGCTTCCATCATTACAAAATTGATTATCATCATATGGAAACATAATATATTAATTACAAATAAATATATAATATTCATCATCCTCTATTTATATTAAAACAAGTGTTTCTTTTTCATTGATTATTTCATGATCGCATCATAAAATATATACGAATTACAGTATTAGAAGGATTAATCTATATAAAATCAAGAAGATTGCTATATAATCACAAAAATTATATGTATATAACCTATCATTGCCACTTGATGATGATGTAAAACTATATACGATACAACTTCACTTTTTATATGATTTTTATTTTATCCACTCTTTACTATTTTTAATGCTAAAACATTTTTAGATATAAATTATGAATTTCAAAAACACCAAATACATATATTACAATTTTTCTTTTCGAAACGCTGTTTATAGAACAATTGCTTATATGTGTGTCGTATCTCTAATTTAATAGAATTTCCATTAATTTATTGAAATCGCAATAATATAATACATATTTTAATATTTATAATTTAACATTTATATAGTATTTCTCTGCAATAATCATAAATAAGATTCATTATCTGTTTTTTTATTTATTTGTTATATTACCGTATATTGACGATAACGTTATATACCACCTTATGCAATAAAAATAAAAAACGATTATAATGAAATTATGAATATTTATACGATTCACCTATACCTACTACTAAAGGGGTGTCCAATAAAGACACTTACACCAACACAAACGATATCGCAATATATAAGTATGGAATATATAATATATCATTTAATAAGCGACAGTCACCGATACATTTCATTTAGCATATAGATTCACCTTTTGATCGATCCCTTAATGGAAAACCATCTAATGTTTATATACAAAAAATCGACGGCTATGCACGCACACATACATAGTATATGAGTATTATATCCACACAAAAAAAAAAAAAAAACATTGTTTGTATCGTGTCTACACAATGTCAACAAATAACAACACAGAGGTTTAATAAAATAAAAAAAATATAATTGAAAACAATGATAGTAATATTTTTATGTACCTTATACCTATATTAAATTACATGAAATTCAATTTAAGATAGAATTTATTTATTTATTTATTTTTTAGCAAAAAAAATAAAATAATCGAATTTTTCATAATTTTTAATTTAAATAATGTATTATAATAAAAAGAACAAGTCTAATATTATAACAAAAAATTAATAATAATAATAATAGATAGCATAGATTTTAAATTGAAAATTATATAAATTTATTATTATATCTCATATGCGGGCGAACAGCATGTGTATGCCGATAGAGTGGAGTGGATTCTATATAAATATTATTTATTTTTTGTAATAAATGTTAATTTAATTGTATTTTTATACTATACTCGCAAATGTATTGATGATATTGATATTGATTATATTTATTAATTTTATGTAAATTATAAATTATTTGATTGTAAAATATATATATTGTATAATATAAAGTAAAACCTATTGAATTGAAATTTCCTATATACAATATATAAATTGTCCATTAAAATGCTCATTAAATTAATTATCATATATTAAAATAGATTTTCTATATATACATATTAATTAAATTACAATATATTTTCATTAATTATAAGCTCTATATTAGATACTTATTTCCTAATTCTAATTCAAATGTATGTATAAAATTTAAAATTGTCCTATATTTATTATTATATTTTTTTGCCCGATTACTACATTGGCGCTCCACAATGATACATTTGTATACTACACCGTCATCAAAGAAGTACCCATATATACATTTACGGAGGTAAATGTTCATCGGTTGAATGGGCTATAATAAATTATCGTATATATATAAAGAAACAGCAATGATCGAACAGAATGACGGAAGCTGGACACCGACGGAGTAGCAAGTACCAAAAAGAACTCTAAGATAAGGTTATTAATTGCAAAGGTTATTTTAAACTAAAATATCAAAATCTAATTTTTTCGGGACGCATAACGTATTATTGAAGTGAGGAAGTGTATATTTATATAGTTAAATCTTTTTACATAAACTTAATAATGCCTTATCGATATTTATAAGCGCGAATAAAATAAGGCACACAAAAACCCACACAATTTGTTCATATCAATACATATATAAATAAATAGATATGCCACCTTTTTCATGCGAAGAAGGATATATATGATTTTAATTAAAAAACAGTGATGTTTGCAAATCTATTCAATTTTATTTATTTTCATTCTGTTTTCTATTTTGTATGCTATTTTTTCCAGTTTTTCCATTTACATGAAGAAAATTGTGTGTGCCGGTACGGTATTATGTTTTAAATTTATTATGTTTTATATATACAATATATGTGATTTACCGATTTAATTAATGATTAGTGAGTAATCTTATTTCTCATAATATTTTTCATATATACACGGGAATTTCTGCTATATTTTATGGACATAATTTAGATAATCTCAATGTGATTTATTTTTGAATTTGTGTGGAATTTCAATAGCTTTAGATTTACTATGAAATTTGAAATTTAAATTTTAACCATAACATCGTAAATCTATTTATTTGGTATTTAGAAAAACAGACGCCTTCTCCGCTTTTATTATACATATTACATTTAAATTACCCGGGTGTGATTACAAAATTAAACTTGAGAAATATTAATGCTTTTTTCAAAGTAGTTATCCTATCAAATATGTTCGTTTTAGAACACTATGTTAATTATTTACAATTAATTTATTAGTAACATAATTGAGGATCACCAATAATTGTTTATACATAGAATCAAATTACGTATAACATTGAAAATATGATCCGTTGATAACATTTTACAGTGTTTTAACGATGTCGCTACACAAACACAGCACACTCACACATACACACTTTGGGGTTATTAACATCATATAAGACATAATTGAATTAATGAATATAACATCTATATATATCGAAATAAATATTAATTTACCAACTTTACTGTACATAATGTTTTGTGTTTGAACAAGAAGTATTCCAACGAGGAGCATTATTGTGGCGGTGTAAATTGACACGTATATATATACACATATCTTTTTACAATCATCAATAAATATTACAATTTTTATTAGTTTTTTGGAAAATTTGGCAATTATATATAGTTGAATAATTTTTTAATTTAAATGTATGACAAATTAATAGATACAAATAGATTAACTAAATTGTTATTTGAGAGATGGTACGGAAATTGGTAAGGTGTATAGAAATCTGAGAATTTGTGGATCGATAACACTTCTATTATTTATTGCAGATATATCTGCTATATATATATATTCCGTGTGTAAATATATAATATTATTACAAAATTGTTAATTGAAATTATCTAATCTAATTTAAATTCATCATTTATTTATTCATAATCATAGAAGATTTTATTATACATAAACACAATATAAAATTATTATATATTAAACTATACGCATTATATAATTATAATATCATTTCATTATCCTACATTCATCATCATTTATTTTTATTTATTTATAAAAGTTGTGTTTTTGTTCTAATTTATAAATAAAATGTATTTTTTTTTTTGTATTGTATTATAAATTCATATTATAAATAATCATCATTATTATATAAATAAAGAAATCGTGCAGATAATATTAAAATATATATATATATGGAAAGAATTGTAATAAGAGTGTGTACGTTTGTGTAAGTGTATATGCAATGTATTTACTATATAAATCTCTATCTAACTATATAGCTGCATATTTCTTATCATCATATCATCTACATATAATATGTAACATTGATAATACAGGTATTAATGATAATAAAATTAAATGTTTGGAAAACTATATAATAATGCGTATTTTTGTGCAAAACTTTACTTCTTTACTCTATACCACGTACATGTCTATACTATTAACTTTATATATTCCTTAATACATTATACCACTGGTAATTTGATAATAATAATAATAATAATATAGCATACGGTCGCACATCAAACCAAAATAAGTAAATATAAGTAAATGCGGCAATGTAGAATATAAAATAATGTATATTAATTTAATTTTCACAAAATTTGTTTTCATTTAGTTATACGGCTGTTTTTGGTTGTGTTTACATATACCAAAAATTATATAAAAATATATATACGATTATACACGCAAATACAGCAGCCCCTATACATATAATAAATCGTATAACCTTAATATTTATTTTTAGCTTTTGTGAAAATTTAAAATAATATCAACAGATTTATCATTATTTATCGTATATAAAATGGTGTGTGTCTGAGTCTATATGGTTATATATTTGTGTGTGTGTGTGAGACTCTGTTTTTATTTATATATAAAATATATAATACCTCTAAAATATATTTATCCTTGTATATAAATAATATATATTATAGATTATATCCATGAACAATGTGTTGATTTTTCAATTGCTTTTTCCCACATGAAAAATAATCTGAAAATCCTTTTAAAAATATACAGAGTCACCAGTCACCAATATATTGGAAGAGTATATAAATAATTTATTCTTTATTATTATTATTATTATTATTATTATGGTCTTTTTTTTGTTATTCATTTTTTTATTATGTTTATTTATTTATTTATTTATTTATTTATAATGGTTAGAATTTAATCAAGTGAAAATTATTTTTTAGTCAATAATACAAAACTGAAAAATTTAGATATGGAATATTATTTATTATAAGTTATATTTATACACACGTATATATGTTATATACCATACATACAATAAAAAATATGACGTTATGTTTGTAGTATATATGAAGTATTGATTTTGAATTGGTTCACAAAGAAAAATTTCCCATACACAGTATAACTATAACTAAAAATAATATTTTGAAGTTGATTTTTTTTTATTTATCTCATTTTCATTTTTCATTTTGTATTTATATATAAAATTTATTTCTTTGTATACGACCGCGAGACGGTATGTTTATTAAACGATTAAATAATAAGTTTTATATCCGCGTTATAAATTATAAATATAGGATGAAATCAAAGAGAATAAAAATGAATATTAAAGTAATTTTTATTTAACAAATTATTTAACATATAGACCTTGTATTTTCTACCTTTAGATATATATATGTTAAAATAAAGTCTAACGAAATTTATGACTAAAACTTCAAAAGATACTATGGTTCATAATACATACATATAATTGTTCCAACTGGATAAAAACAATTAATGTTGATTATTATTTATAGGATTTAGAAGTGAATAGAATATCGGTGCGGATGATAATATACCAGGGCAGTCACAACTGAATTATTGTTAGTATATGAGCGTGTTGAATTTATACACCGCATTCGCCTGATTTAGTATCCTACTGCAATTTCTCAGAAATATACACATATTAAATTATAAGTGTGTTATTTTGATGATATTTCGGCCATAAAACCCGCTTCGATGCGTGCCCCTCAACAGGAAATTCGTGCAAAATAAAGTAGAACAGGTATTCGAATAATTATGCGAAATAACTATTGTTTCTATTTAATTTTACAGATCCGCAGTCATAAAAATTCTTTGAAACGCTACGTATAGCAACGCAATATATTACCATATAAAATATACATAGAATAAGATTAATATGGTCATAAATACTCGGAATGAATATATGGAAAACTTCTGAATGCATATACAAAAAATAGCTCCGTAAGAAATTTTTTAAAATTATTAAAGTAAAAATAAGTATACAGAGAATTAGAATGAAGTTATGTTGGCAAAATTGTTTCAATTTATTTTAAATTTTGCATAAATATATTTTGGAATGAAAAATCGACGATATTTTGGGAATGCTTTAATTTATTTTAAACATTTCTTTTATATTATAGATAAGAATATGAGTTTGTGATTTTATTAAGAAAAAAAAACTTATCAAAAAGGTTTGTAATTTGAAAAGTTGATAATTCATGAAAAACTATTTTTGCGGAAAATTTAGTACATATTAGTTTATTAACTTTCTTTATTATATTATTTATATTTAACATATATTAGTTATATTAAATGCATATATTGTTAAACACGAAGCCCGTGATATGTTTTGTAACCGATGGTAATATATAGTTTTATTCTATAGTCTGTCAGTGTGTTTCAAGTATATATTCAAAATATTTCTAAAACCACAATTTTTTTTAACCATTTCTCATTGCAAAAAATTTGCATACGATTAATTTTTTTAATTATTTTATTTATTTAAATTAATATTATACTGTTGAAACAACAAATTTTATGAATTTATTATCTTTCGGTAATCGAAGCCTTAATTTTAAGGTTTTGAAGAGCCAATTATTATTATATGTTGAAATATAGATAATATGTAAAGAAAATAAACTCTATATATATTAAAATATGAGTTTTTATTGCGTTCGTGTATTATTAAAAAAATTAAATGTTTTTTGAAAAACTTTCGGAATTTAATTTAAAATCAATACAAATTTCTAAAGAATGAAATAAGTTCAATTATTTTTATATAAAGTAAAAATAAAAGTATATCACACAGCAAAAAAAATAAATTTATTTTATTTTCACTTGAGGGAAATTGTGTATTTTATTTCATTCATGTCTCATTTTGCATTTTGTTTCGCAATTCAAGAGTTTTTTTTTCTTTTTAAATTTCGTAATATCTAATAATAAAAGGAACCATGTGATCATTTAAAAAAAAATTAATATACAGATTCTTTGATATATATTTCAAATATAATTTGGAAAAATAAATTATTATAATTAGTTGTAAACGTTCTAAATTACATGATCGAATATGAATTGAAATTTATTTTTTTTATTTTTTTGAATTCAATTTATTTTGTTCAATTGGAATGCGCAGCTGAGACCTTTATAAGCACAGCAATGGTAATATATAGACAAAATTATTTATGCACATATTGAATAGAATTTTATAATATCATTTTGTGGGACTGTATTACAGTTTGTATTAAATAAATAATTAAATATAGTTGAATTTCTTTTAAATTAATTTTTCATTAACATCAACAATATATAATATAGCACTGATAATTTCAAGGATATAGTTATCCTTTTTTCTTATATTATTATTAAAAATATTAATATATAACAACTTTATGTGCATGCATCACAAATGTATGATGCAAGTGCAATAAAAGGTAAACAAAAGAAACAAATGTATTGAACATATTATGTATTTTTATCAGATGGATAAATAAATAACTATAAAATTAGTTATTATTTTTCTTCCTATTTAATATACTTTTTACTCTATTTATAGTTACTCTGCATTAAAATCTATATAATAATAATAGGCATACAAAAAATGTCTGAAGGATTTTCCATTTTCTATCCTTTAGTATAATAGTTCTCTATATTCATAAGTAAAATTGTTATAATAATGTTTATACTTTTCATTCTAATAAAACATGTTTCAATTGTCATTTACAGAACACCAATTTATTTATTTATACATATAACTTTCAATATGTCATATTCAGTTAATATTTTTTATTTTATTAAGATGATTATAATAGTTAGTTTTCTTTATTATAAATATTGTATGTATAAAAATATTTTAAAACATTAGTGTTTTGTTTTTTTCAATATAGGGTAAAGAAATTTTATTTCAGACATAGCGAATTTTCTTTTACTAAATTATTATTTAAATTATATGAAAAAAATACTATAAATTCATATTAGAAAGTTGTTAGAAAACGACCTTAAATAAAATCCCATGCGCTGAATATATGCATGTTTACACTAATTTGGTTAAGTTCTGACATGGTTGTTTAACGATATTTTTTCAGAGTTTCCATATAAGAATTCTAATGTGAATTGAACAATTTGCCAGGTTTCTATATACACTCTCAAAATTGAAGCATATTCAATAAAGTATCTGTTTTCTCGTAGATGAATATTTACTATATTTATTATAATAGTACAAAACTTAAATATGTTTCCCATTTACTTTTTATTGTACAATGTAGCATATATTTGTGTTTTGTAAAATATTTTTAGATATAAATTTCTTTTAAATGATGACTAAAAAAAAATTACGTATAAACGTAATAAAGTATACGCTTATAATTTATAATATTGGCAAAACAATCAAAATCAATAGACTAAGATAGCTTGGGTACGTGTCACGTGTACATATGGAAAAGGAAAGTTTGCCAAAAAATAAAAAAAACAGTTGATAGGTAATCCAGAAAGATGAAGCAGAATCGGTGGACCTAAAGCTAGATGGCTAGTTACAGTATAAATTTCGATATTAAGATCCTTAAAATTCGAAGACGTTAGCTGCAGATATAGGACCGGTTGGATAAGCGTGTTGGAGAAGACAAAATATATTATATAAATAAGTTTTTTTTCTTTAAACGCATAAATAAAATTTTTAAAATTAAAAAACGTTATGTAATATTTTGTTATACATTTTTTTTAAGGAATCTTATCAATATATTTATAAATAATTTAACAAATATATGTTTTTTTAAGGAGTTTATACATACGAATTTTCATACAAAAGCGCGATAAGTAAAATCATATCAATTTTCATTTTGCATAACATATATTCAAAAAATGTTGTAATGTAATAAAATTTGTATAGAAATATAGATATTTCAGTGAAGCCAGTAATTTTATATTATTTTTTCATATATTTTAAAGACAGAGTAATATAAGAATTATGCATACCATACCGTATACGTACACATATATCCGCCCACATATACATATTTTATGCATATTATAAGCTATATTTGCGGAGTATGAAAAATATGTACTCATTAGATTTAACTGAATTTAACTATTATATGTATATACTTCAATAATAAGCGTTGACCTTAAGTATATCATCTATATATTTATATATACATATCATTTAGAATCAACATGCATGTACATATATATTCCCAAAATAATAAATTAAATATAATGAAAGTTATTAAAATGAATTGTTTTCCCAAAAATCTATATAATGTTTAACTAATATACGTATTATAATATAAAATAATCAAAATCAATAAATGTGTATATATGTAATACGAGTATATTTTGAGTATATCAATAAAAATATATGCGTATATAAGAAATATTTACAGATACGACTTATTGCAAATATATCGTACAAATAAATCGTTAGTATATATGATATGTACAAATAGAAATGAATAATATATATATACAGTGGCGTTGCGTGCATGTAAATCAGATAAACGCAGTGATTACCATAAAAAACTAATATTTTGTATCAATATTTTTGTCACTGGCCGTATTTTTTTATATACAATTGGTTAAAGTTTACTACAGTGTTTTCTTATGTTATAAATTAAAATATAGGTAAAATATCGCAAATATACTTTCTATAAACAATTAAAGTCCTATATATATATTATATTATATAACGATATAAACGATAATTAAAATGTAATAAATAAAAGGGTACTCACCAATTCACTTTTGCCCAAATTAGCCGCAATAGATAGGTGTCGGTAACAGAAGAATGAATATGCGCACATACAGTTCATTTTGCAATTACATTTCACAAATAACAAAATCGAACCGCGACACACATTTGCTATAGCTAAAAATACCAAAAAGAGAAATAAATTAATTTTAGTATTATTATTATTAGGTAAATTTAATAAATGTATAAAATGAAAAATCAAATAAAATACATTTATTTTATTACTTTTTTTTTCAAAATAATTTAGTACAATAAAAAAAATATAAATTCAAGAACAGCAACAAGAAGAACAACTACAACGACAAACAAAACAGCTATATAAAAAATTTTGTCACCGTGGCGTCACACACACACAATCAATTTTTTTTTTTTATTTTGCGTATGCATATAGGAAAAAGTCAAAATTTAATTATTAAAAAACTAAAATTTTATACCATCTTTTCTAATAAAATTAATTATTTAATAAATTGATAATTGTTGGGAAACAAATAAAATAAAAATAATTAAAACAATTACAATATTTAATGTATATTTTAATGTATAAAATATAAATGAATGAGGAGCACCACTTACCCATCATTAACACAAACAAGGAAAAAAGAAAGTTAACATTTATTGTAGGCATTTTTTAAACACACATTAACTAAACACTGTAATAATATATAGGAAATAAAGCTTAAATAATATTAAATATTAATATTCGGTTTATAAAAAATTAAAATAATATAGATTTTATTCATTAATTATTAAATATAAAATAATTAAATGATTAATATACAATTTTTTTTTTTTTCCTTTTCTTTCCATTTACTACGACGTGACTGACACAAGAAAAACAAAAACTAGCAATAATAAAAATCGAAATAAAAAATGTGACATAAAAAATTGATGACACATGAGAAAATAAAAAACAATTGAATATATTTCTGCTATATAAGAAATTCACATTTATTTTTTATTATTATCGTAATTTTATTTATAATTTAACGAATTTTCAAATTTAAAAATTTTATTTAATTTTAAAAATATATCAGTGTATACATTTTTTTTATTGAATGCTTAAATAAATAAGGAAAATGCGTATTATTTATTATTATTATGTGCATTTAAATTCAAATTTAATGGATGTTACATAAATTTATGATTTGAAAAAAATTTTTTCTAATATTGCAATTGTATTAAATTTTAATGATAAGTTATTTTTAGGTAATGGGATGAAAATAGGATTTGTTTACCTAATCGAAAAATTCAAGCGACGCCGCTGTATATATATATAATATATATATATCTTTATATAATATATCTATATATATATAATATACAATACATCATCATTCACTAATTTTTTTTAGTCTATTTTTCTTATTTTGTACATGAAAACCAAACACTATTAACCTAGTATATATATACATATATATATATAGATTATGTGTATTATTTACTTGCAGAAAATTTATTTTTATTGAGCTGGAAAAACCCTATCTAAACAATTCCCGAATTTTTGGTTTCCTTGAGGGATGGCATTATTGTCATAATGTTCATACACAATATATATACATATACGATTCATATATATATATATATATATAAATATATACTATGAATTAATGTACATAAGGTAGAGATATATACGTACGTTACGTTGTATAAGAAGTATTATTATTATATGTTTATTGTAATATACGCGTGTATACGAATAAATATACATTATAATCGTATATAAAAATAAAAAAAAAGTATTTAATATATAACAAATATTATTGCGTATTATTATCATCATCATATAGAATTATAGATTATCTATTCAATACCGCATATATATACAAAAAATATTACCATAAACAATATATCTATAAAAAATGGATTTTAATAGCATAAGGCAACATAACATTATAAACGCGAAGTTAAACTATGTATACCCTATCGGTCTTCTATTATTTCTAATTAAGTTAGACAAATGTTCGACATATGAATGGGATTCGTTGGATCATAATATAACAAAAATTATAATAAAAATTTTCACTGAGTTGGTACAATCTTATGTCCATTGCAATGGACGCCAATTCCGAAAGGGATATATTAATGTAATGTATAAATATACTTAACCAATGCCCCATACATATTTAAATTTAATACATATTACTATATAGCGGATGAGACTGCACAATGTATAACTCTATCCCAATTTTAATGATCGAACTAAATCTAATCTAACCGACATCTATTTATGGTATATTATCTATATGTATGTATGTGTGTAGTGTATGTAAAAATGTTCATAAATTATCTTATTATTAGATGAAATTTATAGAGCCGTTTTCGGAATGAAAATTATGAAACTATAATTCTTTAGTCACGATTAAATACTTCATTTCACATTATTCGTCATAGTATTTATTGACAAAAATGATTATTGAATTGCTAACTATAAATGATCATATATTTTTGATTTGAGTTAAATTTTCATACATTTATATGGTTTTCCTATCACATTTTCTTTTATATATTATTTACAATGAAAATTAAATATAAAAGAAGAAAACTGCACTATCGGTAAATATTTGTAAATTTCTTCCGCCTAATTTTATGTGAAACTGAATCCAAAATCCAATTGTAAATTTACAATGACCGCTATATGACCCAAAAATTGACAGATATTTGACAAATTTTGTTGTATATTGTTTACATCGTTATCGTTTGCAATTTTGCATTGCATTTGTTATTATATAGTTCTTTTTTTTTTTTTAGTTTTTTGAATAAATTATATTTTATTATTTAATAATTTATATTTTTATATAATTATATAATTGATAAGAAATATAACAAGCTATCATCTATCAATAATTCATAAATAAGGTAGTGTAAAAGTAAAATAATATATTAAGATTATTTTCTTTTTATCAATTAATGACAAATAATTCAATGAATTGCTAATTTTTTTCTGTTAAAGATTATAAAATTATTATTCAATAAATAAATTTTGTATTAATTAATTAATTTTTTGTGTTTATAATAGCCAAAAAAAAAATCGATGGATAATTTAAATGATGATTGTATTCTATTAATATTCAATCATTTTAATATTTTTGAATTATTACAATTGGAACAAGTGAATAAACAATTTAAAAGATGTGCTGAACAAAAATATCGTACATACAGGCATTTGTCAATACAATTGAGAACAACACAAATAAATAGAATGATGATGATATTCAAGCGAATAGGACAATATTTATTATCATTTGAATATAGCGGTGGACATTTAGCTGAAATATGTAATTCAAAGGTATTAACACCAATGACAGAATATTGTACAACATTAAAAACATTAAAGCTTAGCTATATCAGATGTTCACCCTATTTTGATGATGGATTTCGTAAAATAGCAGCAAACATTGTAACATTAACATTAATTGGTTGTTCATGTAGTACAGAATTTGAAGAAATCCTATTGAATTATGCAGTAAATTTACGAAATATTTATGTCAGCGGAAGTTGTGGTATTTCAATTGGAAATCTATCAAAATTACGTAATATTGAAAGAATTCAAACATTGTGTGGAACAATTACCGATTGTAATTATTTTAAAATATTTTTAGAAAATAATAATTTAATATATTTTAAATTAATTTTGGCAAACGGAATAACAAATGAAGAAGAAGAAAAAATACGAAAACTAATAAATGAAACACATCCAAATTTAAATTATGTGATAACTAAAGCATTACATCAAATATATTCGTGATAAAAATTATTTTAAATTGTTTTAATATTTTATTCTGGGTATTCTGGCAGCAGAGTAATTTTTGATTAGTTCAATGGAAAATTGTTAATAGTTGATAACGATATGGAAGATAGAAGAATTTATGCGGGAGATTTTAAAATATATAGTGTTTGTATGTTGATTGATAGCTGAGACATAGCTGAAGTGAACCTACCACAATAATTCGATTAGCTTTTAAGGTAGTAAATAAACATTACAGTAATATGGATAAATTACTACGAATAACAGTATATTTAATAAGTCACCATTTGATCTGTAAATATTTTTATGTAGATGGTTTTTAAACATTGTTAATCTATGAAGCGTGCAACACCATATTACTACTTCAAATATATTAACTTTATAATTTCATGAACAAACAAATGATAATTCAGTTGAGTAATTATTAGTATGAAAAAAACTACTTGTATTTCTTAACTGTGTACAAAAATTATTATTCTACTATTCATTGTCCGTCGGCTGTCCTAACGACGTGAGTACATAATAATATTCACCAATTGATCTGTAAATATGTTATAATTCAATGATTCTTATGAGTGAATAGTCCATAGCGATATGTGTGCAGACATTGTTAATCTCTGGATAGCGTCCAACACCATATTTTCAAAGCTATTCATTTTTTAACGCATTATACAATCAATTTTATAACAATAACATTGTGAATTTCAATTCAACAAAGTTATCTATATAATAAAACACCACAATTTTTAATGTTTGTAGTTTCAATGTATATTTTTATAATATCATAATAATTTTACAATAGAAGAATAATTTTCAATTAATTAAATTAATTTATAACAGTTTTTTTTTTCCTTTCTTTGATTATTATTATTATTATTATTATTATTTTAGTCTCATTAATAAATTTGTTTATATTTTTATTAAACAAGTGTATAATTTATATTCAATTATTTCTTTTTTAATTCTCTCATTATAAAACTGTAAATTAGTTAATAATAAAATGTAAAAAGAATAAAATAATAATAATAATAAATTTATATTAAAATGTATAAAAAAAATGTGTTACTTTATATGAAAATTAGTCGTCGGGAGTGTGCCTCTCTATCTATAGATAATCGTGTTTGTGTGTTATAGTTAAAATGTAGATATAAAAAAAAATGTGCAATAATAAACAACAGAAACGTTTAATTAAAACAAAAAATGTATATATAATTTGCTAATTCGTTTCATGTTTAAAAAATTAATTAAGTTAAATTATGCTATAAGAAAACATTATGTTCGACTTAATTCCATTTTTTATTCTAAAATCAAAGAATATCCATTAAAAAGAATTCTTATTAAAATTTTCATACTAAATATTTATTTTATTCATTTATCTATTTAATTTATTTTTGCTAATTATCGTTTAATTTGAATTTAAATTCATAAAAAAAATTATTTATTATTATTATAATTATTATTTTTAATTATAACATTTATAATAATTATTGTTATAATTATTATTATTACGATAATTTAGACAAAAAGTTTGATATATAAAATAAAATAAAATCGTTTTGATATTGTGCTAAAACAAATAAAAAAAAAATTGAATACTAATTAAATTTGGAATTTAAGTAAATTTGTTTTATTACATAAAATATCTATATTATTTTTAATGTTTAATAATTCTACAGATATTTGTCCGTTATTTATTTATTTATTGATTTTTTTTTTATACATTTTTAACTTTATATTTTTGTTTTATCTTAAGTGAAAACAGCCGAACGTTTATCACGATTTTTACTACGTGAAAGTGTACGCGCTTTAAAAGCAGCCGCATTAATTAAATGCCGTTCAAGTTTTGTTTGTTTTATAGAAACACCATTTGGTTCAACAATTCTAGCACCCAATTGTAATACATCACGTAGAAAATCATTTTCGGAAAGATGAATTGTCATACCAGGACCCATAATTGCACATAAACATGTATATTGATGATGTATTGACCATGTATCCAATTCTAAACATTCTTTACCAAAACGTATTGTAATTTCTGGTGAAACATCTTCCTAAAATTTAAATCGAAAATCAATAATTTATATATATACATATATTATAGATTATTATGGTATTGGAGAACACCAATGTGAAACAAACAATGTATGAATATGAATTGGAAAATTATCATTATACAATTTTATTTCAAATGCATACATTTATTTGCTATTTGTAATATAGTACTATTAGTATTTGATAATACCAAAACTGTGTTATCCTTCAAATTCGTCTTTTATCAATGTGTTAAAATTCATTTTCATTAATGGAAATTCATTTTTTTTAACATGTTGCTACGTTGTAAATAGGAAACTATTGAACGCACCAAGCATACATATGTTTGACTTCTACTTTCATATTAATACGTCACATCTGTTATTACAATTAAATTACAGCCGTTGACTACAAAGCGTTCATGTAGTAATAAATATAGCCATAATGTAACGAAATACATTTAACCAATGATATAACATACTAACTTCTCATCAAAGTAATGCCGATTGAATTGTCTTTCGAAAAATTATTGCCATATATTTTAGGTACAAAAGATGTACAATTTTTCATTTCATTTGTTCACTCAAATACAGTAATTTTAATTTGTCATCAAATTTATCAAAAAAAAAAAAAAAGGAACAGAAAATATTTCTGCACTGATGGAGGATATTATATATAAATAAATATATGGGAAAATCATAAACGCTTTAAAACTAAATATTTAAAATACTAATAATACTTAGGGCATACGATAATGAACGAAATGTTATCAGTAAAATATATTTACAATATTTTTCATATTCAACCCGATAGAAATAATGAAATCTAATTTTAGTGATCAATTTAAAAGATGATTAATCTAAATAAATTATAACAAATATAAATATATAGCATTTATAGTCGTGAAAATAAATCTAACTCGTCGTAATAGCGATTATTTAATGTTCCATTCTCCATTACAAAATGAATTTAAATTAATTTTAAAAGCTGTTAGTAAATGTTAATAAATTAAAATAAATTACTTCTAAATAACGTAGTACATCACGAAATGTAGCACGTTGTGTTTTACGATCACGTTTTGCCCGATATTTATGTGAATCGGTTGCCAATTGTTTTGTGGCTTCAATTAAATCCGGATAATATTCTTCCAAAAATAATGCATCATGTGATCGACCACACTCTAAAATTAATGCGATCATTTCGCCAGCTACCATACGCACATCTAGATGTGGCGATTGTAACATTCCCATTAAATTTTTTATGGAACTAAAAATAAAAAAAAAATAAATAAATATATAAAATAATCTTTCTTTTGTATAAAACTACATCAACTTACGGTGGTATAGTAGAATTATTAATTATTGAACATAAATCACCAGGTGGTATTAATGTTAATAATAAACCCCATGCATTTAATGCTGCACTATGTAATGTTCCTGTTTCAGCACCAGCCGAACTTGGTGTTTGATCACCTTTTAAATAACTTCCAGCAAATATGGATTCCATTTGTTGCATTAACGTAATTACATCACCAATATCGTCACCACCCAGAAAATTTAACACTGCTAATGCTGAACAACATTTAGCTCTTGCATCAACGGATGCCGTTTTATCTTGAGCTGTAATCAATAAAATTTGGCTCAATGTTTTCGTTAAATCTTCGTTGCCGCCCAATTGTAATATTAACAGTGGTGCCAAATATGCACCCCATGATTGTTCCGGTCCTTTACCACGACGTACTGATTTTTCAATAATATCAACTATTGTTAATTTACGATCTTCAATAAAATCGGGTAAAAAGCGATGCATTAATATTTCACAAATTGATTGTAATGCTTGGGTACGTGTTAATGCCGATTTTTCGGTTGCATTTTCTAGTGCTACCATTAATTTTTCTTCATATTTTTCGGTTGAATTTGATGTTAACGCACTTTCTTCGGATTCATCATCAAGTGAATTTGCATTATCCGAACGTATTGAATATACACTAGCATTATCATTAACTGAATCATCATCTGAATTAGATTCTACACCACGTCCTAAAAAATAAATTAATACAAATATTTAATTATTTCAGTTTATTTAATTTAATCATGTTAATTAATTATTATTGTATGTATAAGAAAAAAAATACATGATAGTGTTGATGATGTGTGATGGTGTTGATGTGTTTTATGAATGTATAGGTGTATATATTTAAATATTTATATTTGCTTTCAATGTTTTTTATCATATTTTTTTGAAGCGAATTTTCCAATTAATGCGTATAATATCTACTATAACTATTTTAAATCACAATTTATTTACACAGACATTTTTTCAAAAGTTTAAATATTCATATCGTTAAACACAAATTAATAATTCTACTTGTACTTTATTTCGTCGCCTTAGAATCGCGCCGTTGATGATGTGAAACTTAATTATAGCCCGAAATTCATTTATTCATTTTACATAATAAGTTTTCGCGTATTTATTCTTATTAATTTTATATATGAAATTGTATAATATAATAATTAAATACACAATTTAATACATTGTTTCGTACTTTTTGATAGATTTGCATGTTTTAGCGTCGCCTCAGAGTTTATTTGGCCCAATTTGTTAGTATGCCTGTGAATATTTGTAGCTTTGTGGTTTTGCGGCATTATTACGATTCAGTTAACATAACAACAAGTACAAAAAAGTTTGTAATTGAACGCTCGAAACATTTTTCAATAAGAAATAATGTTAACCGCATTAAGCCGGATTATTATAAGAACTTAAGACTTTAGAAAACGAGTTACTATACTATCATCAATAAATAATTAATAATATAAATTCAAAACTGTTATAAGAATTATTAAAATCTGGTTAAAATTTCTTCTCAAATATGTGCAAATCAGATATTTTAATTAAATTGAATTAGATAAACAAAAGTAACGAGTATTCAAAGTAAACTTTAAATTAAAAATTAAGAATTACAAGTTTATGAAATCATACGTAAATTTCTAATAATTAAACTTGTTCTGTGTAGTTGACGTAATAATAAAAGATTTAAATAAAAATTAAAATACATCGTCATACAGTTGTCCTTGCAATGATTAAAATAAATATGTATATCATTATAACAATAATAATAATAATAATAAAAATAATAATAAATAATATTATAGTAACGAATATTTTTTTTATGTTAATGTGTATTTGAAAATAAATTGTTGTATATTTTTAAACGTAAATATGTTTACAGGTATTTCAATTCAATAAAAATAAATAAATTAATAGAAAATTATCAACATTAATAAGCATATTGACACAAAATAAGCATCTTAGTTTAGTCTGAGTAAATGCATAACTATGTATTGTTACAATAACATATTATATATTAAAAATCGAAAATATAAAAACAAATGTAGGCCACCATCACATGAAATATTCTTATTATAACATTAATTGAGGAAAATGTCAATAAAACTTGTAAACCATGAAAAAAGAAGTAAGATAAAATTTAATATCATATTCATTGGTTAATCTTTTTTAATATGTGTGTGGAAACTGTACGTAACAACACATAAAGTAAAAAATTTTACTGGTTAATCTGCAATTTCAAATAAGTGGCAATTCCAGTTTCACATTCAGTAAAAATATGAATAATTAATAACCAGTTGCCAGAATTGTTGTATCCGAAAACAACATATTCCATCACAATGCGAGATTTTTAGATTTTAAGTTGGTCGAGTTCTTTGCTTCTAGTGAAAATTATAAAGTTACAAATTAACGATGATATTTAATTTCCACACTGTTTGAAAAAATATTTTTAAATAATTGTATGATTTACTATTACTATAGAATACTATTAAAAATATAATATAATAGATGAAAATATATTTTCGCATTCACAATTGATTTAATACAAAATTGCGCACACACATTAGTTAGTATTAGTTTCATCTTTCTTTATAAATTTTACCTTGAAAATAATATAAAGATGTGTATAGTATATAGGAAATTGAAGAAATACACATAGAATGTAGATAAAAAGAGGGGTTTCACAAGTATATATAATTTAATTATGATGTTGATTCAAATTAAAATATGTATTAAAATGAAAAAAGTAAATGTATAAGCAAACAATAGCGGTAACAGATTATCCAAGAACTGGTTCCCTGTGACCTTTTTCAATACAGTTGACTCAACAACCATTTCGAGAAAGTGCATTTTGATAGCATCGAGATAATAAAAGAACAATCGAAGAGAAATACCGACAATTAAATAAATCCAATCGAAGACTGAATGATATGTTATCAAAAGTGCATGCCATCAAATGGAGATTACATTGCAGGTGTGAATTAATACTATCTGAAATTACTGATACAATTTTAATTTAATTGTTAATAAAATGTGTTAGATATGCACTATCTTATATAATTGCTAAAAGAACAATTGTATTGCAAATTATTATAACATATTTGGCTAGTGGTTTACTATAGGCTATATTCGATTCAATTATGTATATGAATTAATAACGCATATATCGAAACATAATTTCTGAACAATTGGTGAATTGTTATATACTCAATTGACCAACTGAACTGTAATGTTAGATGGATAGCCGAGGCGGGGCATAAGATTGAGTAATTAATTCAGCAGAGGAACGAAAATGGATCTGAATAATTATTGGATTTGATATTCTCAGAAATATTTAATTATGTTTCGAAAGAATATCAGAAAATAAAATCTCTAGCAAAGATTAAAGACTTTGATTTAATATGAAATAAGATATTGCTGTTTTATTCGGTCCTACCCGAAGCAGTATCACTGATAATGATAAAATGGATAAGTAGAAAATTTAATTAAATATTTTTCAACTAATTACTGTGTCTATGTTAATTACAAAACAAAATATTTTATCTACTACTCTATAATGTTTCTAAAATAAATAAAAACCAAATTAAATGATTTCATTATAAATATAATTATATATAAATGAGAGTCGCTATTACATTTATGAACATTATTGTAATCAAAATATACATGACAGAAAAACAAACTTATAATAAAACAAAGAAATTATTAATTATATTCAAGGTCAGTTGTAAATGCTTCGCTAAAACTACCGCAACTAAATATTGTATACTATCCCATTTCAGAAAAACACATTTTTATTTCATTTTAATTATACTATCTTAAAAACCTGTTTGCCTCTTCTGATATGACGACAATACATTTATTATTAATTTATTTATACATACATGTGATGATAAGTTCAATATTTTAACAACGTGTTATAATTAGTTATAAATTATTGATAACACTTTCTCATTAATTTTAATACATATAGAACAGATAGACATAACTAACTAACGAACGATAATAACAATTATAAATATAATCATGAAAACATATGTGTTATTTGTTATCATTGTTATCAAATAATCATTATAAAATTCAAATAAATAAGTACCTTTAATTATGAAATTACAATTGTATAATTTAATATTTTTATTTTCATTTTACACCTTTAAAACCACTTTATAAAAATCATGTAACATAAATACATAAATATGTGTATTGTTTGAATAAAAAAATGAAATTACATTTAATTGTGAAATAGTATAATTTTCATTATTATGTAATTCTATGAAAATAATACTTATTTATTTATATAATTTGGAAAATATAACAAAAAAATAATATAATTTAATAAAATAAAAACAATTTTATAGACAATTTGTATATTTGTAAAGACAAACATACACAAACACAATATGGTGAAATTGAATAATAAAGAGAAAAATGAATCATTTAATTGCGGTGGTTTTTTTTTTATAAATATGAATAATTTAAAATCGTTAAAATAATTACAACATTATATGTAATTTTTATTCAATTTTTCATTTCATTGTATTTTAATCTAATCTATAAATAATTTATTGAATTCTTGTATTATCGTTAACGTCTAACTCAACATTTTCATATTTTTCGAAGAAATAATTTAATATTAATTACATATTATTATATTATATTATGTAATTTATTGTCTATAGTAAAAGTAGACTTATGAAATTTTGTATACAAGCTATATTTGACAATACAGATCAGTTTAGCAATTACACGTTTTGCTACCTACTATACTCATACAGATTTACCTTTTTATCGGCAACATCTGCCAAATTAATAATTGTTTAACAAAAAATTGATTATGTAGATTTGTATATAGAATGGAATTTTTATATATAATTATTATTTTATGTGAATTATCTCCTATAATTACGGAATGCCTATTTATTTTATTGTTCAAATTAATGTAAAATGAAAGAAAATGAAAGAAATACAATTTTTAAGTAAAAAAAATTTGGCAAAATTTATCAATATTTCTATTTATAAATTTTTGTTATTATGTATGTTTAATTTTGTATGTTGTATTTATAGAAGAAGTGTTATACTTTAATTTTTATAATAAACATCACAGTCAGCGACAACACTCATTGAAAAAGTAAAATAAATAAATAAATAAAATTAACCCTATATAGCACAACTATTTTTAATTGAAATTTTGTATGAATTAATTATTATTTGTATTAAATTAATTGATCACAATACAAACTCAAGCCATGGACACTCAATAAAAGCCGAAAAATTGTAGTTATGAAAATACCTCAACAGAAGATACGGTAAAGTCAGTATTCGAATTGGAACCGGGATATTGAAATAGATGTTATTTTATAATATTGCAAAAGCATTTTGATATGACATTTTCTTTTAAAAATATTATCATTTTCTATTACTGTAAATCGAAAAAACAAATAAAATAAAATAAAACAAACACTCTGTGTTGAAAACCATCAAATTTTGGATTGTATAATAATTTATAATCGTTACTATAAAAGTGAGAGTATTTTTATTCACATAAACACGTACAAAAAAAACGTAAGAAAAAAAAAAGAAGAAAAAATAAATAAGATAATTTTTATAATTTGAATGGATTGAAATTGAACTGGTAATGGAAAATAACAAACTTTTTATTTTTTTTCAGTACTGTACACATGCGCTCTACATATTAATTATATTTATAGAAAATTTGCCAACTTTGCAAAAAATATAAAAAAAAAACACTGAATGGAATTTACCTTTTTAGTTTTCTTATTAAGTAATTGATAAAAAAATAAAAACCATTTCTTTTGAAACAAATTTTATAATAAATTCGAAAAATATGTAATATATTCTTTTATAATTAATATATTAAATATTGATTTAATTCTACACGTGTTTTATGTAACGTAAAAAAACATTGCAGAATTACACATTACATTTACACCACCACGCGTAACCTCGGATATAGTATAGTTTTGTCCTCGTGTTCTCGTGTAGAATTTATTTATATTTTATAATTTATAATATAGTATTGGTATTTTGGCAAATAACGAAATAAAAAGTGTTGTGTGTAGTAAAATATGAATGTATTTTTATATGTGTGAGTGAGATGAGTTGTGCTTGCTTAGCGCTTGATTAAGTGATTCATAAAAAAAAAATTGTAATTTCCATTTAAAAAAGGAAGTTTTTTCTTTCTTTCTTAACGTAATATTATTTTATGTAAATTAAAAGAAAAGTAGCACATGGGTTTTCTTTTGTTTTTTAAAATTATTCAATAAAAAATGTTATATTATAATTATTAAGTAAATTACCTTTTCCTTTCTTTCTGTACTTAGGCATTCTTTTTCCTTTCACCATCAACTGGATTTTGATTTGATTGAGAATATTTGCAATTGCAATCACGATTTATTTTTTTTTTTACAACACTTATTTACAAAAAATTTAATTTAATTCAATTATAAAACCAATATTTCACTAATATAAAATATACAAATAAAATTAACACTTATGAATTTTTCAATTTTCTATTATAATATACAACAAGAAAAAAACCTTAATCAAGAAGGTAGTAAACTTTTTGTTTTCACACGTATATTTTCTGTTTTAAATAAACATATATTTATCACTGATATATTAAACACTGTATTATTTTTATTATAATTATTTAGAAAAGATTCTTTTAGCATAAATTGCATGATTTAATTCAAGTAGAGCATTCAATCAAAAATGGTTTTGTTAAGAAAAAATTTTTGATTTTATGGATTTTTATACGAGAAAATTTCGTTTCTTCTTTTTTTTCTTGCTTTGACAACTGTCTCACACACAAACAAAAATCACGAGACGAATGCGTGCGAATGCAAAAAAACAAAATGAAATCGAAAAATTGCTTGCATATTGTTATGTAGTAGTGGTAAATTTAATATGTTTGGTTTCGGAAAATTTCGGCTTCGGCGGTAACTACAGCGTTGAAGTTTTTGGTACGCGTTCTTTTAATATTGCGATGTTTTTTGACATACACCGGTTAACCTCAATTTTATATTCAGCAAGAATTATTTTCGTATTTGATTTTATTTTACTTAAAATTGGATGCAAAATTTTGTGAAAAATTAATAAATTTATTTATGTAATAAAATTAATAAATAAAATAATAATAAATATATAAAAATAGAGTACACAAATGATTATTCATCATTTTTAAACAAAACTATATCAAAATTATTTTTGCAATATGTAAAAATTTCTTTTATAATTATATCAACATCATTACAATCATTATTTTGTAATTTTAAATTCCAACTATTATAATCATCTAAATCGCATTCAGATGGTACATCATCAATTCCAATTTGAAATGCAAAACCACGATTGTTACGAATTCCTGTATTTGTTTCAATTCGTATTGTAACACAATTTTGCTTATATAAATTATTAAAATATTTAATATCAGTTTTTCTTCGTATGTCACTTACAATAATAATGGATTTTGATACTTGAATAGCAAAAAAAATAGAAATAAATAATGGAACGAATTAATATAATTTTTAATAACAATGTTTTTTAATATTTTTAAGAAAAAATACCAGTTTTGATAGCTTCCTCACAAAAAAATCCACTATTTTCTTGTCGTATTTGATCACTCCATTCAATCATTTCCTTACGATACATTTCTTTATACGGTCCATCGCTCAGTAATTCATTTAAGTCCAATTTTTTCAGCTTTGCCCAATGTGATTTAATTGGTTCAGATATACGAATAATTTCTGCCCGATGAATTCCAATTCTTGAAATAATTAAGTAATTATAAAAGATAATTATAGATAAATTTTAAAAATTCCAATATTACTTTTCCAATAATTTATTAGCTAAATAATCCTTTCCAGATTTTCTTTTACCACTTAGTAATAAAAATATTTGTTGTTTAGTTTCCATTCTAAAATGGTTAATAAATATATTAAATATTAAAATACAAAATAATCTAAACAAGTGTTTTGTAAACAAACATAAAACTTGGCAAACCGATACAAAAACCACACAAAACATAATATATGTCATATGCAAGAATGTATGTAAGCCAGCCATATAACCAAAAAACGTAATTTGAAACCGCTGTATGTCATTCATTCAAATGCATTTTTAAATAAATCTTCAACGTTCGTCCAGTTTTCTTTTCAAACAAAACTTTTCGCATATACAAAAATACTAAAAAATTGAAGTTTTTTGCAGATACAAGGCAAATACAGAAATATAAACAAATATCTATAGTATAGCTACTGGGTAAATTACTTTAAATTTCGTTGTCTATGGAAAAAATCGATCTAAAAATAGATGTTCAAAACAGAACCAGTTTAGTTAACACAACAAAAAATATATCGCCCGTTCACCTTTTTCTTGAAAGCAATAAGCGGGAGTTAACAAATTTTTGAATAAAACTTCTGTGAATCCGGGTAAGTGGATTTTGAACATCTACTAACGTTTCCAGTGTGCATAAATCAGTTGTTAAATTCTGAAAAGTCGAAAAATCAAGTAAAATGTTAAGTATCTTTCTGTTATTGATGTGGGGGACAGAATGGGAGCTTCAACCTCAGCTTTATATGAAGATGGTATTTCACAACTGTAACGTTGTCATTTGATTCATACTAAATAAGTCAAAGTTAATATTGAAGGTCACATTAAATTCCGTTCTTCTTTCCATTGTGATAATCTAGCTAGTGCAGTGTGAATATTTGTGGTGTGGACGGTGGAGTATATTGAGCACAGCATAGTCATATACGCAGCGCAGTATACATTCAAATATATTAAATAATAATCTATCAGTTCTGTAAATATTTTATAATTATTTTAATAAATTAAAATTACTAGTAAAAAGTATCATATCATAAATAAAATATTATAAAATAAATGAATTTATTTAATTCCTTATTTATTACTTTAATCTTTTGCCAAATATTCGATATTTCTTACAAGTTAGACAATCATCAGGGAACAATTATAACGTAATTTATAATGTTTTTTATATTGCTTGTGAATCGATACGAAATACAAACAATCCGCAAATGCGTGATGTATCGAATATACGACACTACATTAACTGTCCTGGCCTACGAGATGATGGATCCATTAATACCGAATATATAGCAAAATATTGAAATGTAAATAAATCTTTAGTTTTCTTTTCTTTTGCATTGATATAAAATTATTAGACTTTCGACCAGTGTAGCACGTTTATTCGTCAATAATTATTTTGATCATAAATTAGGATATACATACCAAAGTGTACAAGTATGAAATGCAGATATATTTGTTTCGAAAGAATGATAAAAATTGGAACTCATTCATCGATGCAAACAAGTAGCCAGATCCGGTGAGTAGGCCGCATGAACTAGCACTTCCCAGTTTAGTACTTCCAACGTGTCGAGAAGCGGTTCTCCTGCATGCATGGATGGAGCATTGTCATGTAGACAAATGACCTTGTGTGGGCCATTGAGGCCACGGTTACGGTTAAATAGAAATGGATGAGAATACACTACAAATCTTATAAGTCATAAGGTCATATCACTATTCTACGATTTGATGCAATGGTCGCTTTTTCCTTTAAATGATTCAAATAAGCTAATTGCTGGTGATAAGAGTTTTGTTTTCGTTTGGTTTTAACAATACATAGCCAATATGGCACAGTGCATATTCTATATATAATTATGACATTTCTTATAGTCTCTTAAATATAAATCAATTCAATTGCTAAGGGTACGTACGTTATGACTCATTATAACATTGTCAGTGTATTCTTACATCACAGCTACCACTCTTTTTAATTTTACCGTTAAACATAGCAGTACACAACACAAACCATTTTTTTTCAAAGGCCGAGTCTAGATATTTGGTGCATTTGACCAATGTTATATTTTAATACGAATGTATTTAATATATTAAAAAAGAATTTTTTTGTTTCAATATGTTTACAATCATTTCAAATGAAATACAAAAAACATTTCCAGTTACATCAGTCATCTCAACGCGGCCTAAAATATGTATCTATTTTTGGTGCCAAGCACTAACCGAAAGTACTAATAATAAATTATCATAACATTTATTTTTACATACTATTGTCTCATTATAATAACAAATATATTATCAATATAAAAACATTTAATATACATAAAATAAAAAAAATATGACAAAAATAAAATTATCTTCATTATGTCAAATCAATAGAAATATGATTTTGTTGTATTCTTGGTACAATGCGTTCAATTATTTCTGATTTTTTATTTGATTTTATTGTTGATGAAAATGTTGATATACTTTTTACACTATTATTATTATTATTTTTATTATTATTTATAATATTATTATCATTATTTACATTACTATTGTTATTATTACAATTAACCCTACTGTTATCATTTTCTTGTGCTTTATATTTAGTGGGAACTACTATACGTTGGTTTGTTATACCTATTGATGATGATATTAATGCTGAAGATGTAGAGGGTGAGGAGGATGAGGTGGAAGTCTTTGAAGATGATACAGATGCTATTGAGTTGGTAATTGATGATTGCTGATTTGGTAAATATGATATTGACGTTGGCTGCAATGTTGGCGATTGTGATTGATTATTATGTAAATAATCATAATTTTTTTTGCTAGACTGATTTTTGATATAATTATTTTTACTATTGCTATTATTATTATTATCATTATTATCATTATTATCATTATTATCATTACCATTATCATTATCATTATTATTATGATTATTATTATTATTATTATTATTACAATTAAGATTATTATTGTTATTATTATTATTCTTTTTATTACAATTATTTTTATTATTAGTTACATTATTATTTAAATTGCATAAGTTATATTTATTTTCATTATCATATTCACAATATGATATTTCAATATCACTATCATCTGAAACATTTTCATCTTCTTCATCTTCTTCCGATGATGTACATAAATCTATATATCCAATAATATTTTCAGATTTAAATCTTTTGCTATTGTCATTATTAATATTAGTCTTATTATTATTAGATACAGTTCGTTGAGTCTTTAATTTTCTTATTATTTCTTCAGGATTAATTTTCATAAGCTTAACACTACATGGATGACATTGCCTCAATAGAAATGAATTGTAGATTAGGAAAGCCTGATCATGATGTTTACGTGAAAATTGTCGCCGTGGAAATCTATATCTACGATAATGATAATTTGGCGGTTTTTTAAAACTATTTGCAACATTTGAATAATTAACTTTTTTATCTAGAAATTTTGGCCTTGAACTTATTGTTGACAAAATATGATTACCAAAACTAGTATTACTATAACCATTATTATTTATATTATTATTATTATTATTATTTACAGAATTCATATTATTATTAATATTATTAATATTATTATTATTACTATTAATATTATTATTATTATTATTATTATTATTATTATTATTATTATTATTACTATTATTTATATATCCACAGTCATCTTTATTATTATTATTATAATAATTAAAATTATTATTGCTAATATTATTATTATTATTATTAATAATAATACCGGAATTGTTGTTCGTATTATTATTATTATTATTATTACTATTACAAATTTTGGTACTAGAACCAATACCAATTGATGGTGCATGACAAAATCGTTCAGTTCTATCCAGTCTTTCTTTTAAATATTCTTTAGTTATAAGATTTTTTGAAGCCTTCATCAAAAATAAACCAGCCGGTGATGATATTGGTATATTATGACATTTAGTTAATGCCAAAGTTCCTCTTCGTCGTGGTAAACATCGTAGTTTCTGCTCCGGTGAATATAATGACATTGATGAAGCAGATGTTTCTGCATTATTATTTCCTTTTTTTTTTGATTTACTTATTAAATTAAAATTTTGTAAAAATGTTAATTGTTTTTTTTCCTTATCACTACCAGTCGGTATATATTCTTGTGTACCACAAAATATAACATCATCATCCTCCTCAATTTGACAAATTTTTTCATGCTCCTAAAAACAAAAAAAAACAATAACTTAAAGTAATTTGCCTAAATGTTATGAATTTCTATTGTCGGACTGGTGATTTAAATTTGCAGTTTTTGGTTTTTATAAATTTACCATCAAGTTTCCAGTTTTTTGGATAAATAAAATACGTTCGTTTGTTGTATATTTATAATGAAATACAAATTTATTCAAAATATGTTTGAAGCTACAATTTTCGCCCATCGTTCAACCAATTTACGGATTCCCTCTATGTAGAAGTTTGGTTCGTAGATGCAATTCAATTATTAAGTCAAATTTGGATACTTTCATAAGAAATGAACTGTGTTTCAGAAGGAGCTGACAGCATCGATCGAAACAAATGGTAATTTGAAGCTGTAAAATCTGGTGCAGACGATGGGTGGGATAACCATTCTCAGTTCTGCCCTTCTAACCTGTTGACCTATTGAACAACATGTGCTCTGACATTGTTATGTCATTTTCTCCTAACATGTGGATTCCCTTTAAATATTCACTACTCTCCGCCTCAAAATGTATTTGACCTATCCTCATATTCGCCGTTTGATTTGAATATCAATTCTTGTTTGTTTGGACTTAAATATGCAACCTTTTCCACACCGTTATCAGTTATTACCATACCATACCGAGGTAACAAAATTCATCAGCCAACGCCTTTTTTTCTCAACTGTAAACTAAAATTTAGTTTTCGACAGATTGATCTTATAAATACCACGTGAACGTGTACTACCGGATGCTCTTATACAATCGACAATGATGATAAACCATAGTGGTGAAATTATATTTAGTAACTGTAATGGAAGCCCACACGTAGTTGTTCAGTATATGATTGTTTTTCATTGATTTGATGCATTTGTTCGTTTTCAGTCACCAACAAATCACCACCATCACACGCATCACAGGATAATCTGCAAACGGGTTTGTTGAACAACTGAAAGTAGGTCTAATAAATGTAAACATATACTTTTAAGTAAAAGTTTTGTTGTGGGCTTGATAATTGCATTTTCTATATAGACAATAATACGTCCGATATTATTTATCTATTGTTTGTTTGGAATTAAAAATCACAAAGAAACTATTACTTATATTATATTATTATTTATTTTACAAATACCATCACATACCTTATATGCATCCAGTGAATATAATTCCGCTTCACAATTATCACAAAGGTAAATATCAAATAAAGCTGCTACAACCATACCCTCATTATTATTATCATATGATTGTGATCCAGAGTGGGAACGGGGTAAAAGTGTTTTTTTATTATTAATTGGTGTTTGATCGTACAGCTGAGTTCATACATTACATGAAAATAATAAAGAAAAATGAAAAATTATTTTTTTCTTAAATAAATAAATTAATTAAATAAATAATAACAATAAAAAAAATATTAATAACAACAACAACAACAAAAATATTAATTACCATATTTTCATTTCGAAATGTTACTAATAATTTATTACTTATACGATCGAACAATGATGTTGTTGAATTATAATTATTGATAAATCTTAAACTTTCCGGTTGATAAGCAGCTAATTCATTACAAAATTTTAATAAAAATGAACTCTTATGAAATGCATAACATATTTCAACAATTGATTGTAAATTTTCACGCCATGATGTTCTATCCTTTGGTTTTACTAATGGTATTGAAAATGGTATATTTTCTGGCCACCATTCTGGTTCCGAATATTCAACAATATTATTTTGAACTTGTATATAACCTAATGAACATTGTACCATGAATGGAATAAAATTTTCTAATTGTGATTCAGTTATTTTTTCAATAGTTGTTGGATATCCAGCGGCAAATAATAATGGTAAATTTGATACTTGACAAACACTATCATCATCATCTTCAACATTATTATGAGCTGGCATATTGATTTTTTTTTTTATTAAAAATTAATATTTGTAAAGAATATTGCGAAGCTGTGATCCCTGTAAATACATCAATATAGAAAAAAAATGTATATGTATTAGTACAAAATATTATAAATAATTATATATAAGATAGAAAAAAAATTAAATAATTATATTAAAATCCAGAGACTACATTAATATCAATCTATTATTTTGGAAGCAAACGGTTTCCATATGATAGCATTATATGTTATGTTACATCATATCAGATATAGATCGATGCAAATTCAGAAAAATAACACTAAGACACAGTCACTGTATGACACTTATAATTCGCGTATGGATTAACACATGCTTACAAATCGATTTGAGTTATTATGTTGTCACACCTCGCCTGAACATTATTAAGAAATGACTAAATCGGATCACCAAATTATATTAAAATTCAAAATATTAGATATCTATTGATTAAGATTCTGTTGTGCTGTTACTAGCATTTTAAAATAGTGAAATTTAACACAAAATTATACTATACGTCTTAATAAGTTATTAGTAATAATCTATTGATAGAAAATACTTCTACTTGTAGCCTGCAGACGCCGAAAAGAGCTATGTCATTGCGTTATTGTATGATAAAATTCCAATATATATGTACATTAAGGATTCAGCTTTGTCAGAGACATCAAATAATAAATCCTATACATAATCGTTATATGAGTGGGTACGAAAAGAAATTAATTGTCAAAACGTAGATCAACAAAAGTATACGTTAACAATATCATTTGTTACTATTCCGATGAACATTCTAAAAATGAAAGAAAAATCAAGTCAAAATCGGAAAATACTATTGGTTGTGGAGGTATTGATCGCATTTTAAATATCACACTGTCCTAAAAATTTGTATAAAACTTTGTGTTTTAAAAGAAAATATTTTCTAAAGTGACATAAAAACAAAGCAGAATACTATCAGTGAATTCTATTCTATCAAGAAATTTACAAATAGTTATGATTTTGAGCATACAAGATTTTGTGTCCCTAGTTCGCATGCATGAATGCGAAAAAAATTACCTATGTGTTAATTGGTTGTCTTTTTACATTATCAGAATACATTTTTCCGAACACATGGCCAATGATTTCAGAAAGTGTTTTGTGTGTATTCTTTCAGTTTATGTATAGACTTTCCTCTTACAGCAGTTTACCTTATTTTACCACGAATAATTTGCCTCAATTTAAATCATTCCTCTGTGTAATACCCACGTAGAACTTAGACACCAACACAATAAATTCCTTTTTTATAAATTTATTACACAAGCTCAGTGTTATTCCTCTATATATACTGGTATATATATTGTTCCCTATGTAAGGTTAAATCACTTACATATACAAATATGTAAACAAACTAAATGTTATGTAGATGTACATTACATTTTTATATAACAAATATTTATATTACATTTACTTGATTTTATTAACCCTTAAAATTTTTAACAGCATAAGATTATTATAGTATTTATTTTACATTTAGAAAAGAATAGTAGTACATAATATTGATTTTTATATATTTTTTTTGTAATATGTGTTAAATATGTAAATTACATATGTTTTCCTTCGTGTTAGCATATTACATATATATTATAAAAATATAAACTGTTGCATTTTCATTAAATATTTAATGATTTATAATAGAATATTAATAAACTAAAATTTCAATAATAATAGAAAAATTGTCATTTATACAGAATAGAATATTTATTTAAATGTTAATTTTGCATTTTACACACACGCAACGATATTTATTTTGTATTTGTATCAGATAGATAGAATAAAAAATGTATGTATACATTTTATTTTATAATTAATTTTAAATTAATTTTCTTACATAAAAAAAAATATAGTATATTTATATATTTAAAAAAAGAACAGTTGATAAGAATGAAATTATTTTTTCTACAGCTGATAATAAATATATAAATTGAATTTTCCAATACAAAAAAAAAAAAATAAGCGATGCTAACGAGAATATACTCCACTTCGTATACACATTCTGTAGATGTGTAAAAAATATAAATTTTGTACATTAGATTCGGTTAAAAAAAATGACTTTATCATTGACTGACCTCGTGGAGTGTGTAAGGCTTGAACTCCATGTAATGCAACAATTTTTCATAAACAAAATGACACATATTAACAAAATCTCTTTATCTTATCATCGTCCTTTTACTTTTTATGTGACACAGTTGAAAAAGTTATTGAGTATTCTGATTAATTTTTAATCACAATTGACTTTCATTTCAATCCATTTTCAATTTTTTTTTTAAGTATTCAAAAAGTCCTTTTATTCTCACAAAGAAAATATTGTACTTATTTCATAGAGTCAAGCGAATTACTTTTCTACGCAGTCCGTCGTTCAACTTACTGACAACCTATGATGGATCAGAGGATCATAAAAATTTAAATGCTATGACTTCTATGAACATCTAGTCGTTCATATCACTGTATTTTCTCTTTCACATTTATCGGTCGGTGAAACCATGTGGCGCGTACTGATACACACCCGTCCAATATCATAGACAATTTTAAAGATTGGTAGAAAAGTGCTATAAATTAGTTAATATATAAATTAACAATAACAAATAACTACTAATTATTAATTACATTTGTATAAATAAATTTTTAAAAACTATGATAACGACATTAATATTTTATAATTTTCAACCAATTAATTAATTTTACTTTGTAATTAAATTATTAAAATTATTATTAGAAAATATTGTAGAAATTTAATATTTTTTTGTACATTCATTTGATTGAACATAATTTTTAATTCAAAATTTCATGTAAACCAAATCAAGGATCATCAAATGACAGAACAATTTTAGAACAATTCATTTTCAGCTCTAAGTTACAATTTTCATGTCAATAACATTTACATATCGTATGACACCACAAAGTTATTCATATTAATCAATGTCAAATCGGATGGATGGAATGAAGAAATTTTGATTATTTGATCAAAATTGATCGACTCAGATTGATGCCAAAAGTATAAGAACAAAATGTCAGGACGATATGTCAAATCAACCATACACTTCAACAAAAATGTTAGGGATCGAAAATCCATTCAAGTGACCACGGGGTGGGTGAATGTCGATCATATCGATTTATTTTTTCTTGCACAATGTTGGAAATCCAAAAAAATACAACAACATTTATTAGTAAATTTTAATATGGAATAAATATTAAATGTGGGCGGAGAAATATATTGCCACTTTTTTTAAATAATGAAAATGTATACGTACACATGTTTGCTTTATAATATATTTATTATATCGGAAGCACTTTAAATCAACAAAATAAAACGTGTGTAATTTTATGGAAAATAATATTATCATCAAATAAAGCCTAATTTACTGAATATTCTAAATTTGAATTATCATTAAAAAACAAAAAAAAATAATCATAATAATTATTACAATAATAACACATTAATTGGCAAAAAATAAAAAAAATTACGACCACGTACAGTAAAATTACGCAAGCTAGCAATTATTGAATGACGCTATCCATGTAATTATTTACTTGGCAGTGTTTTTCAGGGTTTATTTTGTAAACCACAAAAAATTACACATTTAGTCTATAAATAGTAGAAAAGTTTAGGTTCAATTCTTGGTTTCTCCTAAATATACGTAATTAGACAAAAAAAACAGGAAGTACGTAATATTTCTAATTCCCCAAGGATCAAATTTTGTTGTGCACCAAATGTCGATGTGAATATGGGTCGGCGCAAATCATACATTATTCATCAATGTGTGATATTGTATCATTATTCATTAGCGTCGACGATGTGTATAGAAACAATGCAGTGGTAGTAGAGTTGATAGTAAGATAACCTTGACAAAAATTCAGTTCATAATATTGTGCAAATTTCGCATGTTTTTTCTTCTTTATCTACTATTATTAATTTTTTTTTATATTAAATTTTAATGTAATGTAAACAAACCAAACATATCTTTTGATTTCATTTTTAATATAAATTTTAACCCAAACTTAAATGTCAGTTGTCTAACTCTTCTGCCGATCGATGTGAACAAGATGTTGGCGAAGTAAAAGTGTCGCGAAGTAGTAAGGCTATGCGATGTAAATAGGATACATTTATATTTATTTTTTATTTTTTTTTTATTTTTTTTTTTTATTATACTCATATTATTTTGTTTGTTGAACTCGAAACGAAAAACGATAAAAAGAAAAATATTGATAATTTGAATGTTTAACAAAGGCATACATTTTTCATCATAAATCTCTATACCTTTAGTTAGTTAGTCAGACATTCTTTCACATATTATTATTGTTATTGTTACTTGGCTTATTAATAATTCTTTTAATTAAAATTTCTAATTTCATCAATTTGGTTAAATTTATCCAATTAACACAATCCATTTTGTTAAAATTTGTATTAAAAATTTAGAAAAATAATTAAAGTCCTTGACATATAAATTTTATCAAAATAGAGTTTAGAGAATTAAAATTTATAATTTATGAATTTATGCATTAGGAATTTTTTTTCAAATAACAAATGTCTGCCTGTGGTTGTGAACGAATGAACAGTACAACAATATTGAAAGCAATAAATTTTTTCCGGTTTAAAAGCTAAAGAAATCGAAATAGTTAAATGTTTTCTTTTTAGTTTTTCTTAAATTTAATTTATATTTTTTTTTTTTTTTGTTTTTATTAAAATCAATTTTTATATTTTTAAAAATGCGTACATCGAAATATGGAAAATAAAATAGAAAATACCTTTCTTATTCACGACGTATCATAAATTCCTATGAACAAAAATTGTCTACGATATCTAGAACACTTTTCCTTCTTTATAAAATGAATGCACCATTTAAAATTCCACAATTAAAAATTATATGTTTTTTTTCATTATTAGAAAACTTTTCACGCCTTTAATCACAAACTATTTAATTAGTTATTAGATTATGAATATATTTATAAAAAAAAAAAAAAAATACTGTTTTTTATGCAAGGAATCTCAATTCATAACAAATTCCTTATAAAATAATTAAAAATTTTTTTTAATGAAAAGTGCAACTAAAAAAAAATATATATATATATTTTTACACTGACTGCCAGCTACAGCTTGACAAATAGAAAAAAAAAGAAGGAAAAAAAAACGATATGGCGACGAAAAAAAAAAATTATTTAAATACCTATCTCGGTGTCAGTTCATATATTTTTATAAATAATTCTCACTTTATTTTTTTTTGATAATTTTTTGAATTAATGTTAAAAAAAAAACTCCCGTTTTAAAAATCAATTAAACCATTTTTCTTTACTATTATTAATTTAACTTTTCTTTATTTTACATTACAACAATATTTTGTGATAATGAAATATGAATCAGTCAGAGTCACAGTAAAGACAAGGCAGTAAAGACGACGAGACAAAATAATTATCCTTGATATGCTAACGAACGGAGCCACCCTGTAGGTGTACATTTAGATGTATTTTATTTACTTTTCACTCTCTAACAAATTCTTGATAGAAATTAAATGGGTTGGAAAAGGATAACACCATAATTTTATCATTATGTTTTGCCCTTTCCAATAAATCCATTCAATGGCTGGAATGTGTTCAACATTATTTCAAACATTTTCTATTACCCTAGGTTCACATACCAAATAGAAAACATAAGAAAAATTAAATACATACAATTCACAATGAAGTTGTTCATAAAAAAACTTTCCATAGAAAATATACATAAGAAAAGTTTTGTAACTTTTAACTTTTTTATGTAAAATGACATTTTAATCTAAACTTTTTACAACAAAATCCCAACTTACACACTTGTAAAAGGATTTCCAATCTGCCATTTTCAATAAAACCAGTTAAAAGTTACCAAACTTTTCTTATATATATTTTCTTTGCAATGTTGTGAATCGCTCCTTTTGAATTGTAAAACAAAAATAATTGAATCAGAATTGAACATACTCAAGCCGATACAGCAACAAAAAAATTTAATATTGTTTTTGCTGTCTCTGTTTATCTTTTTGGTGAATGTTAAATGTCAAATATATAAAAAAAAAAAATTCACATGTCATTTTATTATCATTTCTTTCATTTTCATCTTTTCATCTGCCAGTAGTTTTTTTTTTATATTACATATATTTATATTTTGTTATATTCATTTTTTAAAAAATTAATGGAATTAAAAAAATTAATTTCCATAGAAAAATGTATATATATATTAAATAATTGTTAAAATGATAAAATATTTATTATAGATATTAAAATTTAAGAGCGGTAAGTAGAAAAATATTGTAAAAAAAAATAAATAACCTAATCATTTTTGACACAATTTCTAAAAAAAAAAATGTCAATATTTACGTTTTATATATTTTGTCACTTTCGTGTAATAAAAAAAAATTATTAATTCAATTATTTTATTGATAAATTTCAATTTCATTTTTATCATGCTAATATGTTTTATGTTATTAATCAATTAAAGCAATTTATTATATTATGATACGTAGGTTTTTTTTTTTCGTTTCTTATTGTAATTTAAACTGATTTAAATATTTATATATTTTTTTATTTTTTTAGATTAATCATCAAAATTACTAATAAAAAAAAAAAAAAAAAAGAAATAGAAAAAAGCGAATCATAAAAAGGAAAGAAACATAAGAAAATTAAAAGTATATTAATTTATTAATTATTTATGTGGGAATGTTTTTATTAAATAATATTGAAATTCATTACCATGGGTACATGTTGTTGTAAAGATAATTTAGAAGTTCCACAAATGCAAACGGCATCCAATTCAACTAGAATAAATGGTGAAAATAGTAGATCAAGATTGTCAATTGATAAGGACCTATCCTTATCGGAAAATGTGGATTCATTAGTTAAGGAAACATTAGAAGTTATTGGTGCTATAGTTGATGAGTAAATTTTTAATTTTTAAATCTTTAGTTATTTTTATTTATATATGGGTATTATGATTGATTCATAAAAACATTGTTAATCTCCAAACGCAATATACACTTTTTTTTTTTTTTTTATTATTTCATAAACTAACAAATGCTAATTCAATTGAGTAATTTTCATTCTAAAATAAACTAGAAAATATTTACACATGTCAACATATATATCTCTTGTTAACATGCGCTTTAATCATGGCGGCACTAAATTACTATTTACATTTTTATTAACCTGTTAAGAAAAAAACATAACTACGCTCATTTCTCATAGATATATAGTGGAAAAATGTCATCTTTGTTATGTTATAACTAGATTTTCTATGTTTTTTTAATATGTCTAATTTGTTTTTTGATTTAGTGAACCTGAACCACCCACAGCAATGCTTGAATTACATCATGTAACCGATAAGCCAAAAGGATGGTTACAATTAGTACAGTCATTAATACGTATTGTTCCACTTGATCATGCAATGGGAACAAGTGTAATTATACTTTTAATAGATGACAGCCCTTTACCATCAAAGGAATGTGTATTAAAAGTAAAGAGTTTATATTTTTTTTATATTTTTATAATACATATAAATTAATTATTAATAATAAAATATAAACAGGTAGCCGAAATGATTAAATTTTCCAAACGTTCACCAAAATTCGAACGAAATTTATGTGTAATATTGGGATGTTTGGCAGAAAAATTACCCGGACCAAGTTGTGTTGCTGTATTATCAGATAAAATTTTAGCATATCTATTAAATAATTTAGTGAGTACATGTCAATTATTTATTCGAAATTCCTTCTTAGAATTAATAAAAGCAGCTACCTTTAATTCAACGAATCGATTCTGTTTTTAAATTTAAATAAATACTCGTTTGGTTATACTTCACTATGACAGACGTTATGGTTGATATATATTATTACCAATAAAAACTACAATTACAAAATTCCATTTATTTTAATTAATATAGATTGAAACCGTTCATCCAGATGTTTTACTATTTTCTATAATAGCATTAGAAAAATTTGCACAAAAAAGTGAAAATAAAATAACAATAAAGGTAAAATTTTAATAATTTTCAAAATTTTTATGAAATAATTATACTAATTATTTTTAAACACATACGTTGAAAATAGAAAAAATTGGAAATGTTTGAAGAAAATCCATTATTAAGATTAGAGAAATATGTAAATAGTATAGATTGTTCATTAAGACAAGTTGGTTATTGTGCACAATGGAGTTTAGATAATTATTGTAAGTAAATTATAGAATAAAAATTTGTTTGTCTTTGGTAATTCACATATATCATATTTATTTTTCGACACTTAATTTTAGTTTTAATTGAAAACAGAAAATATTCATATCAAACAGTTGATGTATCGAATATTAATGCAATGTTAAATTCAAAAGATGTTTCAGAATATTTAAAAATATCAGCCGATGGTTTAGAAGCAAGATGTGATGCATATTCATTTGAAAGTGTTCGTTGTACATATCAGGTAATTTTGGTTTAAACAGTTTTGTTTTTCATTTTGACAATCGTAAAACAGATAAGATAAAATAATTTTTTGTTTGTTATTCAGGTAACTTCTGGCTGTTGGTATTATGAAGTGCTAATTATTACACCGGGTGTTATGCAAATTGGTTGGGCTACAAAAGATTCCAATTTTTTAAGTCATGTATAAATCAATAAAAATTATTTTGTCAATACACATTTTTCTAATATATAAAAATATTTTAAATTATAATATATGTTTTAGGAAGGTTATGGAATTGGCGACGATCAGCATTCTGTATCATTTGATGGGTGTCGACGTTTAGTATGGCATAATGCAAAATCTACACCATATGATTTGCCAATGTGGAAAGGTGGTTGTGTATTAGGCTGTCTGTTAGATGTAGATACAAAACAAATTATATTTAGTTTAAATGGCATTGCTGGTCGTACTATGATTAAAATATTTGGTAATGATGATGATAGTGGTTATTTTGCAGCCGCATCATTTATGTCATTTCAACAGTGTCGTTTTAATTTTGGTTCTGAACCATTTCGATATCCGCCAACTGATCGTTTATGCAAAAGTTTTGATAAACATGCATATTTAAATGCTGCCGATAAAATTATATTACCACGACATTTATATTTAGATCAATTAAGAAAATTAAGTGTTCGTGAAGATTCATGTACACTATGTTTTGATAAAAAGGGTATTATACGAATA
This sequence comes from Bibio marci, assembly GCA_910594885.2. Taxonomy (NCBI): domain Eukaryota; kingdom Metazoa; phylum Arthropoda; class Insecta; order Diptera; family Bibionidae; genus Bibio; species Bibio marci. Next base: position 44,118,542 of record OU343117.1, read on the forward strand.
GAACCGTGTAAACATAGGTAAGTGTGTGTTAATTAATAAAAAAAAAAAACAATTAACAATAAATGTAATAAAACAAATATCGATTTGCAGAGGTTTTTGTAAAAATTGTACATCACAATTACAATATTGTCCAATGTGTCGTGGTGAAATTATTTCAACAGTGGAAGAAGAATTAGATAGCCCTACACCGGAAAATTTAAATACATGATATTAAAAATATTAAAAAAATAAATCGTTAACATAAACAAAACGAAAAAAAAAAATATAAATGTAAAAAAAAAATGTGAAATGTGATATGTCCACCAAACATAGAAAAGAAGCAGAAACAAAAATTAATTAATAAAATAATAAAATAATAATAATGATAAGAATAATAGATGATAACAATATAAAAGGTTTTCTCGCGTAAAATTCAATTATTATTTCTACATATAGCAGTTTATTATTACAAATTAGTCTTAAATAAATTAAAAATTAGATATTTTATACAATTAAATTTTAACGCTCGTTTGTACGTACAAATACGGCGGTATATATATATATATTTTTTTTTTTATTCTCCTAAATGAATTTTAAATATATTTTTTATAACTTAAATTAGAAACTGATTTATCTTTAAATAATTTTGTAATTTTTGCAACCCAATATTTTAAAAGTCAAAGTCGCATCCACAAATATTTAATTAAAGAGAACTTATTGAATTGTGATTTTTTTTTTTTAATCAACAAATTTTAAATGTTTAAAAAATGTTTCGTTTAATATAATAAAAACTGAATCTAATCTGACCAATTGCGACATTGTGACTTAATCTTAACTCAATATTTAATATACCTTTTTTTGTTTTTTCATCTAAAGAAATAAAAATTTGTTAAACATCGATCTAAGAATAACTTACAATGTTACAAGGCGTACCGTGTGTAAGATAATGTTAAATTATTTAATTTAATTTTATCAGTTTTGATATAATTAAAATAGAATTTGACTACAACTTCTCTTTAGATCTTACTCATAATAATTATAAGCTATTAACTCTTCCTAGTTCATAAGATTTTGAAATTGTATATAGAACAAATAATTTTTGTAAGATCATAAAAAATATAACACTTGACGGCTATAATTTTATAGTTAATGTATATTATATACAATTATACATATATAAAACAAATTATATTATATATTTAAAATTGAAATGTAAAATATTCGTTTGTATTCTATTTGTATTTATTGTCAGGCTGTGTCTCTGGCTGATAAAGTGATAAGTTTACAGTAATTTAGAATAAAATTTCATAGAGAATCAATTGATAACACTATGTACACTTAAGTTTGTCGAAAAAGTCTTTTCTTCAATCTGCAGTATAGCCAGTGAATACATTGAGCTTTCATACTATGTTTATAGTATGACCTTTGTTCTCTACATATAATGAATGTAATCACTTTGCAAAGGAAAAAGTCTATAACATATCAAACCAAGTAATACACCAAAGTGAGTTTAAATTGAATTAAACGAAAATATCACTCACCCAAAGATATTCTTCAGTAACATAAAGTAGTAAATATTCTAATAAGTATTTTGATTTTCATAAAAAAGTAGGTGGGATGATTATGCTGATTATAGGCGATAGCTGACTGGATGACCTTTATTTAATAACTATGATTTAAACTAATATAATCATATAAAATGTTACTAATATATATTAATTCACTTTGTCATTAATCAAATTCAAACAAATAAGTAACGATGCAAGCGGATGGAGCACTATATCAATATGACATGAGACCGGAAAAGTATATTGTTTTTATACTTCCCAGTTTGTGAGTAGCACAATGATTAAAAACTGTATGTAATATTTTAAATATAACTTACAAATAATGTATGTGAATTTCCTATCATGCTTTTTAATAATTTTAATATATATTTTACATATTTTATATTTGCGCAAAATTAGTTTACTATTTAAATTTTATAAAAACCACCATTTAATTTATCATCGAATTACATTTTCTATTTTATTATATCCCAACAGGCAAGCAGTAACACAACAAGCGTAACAAATTCCACAAATGGAATTTCATAAAACTCGACAAGTTGACAAGTCTACGATTTCGTCTTCAAGAATAGTGACAATTAATTCATACAACGCATTTTGTCATTATTTCTTTAAATAAATTGTTTTTCTGATTGCCTTTTTTATATCGAAAAGGCGTTACTCAAATTCTGTCTGACGGGGTGGTTTTAAATGCGTCACAAAATCAGAAAAAGAAATCAATTTTTTCACCAAACTGTCAAAAAGTCATCAAAATGCAAACGTCATTCGTAACATTAGTAATTTTTTTTAAGTGCTTTGTTTGTGTATAGTAAAGTAATTACTAATTGTAATTAGTAAATAGTAATTCCATTTTATTTGCAAATAAAAGAAATATATTTTAAAACAATTAATACATTGTATTTAATTAACAAATATTAATAATAATATAAATATTTAAAAATTAAATGGCAGAAATGGCTGTTCAAACAACAAATGAACGTTGGAAAAGGGTAAATAATTATATCTTATCATAAGAATTTCTATAATTTATTTCATGCCTTTTTAATTTATTGATATGTTGATTGTTAAAATGTTAGTACAATTTGCAAATCACCTACCACCTACCTACGTTACATTACAACAATATATACATACATATAAATAACATGACTTAAATTTTGTATTCATTTTTTAGTTTGTTTTGTATATGGCTTCATGAAATGAATCATATGTTTTATTAAATTAAATTAAAATATGATATTTCCTTAATTTTAATAATTATAATACGTATGCAAAAAAGAGATAAATTATTTATGTAATTGCTTTTGTATTATCATATCATATTGTAATTAAATGTTCTATAATTTTGGATTGAATGAATGACAAACAAATGAAAATAACTTTATTATTATTTACAATTGATAAGAAAAGAATAGACACTAATTTGAAATTGTATTTAAAATTCAATATTGTGTTTCTTTCTTTGTATGTGTATTTATATTTTTGATCAGAAATCTTATCATCATTGGTTTTGTTTTTTTTTTCTTTATGGAATTATCATCAATAATTCAAAATTATTAACATGCGATAAGACACATAGCTTTTTTGATAAAAAAAAATATTTTATCTAAAAATACTATTCATAAAAATTTTTTCTAACAATTTTCGTCATTTGATTTAATCATTAACTATTTGTTATGTATATTACATACAAAATTACCCATATTTTCTAGAAAATAAAAAGAAAAGTTAAATATTTGAATACGTCTAATTCTTTCTTATAAATATGTTAACGATAATAAATCTTTATATAGCATTAATTAAATTAATGTAATTAATATTTTAAATTAAAAAGGCTGTAGTTGGTGAACTATCATCTGATTTTTTACGTATTTCAACACCACCCGAAATTCAAGAAGCTGCAGATCGTCAAGCAGCACTAGCCTTATATCATCAACAAATTTCTACTCCATATATGGTATTTTAAATTATATTTTTATTTATTTTATTTAAAAACTAATTAAATTACAAGAAAAATATAAATATGATTAATTGACATCCGTTTATGTAGTCTACAAATAGTATTGGACGTTTAAGTATTACAATAGCTCAAGCTAAATTAATACGTAACTATGGATTAACACGTATGGATCCATATGTACGAATACGCATTGGACATTTTGTATATGAAAGTCAAACAGATCCAAATGGTGGTAAAACTCCACGATGGAATCGGGTTATAAATAGCCAATTGCCATCCGGTGTACATTCTTTATATTTGGAAATTTATGATGAATGTAGTTTTAAAATGGACGAATTAATAGCGTGGACAGAAATTAAAATACCCGAACAAGTGTTTCGTGGTGAAACACATGAAGATTGGTATCCATTAAACGGTAAACAAGGGGATGGTCAAGAAGGAATGATTGATTTGGTTTTTAGTTTTTCGGTAATACTTATAAATATGTTAATCAATAATATATTGTATAATATTTATTTGTCATTGATCTAATTTATAACAAAATGATACAACTATTTTATAGAATACATCCGTTATGCCAACATATGCATACCAAACGGTACCACCAGTGTTAATGGTACCTAATGTTGCTGGACGTGCAATGCCTGTATTTGTTTCACCATCACCAGCCCAACAATTACAACAACAACCACTACAACAGCAGCAGCAGCAACAACAACAACAACAACAACAGCCACAACATCAACAACACCCACAACAACAACAAGTAAATAACGTACCAGTACAAATTAACCCGGAAGATGTAAAACAGGTATAGATATACAATATAATATTACCATAGCAAAATACGATAAAGATTTAAATTTTCGGCAAAAATTCCAAGTATTAATATATTTCAATGACCACCTACCTCTCTCTTTATATATTTGAAAACTATTATAGAATATATAAATCATAATCTATTTATTTATTTATTTACAATTTCTTATATATTCAGGTACAAGAAATGTTTCCAAATGTTGATGGTGATGTAGTAAAATCTGTATTTGAAGCAAATCGCGGTGATAAAACGATAACAATAAATGCACTTTTACGAATGACTGAACAATAAATAAAACTAAATATTACAAAAAGCAAAAAAAACAACAACAATAAATGTATGATTGTGTGCGATTAAAGTGTAATTGTGGATAATATTAATATAATTATAAATTAATACAAAAACTAAAATAACACGCGCCCGGAGAAAATACTTTCAATAAGAAATGTTTATCTTCTCTGATTCTACGCCGACCACTATATACCACACAGACGCAGAATTAAAAAATCTTGTTAAATATTTTTTAAATAATTATTATAATCATATAAATAAATAATTCGCAAAAACAATTAAAAAATAATAATAATAATAATAATAATAATTCCAAAACAAATCTCTACATTTTCTTTTTAAATTAAAATATACATATATTTTTAATTTTTTATTCTTTCAATAAAATAATTTTAAATAATAATAATATAATAACAATTATTTGAAAATATTGGCTTATATTCTTTAATTATTTTTTATTATATTAATTATGTTATTAATATTATTATTATTATTATTTATATTATTTTTTGTTATGTTTTTTTTTTGTTAAACTTTGTTAAAATTTTAATCCAATAATAATTATTATTGTTTAAGTTAATTAATAATTGAAAATAAAAAAAAAAGAATAATAAAATAAAATAATTATAAGTGAATCGAAAATTAAAAATTTTTATGCCAAAATATTATTTTAAATACATATTAAAGTTTTTTTTCTTTTCTGTTAATTATTGATAAAATGTGTCATATAATAATTTTATATATAAATATGATTATTATATTATCAATATTAAATATGCTTTTTATGTATAGAATACGAATTATTAAATAGAAAAATAATTATGTATAATTTTCTATTATATTATATTTAAAAATCTTAAGATAATAAAATCATAATGTAATAAATAAATTAATATTGTATATAAAAACAAGCTTGCACTCTCACCTACTGGTGCAATAAGATTTAAGATAGGAAGTAGGATGGACGAATAGTTACTATTCGATTCGAAAGTAATTGTTACTCATTTAGAACGGAAATGAATATAGCTGATTGTAAAAAGAATTCGTTATTCATTACTATATGTACCTATAGTGACTGTATCGGTTCAGCTTCGCTTGGGTATAGTGAAGTGAAGAGAAAAACTATTACAAACGACGCGTTTCGTGCAATACATGGGGAGCGATATAAACCGTACAACATAATTTGAAGGCAACAATTACCAAACAATACCAAAGCAAAGTTGGGTCGATACAGTAACTATAGATACACCGTGATATGACACCTCGTGCTCGTGACATTTGTGAGTAATTTTTTGTACTTGTGTGGCGTATGTCAAAGTATAAATAAAATACAAAATGGTTGCTTGGGAAGTTTCTAGTTTGACATAATTTTGTTTTTTATTTTATTAATTTATTTTATTAATAATTCTAAATTAATATATAATAAATAAAAAATATTAATATTATATGAATAATATAGTTAAATAAAAAAATTTGTAATATTATAACAATTACTAAATGTAAGTTTAGATCGGGTGCAATACATTCTAAATCCTAAATGTTTAACTGCAGGAAGAAATAAAAACGATGGACAGCATGACAAGTATTCAACTGCAGCTCATTCATTCCATCTAAAGGTTTTATTGATGTATAAAATTGTAAGTATAAAATTAATAAATTTAACAAAAAAACAACACAAAAATTATCTTATAGTTTCATCACCTAATGCTAATGTATAAATATTTTTATATTCAGATTTTTGTGCCATCCATATCAATTATTGTAATCACCATTTCGCTTTAATATACTGTAATGGATGATTGGTAGATGCTATATCCAAATCAACGTTTACATTATGAACTGTTCAAAGTGTATTACAAAATAAAATGTGCCATTCAAAAAGGTATTTATTATTATTTTTTATTTTATTTATTTTACTTAAAAAAGAGAATATCGAATGGACCATTTGTAGTTTTTTTAGTGAATATTAATTAGGTTACGAATATTTTTAAAAATGAAAAAAAAAACATTAAAATAGGAAAAATATGCAAAAACTAAAGAAGCGAACGCTGAATTTTTTTATGTCGACCAAGCATCATACTCGATACACTATCGGCTGTATTATATCTTAAAATTTATTTTGCGTAGACATTGATTGATTATTTGTTTATCAATTTTTAAGTTGTTTTTTTTTCGATTACGATTTTTGTTCTTTTTTTTTTTCTAAACGAAAGGAAAGAATAATTTTGTCAAGTAAATAATAGCATTTTGTACAATGAATTTATGTGTATATTTTGGTGGTTCAATTATTCAGCAGTGCTTGCAATTGTTTTAATAATTTTTTTTTTCTTATATAATATTTTATATATTTATTTTTAAGTGATTTGTTGTTTTCTTTTTCTTTTTCTATGTGATCTCTATCTGTTTCGTTGAAAAGTAATAAATTGAAATGGACAATTTGATATGAAATCTCAAACATTTTACTGGAAGGAATACTCGTCGCAGTAATAAAAATTCTATAAAATCTATATTGTTTTTTTTTCTCTTCGGGAAAACCTTCCCTATCTAATATTTCTGTAATTGTTTTTCCTTCGACAAGCATTCCTCCATTATATTCTGCAATTCGCGACGCACGCACCAATGTTGTTGTTGTTTATTGTTCACATTAACTATAATGGAAAAGAAAAAATTAAATAAAAAACGGCTTGTATTTGTTGTTTTTAGAATGTAAATTTAATTAAAAATTTTTTTTTACAAATAAACCATACACACACACACACACACACAAATATTTTTGTAATTGTTTTTACTTCGACGAGCAATTTCTTCCCATGAAATTTCATATAAAAACAAAATTTTTTTTTATACATATGAAAAACTTTAAATGAAAATTCTGGGAAAACCCGTGAAAATCTCGATGTTCCATAGTGGTAAAATGTGTTTCTAATATATTATTTAGGATAATTGGAAATTTTCATATCAATCGGACCATTAATTTGATTTTAAAAAAAAGGCACCGCAAAAGTTATGTCCGAATTTGACCACATAATGGTACATTTAAATGTCCAAAACGTTAAAAAAAACACTTTTTACATAAGTTTTGGGACATTTCAATGAATTTCAAACACAATGTGAAAAATCGTCTCATAACTTTTGTGGGGATGGAGTAAACGGACTCAAAATATCAAAAAACAGGATTTCGTGAGTTTTAGAGCTAGAGCTTTTTCCTTTGGGAATCCAATAGAGGAGGACAAGGACCACATTTTTCCCCTGGGACCACTTCTGGGAAATTCAAAATGGCGGAGTTATTAAGGGGTGAAATTTGGGTTTTTTTTGGTAAGCTTTACTTTGAGCAATTATTGTGGGAACACTATAATACTTAGAGACTTGTGTTATAGTTCAAAATACGTGTCATATAGTCTATTATATGGGATAATTAGGATTTTGTAAAATTCGGTTGGGAAAGCCGGGAAATCCCCATCGGAAAACATGCAAAAATCGATGTTTTTCGTTGTTCTAGGAAAATCCCCATTTCTCATCGAAAAATTCCAAAATAAATTTTATCGTAAAGATTAAACCTTACTTCATCTTTCTGCATCATTAGATTTTAAGATATTTGAGTATTTCCTAGAATTCCAGCCAACGGAAGAAAGGTCTACATTTGGATTTCCCAACTTTGGGCAGCCATAGCCGGAAAACTGTTGTAGATAGGAAAAACTTTTCCTCCATAAATTGTAGGCCCAGGTGGGGGCTATAACTGGCAATAAGCTCATTGGAAAATATTGAGTATTCTCGGAGTTAGGGGATCCCAAACGTGGGAAATTCGGTACCGGAGAATCGCCATAACTCCGCTCCCGGAGGGATCCTGGGTCCGGAGCTAACCTATAAACTGCGCATCGACGTGCTCTACGTTTTGTGAAAAAAGAAATTGGATCGGAGCGATGAGGTCGCTCGGAATGGCATTTAACCATCACTCTTTTTCAAGACTGCAAAAAAGCAAAAAAGAAATTCCCTTTTTTTTTTTCCTTTTTTTATTTTTTCTTATTTACCTTTTTTCTATTTACTTTTTTTCTTATATTCTTTTCGATTTTTTCAAAATTGTAAATCACCCGGGCGGCCGGAGCCACCTATGTGAGAATTTTTTTTTTTATATGCGATCCATCATCGCATTTCGAACCCGCCAACTTCATATCCCATATGAATATTCGCTACACCTCTACCTCATACACCACACTTGTTATTAATATTAGTATGTCGGTTGCGATATATAAGGTACAAAAATTTTGAATTTATTTATTTGGACAGGGCACCACATGAAATATGAGACACTTTTTTTTTTTTTACAGAGTGTCCGAAAGAGATGAATTTTTTTTTTTTTTTGTTATTGTTATGATGGTATATAGTTTCGTATATGAAATATAAGTTTTATTTTTATTTTGTACTTACCATTTTATTTATTTTTTTTTCTTTTCCTTTTCTCCAAGACGATGTTATCAAAAATTATATTTTATTATAAGTTATTTTTTTTCTCTTTTCAGATTTCGGACGGAAGTTAATGGTTGGTGAACTATTGATGAACTTAATAAAATAATACAAATATTTTTTTTTTTCATTAAATTGATTATGTCTTTAATAAGTAATATTGTATTTTTACATTAAAATAAATAATTACTGATACTAGGATATATTTGTTTACATTATTTTATATTCATTTTTCTATATCTTATGCTTTTCAAAGTATTCAAATATTAAATATAACATAGATTTTTGCTATAATATCTTGTTCTGCTGTTATTTGTAAGTTATTTGTATTTTTAGTTGTTACTTGTCAATAAATCAACACCTGTACGAAATCTCAATCCAAACCTACATACCGAATTGGTACGAAATTGGCTATCATTCAGTTGAACAATTAGTAAAGATGGACTATGTATAATCCTATTTCTAGAACCTTTATACAAAATTTCATCGAAATTGATCAAGAAATGATGCAGATATTCCCTTTAACATAAATGCATAGCATTACGTATACATACACCTACCCATAAATTCAATAGACACTACTACATAAACAGGCCAAAAAATTAGCAAAAATACCGAAATACCCGATTTTTTTGAACTTATATATTAGGCGAGCAGAAATTGCATTTATTTTTAATTTTTATTTAAATATTTGTTGGTAATACAATACAAAATCATGTTTTCTTCTATCATTAGAGTCGGGCCAAAAAAATATTATAATAATGATAATATACCATACGGTACCCATAAATTATATATTTATTATAATTATTATATTTATTATATATTATAACTTTTGTTATTGTATTATCTCCCGCCTACCATAAATATTTAAATAAATAAAAATTAAATAATATTTTCACTATCATATGGTTATGATTGCCTAATAACTATTCTCAAAAAATCGAATATATTTTCGAATTTTTTATACTGTTTATGCACTCGTGTGTATTGAATGTATGGGTGGATATATGTATACAAAATGGTATGCATTTCTGCTTAAAGAAATATCTGCATCATTTCTTGACCAATTTCGATGAAAATTTGTATAATTATACAGGTATAAATTAATATGTTTCTTTAAAATTATTATCTGGCACATCGTTATTCATTGTGCAACTGAATAATCTCTTGACCAATTTGGTATGTAGGTTTGAAATGAGATTATATCCGTTTGAGTGCTATGCAATTTTGGCGCATTACCTATTCATCGTTATAGCGACGATTCGCACTCAAACGGATATACAGATATTTAATTTCAAAATAGGATTATACAGGTATTTAATTTCTTGTAATAATTTTCTGTATGTCTTATCAAATTGTACTGAGCATTGAAATTAATTAATATAGAATTATCTTTGCAGTATACACTTAAATAATTAATTTTTACTTATAATTATATATAAATATCTTAATTCTATTATTATCTAATATTAATTGTAACCCTTTTAACATGTATATAGTAAACATAAATTAATTAACTAAATATTTATGATGACATGTTAGTAATTACAATACTTTAAATGAATTTTAATTAACTATATGTTCTTTCGACAAATTTATTTTAATTTTTTAAATTGAATGAAATGTTATTTAATTTAAATTCAAAATGTTAAGAAAACATTTTCGGGGATATGTTTTATAAAAAAAAACAATTTCTTGAGCGTTCCATTTAAATAATAAGTTTAAAATGGAAATTGTGAAACAAATTAATAAGGTTTACTGTATATATAAGGGTTTGATTGTTATTTATCTTATATAATAAGCGTTACATGTAATTGTAATTGTTAAACTTAATAATCATGAAATTAAATTGTATCATAATAAAATGAAGCTATTTTTTAACATTGAAATCTTGGTAGAAATTTTAATTTAGCTAATTTCACATTCATTTTTAATGTATAATATAATTTCTAATACGAGCATAATATTTAATTGTGATAGTTACAATATACAATTACATTTAAAATTTAATTCATGCTTAAAGCTAAAACTTATTTTATTTATATATTTATTAAAATATCATATTTTATATCATCAATTTGATAGAATGGTGTGTTGTTAATAAATCATTTAATACTCTTGATGTCAGAAGTAACATAAGTTTGCCACAATTTAATAATTGAATTACGTGTTGTTTCAATATACTTTTTTTAAAATCATCTGCAAATATAGAAATGAATTGAGATTAATATTACAGAGAATATTTTTAAAAATAATATTTGATATTACCAGTAAACAAAAATAATTTGTGGTAATTAATTAAAGACCAATTGGTGAATTATTGTATATTCACATTAGGTCTAATCTATCAACTTCACTGTAATGATATATGTTCTCGATTTTTGTATTATCCCCACGTGTGGCATAGGTTTTTGTTGTAGTTGTCCATCACAAATAATTGCAAGAAATGCTATACATAAGCTGTCTATTTAAATAAATAAAAATTAAACAATATTATCACTTTGCATAATAACTATTCTGAAAAAATCGTATATTTTGGTTATTTTTCGAATTTTTTTGACCTGTTTATGCAGTTGTGTATATTGTATACATAATGCTATGCATTTCTGTTAAAGGGAATATCTGCATCATTGCTTGACCAATTTCGATGAAATTTTGTATAAAGGTTCTCGAAATAGGATTATACAGGTATTTATTAACAAGTTTCTTTAAAATTAATACCTGGCGTATCTTTATTAATTGTGCAACTAAATATTTTAACATAATATTACATGCGTAATGAATATTTCGAAATGTCTAAGCAGTCTAATTGTTTTGTTTTCAATTATGGTACGGATAGATGTAAATTTAATTTATGTTCCAACACTAACCTGATCAATAATTGACACAATTGGTTGGTAAACCATATCATGACTATGTTAATATCTGATTTCTGCTTGAAGTAGCATTACTATATATATTCTTCAGCTATAATATAAATTAAATTATTATTATTAATTAATAAGCTACATATTATTATTATAAAGAATAAATTACCTCTAATCCGATGCATTAAATCCACATAATATGCCATTGATTTTACAAGCTAATTTCAATAATTGGTGGTCAGATACCAGAACATTTCGTCTTTCTAAATCTGTTTAAAAACGAAAGAAAAGCCGGAATATTAGTTAAAAAGGAAATGTAAGTAAAATGATATATATATAATATTATATTTATTTTAAAAGATATTGGTAATTTCCCAAATTAAAGAAATCTGAACATATTTTTTTAATTTGATATAGGAATTTGTTGTAAAACTGTAAAAGCGTATCATATAATTTTGAAAATATTGGATTTAGAGCCAATAAAGTAACATTTGTTTTCATATTTTAACTGATTTTAATCAAAAGAAGCAAATAGAAAAAAGCCATTTGAAAAGTATTTTAAACAATTTGAATATGATGTTAAAGATAAAGAATGTTCAAAATTCAAAAAAAAAAAAAAGGTCTGACAATATGCAATTGCATGTATTATTCGATATAGACGGTACACAAATTAAAGAAAAAAGTGGCACGTCAATTAATTATAATACCCACAAAGTTATTACGGCAAAAATTTTTTTAAATTAATTTTAATGTTAATTATAATTTGTTTTCTACGTTATTATTTAATGTCAATTATAAATAGTCATAGAGAAGATTAGCATAATGAAGGAAAATCAATTCAATAAAAGAAAAATAGAAAAAAAAAACAGTGAATATGTCGCAAAACGTTTCTTGCACAGAATCGTTATGAATTTATTTTGAGAATTTTAAACGCAGAAAATCTCAACGCCATCATTCAATATCAATAGTACAGCAAAACCAAACAGGTTTTGGATAGAAAGGAATGGTATGTATTTGGTCAAAGAGCTATTGTGTATTATTGACTTAAAATACGGATTGCTACCGACAACTTCTCCTTCGTTATAATCACCTACATCACATACAGAAAAAACCAGTTAAAAATATATTAAAATCGGTGGGTTTGGTAGTGTTAATCCAAGCTCATATATCAACAGATTTGGCTCAATCAGATTACCATTCTTCTATCGATGACAAACGCACTTTTAATGTAGCACGTAGCTTTTCATTAATTTTGAAAAACATAATGAATAGAATCTTACAATATAGACGTTTTTTTATGATCCATATCTACAAATTGTCTATCTTTTAAGTTCTACGTCTGCATCTTGAAATTTTTGTATTTTATTGCTTATTAACCGGATACTATGATATAAAATTTAGTTGGAAATGCAAAAAGAAAAATATTCTCAAATTGAAACATTATAATATATTTAAATTATAGTATTTTTCTTACCTTATATTGCATTGTGTAATGCTTACTGATTTTATTAAACAATTACCCATTACGTACTCGATCAACTGATAATTTTGCAAGAATACAAATAGCTGTAGCTACATCTTAACTGTATTTAACAAATAAACTACAGCATAATATTCATTATTATTATCACAGATTATTCATGCATGATGATCGCTGACAAATTTGTTTGTTTGTTATTTTTAATACTTCTTTGCTTTGCTTAAAAGTAGTCAATAATTCGGTAGGAAATGGAAATCAATTTTTTCCAAATTACTTGAATATTGCATTCATTATCAAAATTTTGAAACTGGTTACGGTACTAATAGGCAAATATTATTTTCGATTTTCTTTACCTCGAACACCAAATCCAATACTAAAATAATCATTTGCTACAGCTGTATCCTTTATTTAATTAAAATATAAATTAAATTTTATTTTTAATTAATTTAAAATGTTTTTATACATTACCTTTTTTTTTTTTAGAGGTTATGTTCCATGAGACGTATTTCAAAAACATAATCTTAAGATGAATATTATTCCGCAAAATCATTAAAAAATAAATAATCATCATTTGAAATGGTGATTTTTATAATTATGTATTATAAATTAGAAAAAAAAATTAAAAAAAATGTCTTATATCACTTTCTTTTCAAAAATCGCTTTGCTTTTACTTATTGTTTTTTATTAATCTGATTATTGAATATGAGTATAGATGGCTGTTGTTTTTATTTGACGTGACGCGCACTTGGACGGATCGATTAACCTATAGTGACTGTATCGGCTCAGGTTCGCTTGGGTATAGTGAAGTCAAGACAAAAACTATTAGAAAAGCTCTTTCAACACAAACACAAACATATAGCGTAAAAAATGTTACAAAAATTTTCAAATGAGTAATCTGTAACGAATAAAAAGTAACGATTTCTTTTTTGAACAGATTCAAGTCCGACCAGAATCTAATGGTTTAAAACTACGCGTGAAATACAATCCACTTGCGTTTGTTGAAGCCTGCTGGATAGAAATACTATAGCCGAATCCACTGAACAAAAATGTAAACTTCAGAAATCTGTCATTTTATATCAAAATCAATCATCAATTCATCATAAAGTAAAAGAGAGAAACGTGAACCAACATTTTGTTTTGTTTTGTTTAATTGTTTGACTATATAAATATGAAATTTAATAATATTATTTGCAATAAAATTACTTTATTTTAAAAAAAAAAATTGACTTCTAATAATCATAATAATTAAAATAGTATTTATTGCTAAAATAAAATATAAACCAACAAGAAATAAGTAGAACAACAGCAAAAGAATAGAAAAATGAATTTTTCCAAAGATAATTTTCGTGTTTTAGTTTATTATGATTATAAACGTAAATTTGAAGCTACTGAATGTGAATCACGAATTCGTTATGCATTTGGTGATGAGGATAATTGTCCAACATTAAATGAAATTGTAACATTTTATGAAGAATTTAAAAATGAAGATAAAGAAGAAGAAGAGAAAAAAAAATCTCGTAAGATGTTGGATGATGAAGATACCGATTAATTAATTAAATATATTATAATTAAAATTTATATGAAAAACTATATATTTACAATTTGATATTATTTGATAAGGTTTTATTTTATATAATTCCCTTTTTTTTTTTTTTTATAAATAATTAATGTTAATTTTCTTTTAGGAATATGAACATATTTCAAAATAAAATAAAATAATATATTATTAATTTTGCATAAATTAAAATAAAAAAAGAAAAAGAAAATGTGAACATAAATTATATTAACTGTTTCAAAATCCATATATTTTCATATAATTTATTACAATAATATGCATATAAATAATGATACACTAGACTAGATTTTGCATGTATTTCAAAATAACATATAAAAAATGGATAAGGTCAAGCTTCATACACATTATTATTATTATTGTTATAAAAATATAATCGCAAAATCAAATTAATAAATAATGAATTTATTAATTTAATTACAAGAATCACATATGAATATCAATGAGAATATTGTAAATTTTGTAGTCATATTCGTATGTTTTTAATTTTTCATATATTTTCTTCCATACGCACACAGCACAAACCAGTTAAATTTATTATTATTATTATCATTACATATTTTGCATATTTATATCATGTATTATTAAAATGTATTAATATTCTGTTAAGTTAATGCACACAAAAAAAGAGTTGGTGGTATGGTAAATATAAATAACAAAATAACATATAAAGTTTAGTAAATATATTACTTCTCATTCAACATAGCTTCAGTCAGTCTCAGGTCTCCGTATAAAACTGGGTGCGCATGAGTTTGTAATTACGTCAACGTGTTGTTTTTTTGATCGGTTTCGGTGGTATTCATTGATTTTTTTTTTTTCTTTATATATTTTTTGTCTTCACATCTCGTAAATGTGTCTTGTTTTTTATTTATTTTTTTTTTCAACTACTACCTACCTACGCTATGCTATGAGATCTTTTCTCTACTACTAAAGGAATGCTCATGGTTTTGCAATTTTATATATTAATTGTTTTTATTTTTTTTTTGTTGTAACTCTATAAATTATATAAATTCATTCATAAAGAGTTTTGTATTGAAAAAAACTTAAAAAAGTAAATAGTGCATTTAATTAAAAAAAAAAATTAAACAGGAAATAATATACATTTATAATACTATTTAATTAAATTGATGGTGATGATGTGTTCATAATTTTATCATATTTTATTTATATACACATTATAATATATCAACATCATCATTATTATTATTATTATTATCATCATTATTGAAAATACAACAATAACAAATAGTATTCGTAACAACAACAACAACATCTTATTTTCCGTAAAGAAAGTATATACGGCAACCGAAGAACAACATATTGTGTAAATTGTAAGTTCTTATCTATTAATAATTTTTTATTCATTTATATTGCTATATAAAATAAACATATCTTTAATGAAATATTACTTAAATCTAATTTTATTGTAGGTTGGTATATATTTTTGTTTGTTTTTTATTTTTTTCGTTTATAATTTACCTGTTGTTGTTG
Organism: Bibio marci; assembly: GCA_910594885.2. Taxonomy (NCBI): domain Eukaryota; kingdom Metazoa; phylum Arthropoda; class Insecta; order Diptera; family Bibionidae; genus Bibio; species Bibio marci. Next base: position 44,135,035 of record OU343117.1, read on the forward strand.
TTTATGTACGAATTCATGGAAAATGGACTATATATTTTAATAGAAATTTATAAATTATTTATAACTATGTGATGTACGTGCATGTATACAGAGGGTGTGTTAAAATGTATCGCTCTCACCAACAATCCTGTCTTGGAATCTATCACACCTACATAGAAATATTTTTACTACCTAATTATAGTTAAGTTATAGAGTGGAATGTTTATTTTCGAAGACGGTTGCTTGAAAGTAGACCGTATTCAAAAAACTATTCAATATTTTGGTTGATATCTTTTAAAACAACCTGTACAGTAAATGACATATTCAAGTAATTACATTAAATTTATTGATACGATAATAATATAGAATGGTTATATTAGCCATGAATAAAAATCATAAAGTGTTATCATAATTATGACAGAAATTAATGTGCATACATTTTGAATCGTTAATTTTTATAAAAAAAAATTTACTTTTAAATTGATAAAAAGTCTTATCTGATTATGTTTCTTCCACTTCGCTGCTATTCCTCCTATACATACAATTACTATTACGTTTCGTTTTGACACAACTGCTCATTAATTTACATGTGATGCATGTGTGTGGAATCAGCTAGAAGAATAGATCATCTGCAATGACGTAGAATTATCATTGAAGTGTAGCCAACCAGTCTGCGATTAGAAGCATATATATAAATATGAATACACAAAAGTAATGTGGTACTGTACAGGCGGTTTTCGAGCATCCAGATACATCAGAAACTTAATGATTTTTTACAAAATCAATCGTATTTCGAAAACATTTTCTATAATATAGGTAGGTGTCTGTGTCAATACCAATCTTTGTAAGTGCGTATATTGATTACGAACAACTAATTAGTTATAGTCGAAAACATGTCTACAAAAGACGTAATTAAGAATTTTATAAAATACCTATGCAATATCGTGCAATATATTATAATTAAATAACAATTATTAATATTAATTTACTAATAAATATTCAATTTATAAATAATATGGGAATTTTTAAGATTGTGCAACGTTATGTCAATGGTATATTTGAATTAGAATCCCAGTACAGGATTGTTGGTGTGATTTATTATCATTAACTAAAGATAGTATACATTTTGTATCTAAATGTGCAAACCGGCCAACAACTATTACAGAAGCTCGTCCAATAGACAATTTATTGTTAATTTTTCACAATTGTTATATGAGAATGGATATAAAGCAACATCAACAGCTAATGGATTGGATGTATTTTTTACAATATTAATAGAAATTATAATTGTTAAATTAATGTTTTAGAATTTAGAGATGAACAACTCTTTGTTTATAAGTAAATTTATAAATTGAGGTTTTACGATAATGAAAAGTTTCTTTCATATAATAATAAAAGGATTTAAGTGTTAGTTATTCAAACTAAATATAATATTCGGTATACTGTGTGGATATACAAAATAACTTCTTGATTATATATATACAAATATATATGTAAATATATGTGTGCGATTGACCAAATTTATAGTTTAGTATTAAATTTCTAAGATATAAGAATATTAAAGAAAAATACATAATACATATATTTTGTGGTCTACATAAAAGGAGGTGTACAATTTCTCTTTTAAATGAATTATTAAAAATTAAAAAAATTAAATATTCACATCATAAGAATATATACAACGCGTTTATATAATACAACAACATCATTCATAACAAGAAGAATTAAGAAATTTCGTATTTATAATTAAATATATTAACTCTTTAATTTCAATTAATTTTTTTTTAAAATTAATATTTATTTTACAGTTTTATTTTATGAATTTCTTTTCATAATACTATCTTAATTAATTTACTATATAAATACATATATGGTATATTGTATAATACGATATGATTCAATAATTTGATTACAATATATTGTGTACTATTCTATTATACAAACGCAACTCTAATATAACAAATATATAACTTTTATTATATTTCAAAATAAGTATCTCTATATTGCTCTAGTACAGTGTAGTTAGTACCTATGCACATAATATTATTATTTATAGAAAAACTTTCGTAATTTTTTAACTTATTTTTTGTTTGTATCCTTAATTAATATATATAATGTTTACGGTATGAAACCTACCAAACCATACCTATATGTATTTTTCTGTTACATTTATTATATATGTATTTATAAATAGTATATATATTATATTAATATTTGAATTAGCTGATGTGTGTTTTAATTTTATTTACTACTATATTATGTATTAATTCAATTTTTTATAATGATGCGTAAGAGTATATATAGATAGATAGAGTGAAATACATCAATTCGGATGGGTGCAAAATGCCGACCACTTCTTTAAAGCATAACAAAAATATAAATCGACATTTGGGATGGGTCGTCATTGAAGCAAATTATACCCTATTATATATTATTATATATATATAGTATCCATAAAAATTTATAATAAATGGCAAAAATTTATATAATGAATGATAATGAATGATAAATAATATAACATTTGTATTTTAATACTATATTTATAATACAATACATGTATTCTTGCATTAGCATTACACAATACAAAACGAACAGTGGCCCCAAAGAAGGACCATTTGTTTATTTAGTTTTATGTTTTTCTTTTGCTTACTTTATTATATTTTTTTTCGAAAAAAATTCATATAGTATTTTAGATAAATATGATAATGGTATTATAAATTAGTTTATTTACAAAATATCAAGTGTTTTTAAAATATAATTTGTATTGTATATATAGGGACTATAGTATAGATAGACAGAGGAATATATTACTATATTTTGCGATAAAATATATTTATTAAATCCGCTAAAAGATCATAGGGCACGTAGTATGTATTTAGATAGCAGGTGGATCATCAACGAGAAATGATGAAATTGTATTTTGAGAATAGAACAAAATAAATATATATATATATTCATAAGCGACGCTTGCCGCGCTAATTGTAAAAATGTTAAATGATGTGGTCACGTATCATCAAACTTAAAATTATATAAAAAGAAAAAAGTGACATGATAATGCTAATAATAATAATAAATAAATAAAAAAAACCATAACATAATGACATACAAAACGCTGCTATATAACGTCAAGGTTATAATAAAATTAATTTAATTATTGGGCGTATATACCTATGAATGAATCCTACTACCAAGCCTTGTCATGCTACAGAATAATCTTATCATGACTTTCGGTACATATTGGACATTTTTCTTTTAGAACATGACTCAATTATGGATAACATTTTACTCACATTTTTGTAACAAAAATAATAAAGTAAAACTGCTCTTCTTTAGTGTTTTTGAATAAAAACTAAACATTTTTAATGGAGATAAAAACACAATTGATCTTTATACACTAAATTCAATGACTTCAAAAAGAAGAATCAGAATCATTGGTATACACCCAATACATTTATATATATAATTAAATAAATAATATTATATATTTAAAAGTTTTATTTTGTTTTGGACAAGTGTATTTTATTTTTATTTTTATTAGTTTTTAATATTAAAAAAAAACACACACACACACACGCATTATTTGATGATGATGAATCAGAGTAAAACGTTATAATAATATTCAAAGCAAACTTTGAATACTAAAATTATTTATTCAGTAATATTTTTGCATAATAACTATTATACTAAAATTAATTTATACTATTTTACTATATAAATTTTCTGCTGTAACCAACAATAAACATATATATTATTTAATATAGTATAAGTTCATAAATGGATACAAATATTTGTGTAATTATTATTAAATGTATGTCTATTTGACTATTACTAATTACAATTATATTTTAGTTATATATAATTAAACATTTGTTCAAACTATAATTTACATATAAATATGAGAGTTACACGGTACACGATTACACAGTATACAGCCATATATGTATATATATACAATTGATATATAGTTAAGATTTAAAAGTATAAAGTTTTACTGATCACATGTTAGCGATCAGATTTCACATGTGCTTCCTACAGTAATATATATATATATATTTAATATAATTTCGATTGAATTTAGAATGAAAGAATTATAGAGATATACTTTTAAAAATTGATAATCCGAACAATTTTACTAATCCGCGATCATCAAAACATACAAATTTAAAAATCTAGAATTATTTGTATTCTAAATAAATTATAAAATAAGAACTCGAATGAAAGAATTGCATAAATCTATTCTATTTAATTTATAATCTACTTTAAAATATACACGGATCATCCATATCATATTTCAATAAAATTACTATAGTAATATCAATTTTATAAAAAAGCGATCCAACTGGACATGTATATTCAAAGATGGCAATAGATCAAGTATCTTATGTTAATATTATAGAGAATATATGGAATATATTAGTTACAAAATTACCATATCATAATTTAATGAATAAATTAAGATCATATTTTTTTACGCTTAAAGTCGGATAATCTTATAGTTGGTAATACTATATTTACAGTCATTTTGTTCACCAGACACCATTCATATATATATATTTTACATAAGAAGACATAAGTTATAAATAAAATATAGAGTACATAATTTAGATATCATATATACCATCTAACAATATGCATTGCCAATAATAATTATAGTTGAATACGATTGAATCGCATGAAATAAAATTAACACCGAATTCAATCTTTAATAGACTACAGAACTACAGTGTTAACTTTGTTTTCAATTTCAAAACTGCGAACTATACATTATCAATTTGATTTTAATTTATGTAGTGTCCTATATATTATATACCAAACAATTTAACTAGAAATGTGCATTTCTAAAAACCTTTCATTATTTTCAATTACATATACTATTTAGGATGTATATTTGTATAGTATTGACCTTGGATAGATAATGCTTATCTTTTACACATATGTAAAGATATAGTGTTATATATATATGAAAAATGATAACATTATTCATATATATTATTATTTGATATCGGTGAAATTACCATAACTTATTCGTATTCAAACTATGGACTTTATTATAATAGAAATGTTAATATTATTTATTAGAAAGAAACTATATGTCCATAACATACACAACACAAATATTATTATTATTATTATTATTATTTATAAGGGTTTGGTTTTATTAAGTTTTATAATATACATAGACACATATTATAGATAGACTATAATATAGACGTATATTAATCAAAGATGAGATCATATAAATTTACTAAAAAAATGATAGAATAATATGTGTTCATCATCAACTTGTACAAAATATTAACATTCTATTATTGTTATTACACATAATTAAGTTAGTATATGTGGTATAAAAATATACGTACAATTTAAATTATAAGCCATGACTTGCGTCTTAATTCAGATTAAAATTGAATTGAAACTTTTAATTTCTATTGGAATATTACAAAAATGGAAAAAAAAATTAATAACAATCGTATAATTTTATTAATTTCAATTTTTTAAAAAAAAATTCTTATAAGTATTAATTTTGAATTAATTAATTTAAATTAATTTCCAATACAATATCCATACATATAATTGAATTATTATTTTTTCATTATAGCAAATGCAATATGGAAGACTATAAATTTTTATTTAAAGTAGTATTGGTGGGTAATGCTGGCGTTGGTAAAACATGTTTGGTACGACGTTTTACCCAAGGTTTATTTCCACCAGGTCAAGGTGCTACAATTGGTGTTGATTTTATGATAAAAACAGTTGAAGTTGAAGGCGAAAAAATAAAAGTAATTAAATAATTTTTGATTTTAAATTTTTATTAATTGGGTGAGATATGGTGGTATGTAGCAGGATAAAATTTATATCTTGATAAAAATATATAGAAAAACCAATGAAAATCATTGTCTATCTCTTTGGATACATTCTGTCGATGCCTATACACCACCGATTAATAACACAACCAATTATATAATAATATTCAAAATATTTAATTTTAAAAATATGCAAATTAAAATACAAAACATAACAAACAAATTAATTTTTTTTGCATATAGTTACAAATTTGGGATACAGCAGGTCAAGAACGTTTTCGTTCAATAACACAAAGTTATTATCGTTCAGCGCATGCATTAATATTAGTATATGATATAAGTTGTCAACCAACATTTGATTGTTTACCAGATTGGCTTAGAGAAATTCAAGAATATGCTAATTCTAAAGTATTAAAAATATTAGTCGGTAAGTTATTATTATTAAAATACATTTTATATATATTATAGTTAGAGATGATTCGCATTTGGAATTTAGCTGTATTATTAAACTTTCATCATGATCATCATCATCGTAATTATATTAATTTATATCGTATCATTTTTTTATACATTCAACGGGATGTATGCTTTGTATGATTTGTATTATACTGAATATACATATTATAAAAAATAATAAACGGATATTGATACGAGTGAATATTTTTTATTCTTTTAATTTACTTTGTAATATTCTCTAAATAAGTGTTTTTAAATGACGCCTATGCTATTATGTATGTAAATTTTAAATTAAAATGTTTGGACGATGACTAATTTGATTGAAAGTATATTATATTTGAAAAATAGAAATAAAATAAAAACAGTTAAGGTAAAATTTATGTATGAAATTATTTATGCCAATTGTTTGTTTTTTTTTTTTTTTTTATACAACATTGTGTTACACTAAAACAAATCATATTTATATTAATTTCATAATTTCGTGTGACCTATAAATTAAAATGACTATATATGATATTTCTCCCACCGGCACATCAATTTTCTATATATTTCACAAAAATTTCAACAACATTTCTATATATAGAAAAACGTGTGTTTAACTTAAATTTTATTAATTCATTTTTTATTTATTTAAAGGTAATAAAACGGATCGTGATGATTGTGAAATACCAACGGTAATTGGTGAAGATTTTGCCAAACGACATGGTATGTATTTTTTAGAAACATCGGCTAAAGAAGCGGATAATGTTGAACGTTTATTTTATGAAATTGCTGCCGAATTAATTGAACAAGCACGTAGTAAAGAAATTCCTCGCAGTGAAACTGGTGGTATATCAAATTTAGGAACAAAAGCAAATTATTTTAGTCAAAGTAATTGTTGTAGTAATTTTAGTAATGGTAGTAGTAGTAATGTTTAAATATTAGGTATTCTTTTTTTTTTATAATTGTTAGTTAAAAATTAATATAATTTTGTTATAATTATTATTATTATTATTACTATTATAATAATTATACGAAAATTAATTATTTTAAGTTTATTTTGTTTTTAATTTTATAAGCTTTAATATTTAATTAAATAATAATTTAATTGTAAAACGCAGATACTCATTAATTCAAAAAAATAAAAAAAAAAAAAATTAATTTATCATTTTCTTATATTTTAATTTATATGGAAACAGAAAAAAAAATAGAGACGAAGGAATTGTTTAGTTAGAGCAAAGTTATCTCTCATTTCATATAAAAACATTAATATATGGAAAAAAAAAAAAAAAAAAACGGGGCAGCCACTCCGCATAAATATTTTTCAAACAATATATATCAAACAATATTTGCGACAAAATTTATATATTAAATGGCAATAATACCTTTGATTCAATAATAAAATCATACAAGGCATTTCATGGCAAATATAAATTCGATCGCCAATATTATTTTTGGTATACTTGAAAATTTTTGCGTGTGCGGCACTCCTTTTTTTTTTTTGTTATGAACGGAGATAGCTTAAGTATAAAAAATAAAATAAAAACTAATAATAATAATGTAGAATATTTAACAACTAAAATTTTAATTATATCTCAAAATAAAAATATAAATTTAAAGAAAATGTTTAAATCATTTTTAAAGAAATACGAAATAATAATAATAAATTTGAAAAAAATATTGACATTTTTTTTTTAATAATAATAAATATATCAAAATAAAAATAAAAAAAAAATAATTACATTATATTCAATTTGATTTCTTTTTTGAATAATAATAATATTTGCACCATTTTTATTTTTATTTCATTATAATTACAAAAATTTAAATTAACTTAATACAATATAATAAATTTTCGTATGTAAATTTTTGATAAAAGTAAATATATTTTTATTATTATATTAATATTATTTTCATTATAATTTCTTTATTATTATTATTATTATTATTATTATTATTATTATTATTATTACACGCACAGTGGTACAAAGAAAGAAAATTATAAATTTATCATGTGATCAATTTGTTATTTAATTTATTTGTTTATTGTTTTAATTATTATTATTATTATTATTATTATTATTTTTTACAAATTTTATAAATACTATATGTTATTAATAATATATATATATTATAAATTTTATGTTTTTATATTATTTTTATTACATTATTATTATTTATTGTTATTTTAATTATATACACACATTGGAAAATGATGAGAAACTATATATTATTGTATTGATAAAACTAATCTTAATTAGAAAAATTGAAAAAAAAAAAAACAGATACACAAACATATCTACTACCTTTTTGACGTCAATACCCACCTATCTCTTGCTTGCCTTTTAATACTTATCATTATTTATTTTATATTTTATTTCTTATTTTTTCTTATTTTTCATTCTATTAATCCAATATTATAATTTTATCTGGTTTTTTGGATCTCGACGATGATGTCGATCCTAAATAATGAATACACACACATAGATATGTTTCAATATTAAACAACAATAATAATGATTTTAATAATAAATAGTTTTAAAATTTAAATTATAATTCAAATAAAAATTTCAATTTAATAAATTAATTTTAAAATTAAAAGATTAAAGTTACAATAGGAAGAATATCATATACTAATATAGAAAAAAAAACAAAAAACGATGATAATTTTAAATACAAATACAATTTTCTAAATAATAAATTGTTTTCTACTAATTATTTTTTTTTTTTTTAATTCTAATTCATTCAAAAAAAATAAAGAAAAACCCAGAAAAAATAGAAAAAAATAAAAAATAAAAGAAGAAATAAATTCTAAAAGAAAAAAAAAACTACTCAAACGCAAAAGATTGATATAATCCAGCAAGTCTTTTTATGTAAATGAATTTTTTTCAAAAACTAAAAATTAATATTACAATAATAAAGTGAAGAAGTAAAATTAATTAATAATATTCATTGAACATATTGACATATTTATTAATTGAAAATAGTATATAATTTAGAAAATAATAGAAATAAACATACAAACATCATTACACACATGTGTGATTCAAAAGAATTGGTTCATAATAGTGTTAATGCAGCAAAATAGTTGAACCTCCATACACAGTGCCACCATTTATTACACAGTTTTTATATTCGTTGTGACATGACCATTATTTGAGTTCCTTTTCGTCCCCATACCGAGTGGACTACGTACTCAGATTGATGATGAAACTCAGACATACACGATATCCATCCACTTACAAATTACTGCCCCTCGTTATACAAAACAAAACTATAGCTGTTACGGCTATTAAATTACTACGTATGTGAATATATTTTCAAAGATATTAGCCTTTTAATTTGATACAAACGAATTTTTATTATGAAAAGTCATGTCAACGATGATCGAATTTGTTAATCGCCAGATTGAATCACATACGCTTTAACCACTATACGGCACTGAATCACTACGTTGTAGCATAATATCGAGAAACGATTCGTATTTTTTTGTGAGTTATGCAGTATTTCAAATATCTGATATTTTATTGCTTAAGGTTTTCTTAGTGCCGACTGATATATGTTGTTCCATTTTTTCCTTTTATTTAACCCATAAAGTTTGTATGGATGATAAGTCTGGACTGGTCTATTACGAGGTCATTCCATAGCAGTTTTTTTTTGTTTGATAAAGCGTTGGACAGTTTCATTTATAAAACGAATATGTTCAACTCCTCTTGTCGACATGCATCCCCACAGACAATGACTGATGTCGGGTATTTTACATGTATTATTTATTTTTTTTTGTTCATAACAATTAGGAAAATAAACTCTAAACGTCGTAAACCTCGGGATCCTAAATAGAAAAATGTAATTTACTAATTTCTGGAATTCGACAGAAATTTTATAACCAAATAAATTATAGGTCTACAGATACAGAAATTTTAAGAAAACTTTAATTTAAATATACAAACTCAAAACAAATTTATAGTACATAATTAATTTCTGATATAAATTATTCAATTTAATTTATTATTTTTATTTATGATTTTAAAAATTTTCATTTATATAAAAACCATTACCGGACCAAATCTATTGCGTTTGATTAGTTTAGTTGCGGGTAAACAATGTAGAGAAGATAAAAATAAACAATAATAATATCCTTTGCATATATCATTTTATGTGTTTATGTATGATGTAGTATATTATGTGTATAAATTTAATGAAATTACCGCCTTACATAGAATATTTTCAGAGCATCATGAAAAAATTTTAATTATCCATCGAAAGAATGGATAAACAAAATACTTAAATTTTATATTCCGTTACGTTGAATATAATATCAGGGAAACATACTGAATCATTAGTTGTTTCTTATAACATTCATCCACATCCATTTCTCCATACCAAAAGCCATTTTCTCGCTTACGTCGCCTTTTCAAACAAAATGTCTGATATCGCTTTGGTGATATCATCTTTCATAACTTTCCTTATCGAACAGAGCTTGTAATTCGTAACGTAATTCGTTAAATTTATAAGTTATATATATGTTAAAATACATGATATATAGAAAAATTAATGGGATTCAAATGGCGTATATAACAATAACGTTATATACAATATAACTGATGTGTTGTAACACCTAACATACATAGATAGACTTCAATTAATATATAATATATAATGATTATATAATATAATCGATTCGATAAATCTTTACATGGAAGGGTCAACTAAAAATTCGTCACATTCATCATATTAATTAAGGTAAAAATTTTGAGTACAATGTGATTTTTACAGAAATATGAATGCCCACGTCTGGCAGAGTTGTTGTTTGTTATAATATATGATGTGATTATATAATAAGTGTATTTAAATTATTTAAAATAAATTTAAAATAAAAATACATAGGATTGGAATATAATTAAAGAAACAATCAATCAACACTACAAAAATAATCAATTGTAAATACGTTATGTATGCGTACACTGGACGAACACTACAGTAATAGACATTTTTTTTCAATAAAGAAGCTAATTTATTCTGAAGAGTATGAAAAAAGTAAGCAAATTGTGGAAAAAAAAAAATGGGTTAGAAATCTACAATTTTTTTTGGAAATTTACATTACATAATTAAAATTATTAAAATCAATTTCATACATCCGAACATAATATCATTTTCACAATTTCAAATCTATAGATACTAACAAAAAAAAACTATTTTTCATTTAAACAATTTCAATATTATAAAATAATAAGTACAATTGAAGTTAAAGTAGTAGAAAATCATAAATGATAAAAGATCCAAAAATTGCATAACCAAAATAAGCAAAATATATATATATATATAAAAAAAAGGAAAATAAAATATGTAAATGCAGCCACAGAACACATTTAAAGCAGAGATTACCTCAATTTTCTCGTATAAAAAAAATTGTAAATGAAATATTTTATAGATGATGGATGATCTTATTATTATTGATAATTGTAAGGGTCACAATAATATTCATTATCTGTAAATAATTTTATCAAATTTTATTTTAATAAATTTTAACCTTAGTACAATACTGCGTGACATTTTATTACAAACTATAAGATATAATTAACTTAGACATTTTGTGAGACGCATATTCGATATTCAGATTTGAGATATATGGTATTCTCATAAAAAAAAAAAAAAAAAGATCAATAACATCACAAAAAAAATTTCAGAAACCATACCAAAAAGATTATTTATAGTGAACGACAAACTGTGAAATTAAGATTTTAAATACAAACAGAATTTTATTATAGAAGATTTTATATACTCTTTAGAGTTATCGAATAGCAGCAATTGTTAACGTATTCTTTAAAATTTAAATCAGTAATTGTACGAGGTTAATATACATCATATATTTATGTCATATATGTATTAATGAATTGAATGATTGGCCATATAATGTTTTATAAAATTGTGTATAATTAGCAAAAAGTTAAACCTTCACCAACGGTCAATAAATGAAAAAAAAAATAGATATATTTAACTGTATAAAATTAATATTGTATGTATTTATTAGAGTGAAAAAAAAACTTACCATTTCGTCTTGAACTGCTTGAACTAGATGTTTTAGACGGTTCTAAACTTTGTTGTTGAATTGGTTCATTTGTGTTCGATAAACCTTTTTTACGTTCAGCTAATTTCTGTTGTAAGGTTTTTGTAGGGCTATAAATATTGAAATATTGATAAAAATTAAAAAAAACTAAACAAGTAATTTTTTATATTTTACCTAATATTACAAGGCATTGGTGATGTTCTACTTGATACCATACCGCTTAATGCAGATGATATGTTAGGTGAATGAACAGGCAATACAGTTGATGTAGGCACTGTAAATGATGGTATATTTTTGCCAAAATCTTGTAATGTTGGGATATTTGGTTGTTGTGATGTTGAATCATATGCTGAATACATTTTTTGTGATCCTGCTATTTCTGAATTTTGTATTGGAGATGCAGTTGCACTAATATTTGGTGACATTGTCATTTGTCGTTGTAAACTAATTTCAATAGATGTATTTGTATATGAAATATTTTGTTGTGTTGTATTAATTGATATATTTCTATTAGTAGACTTCGATGTTCTTGTATTTTTTGCCGTTGAAGTTCGTGTAGTTTGCTTTACATTTTGTGACATTTGGCTGGAATTAAGAAAATTACCATATTGTGATAGAAAAGTAGTAGATGCTTGTGACGGTAATGCTTTCATCATTTCAGAATATTGATTTAAAAAAGCAAGATCCCGTTCTGTGTATTCTTGTGTGTTTGTAACTGATGTTGATGGCGAAACATTATCATATTGGGTTGACGATGGATATTGTTGATATGATGAAGTTGTTTTAGAATAATTGCTATATGTTTGATGAGATTTCTGTTTTTGTTGTTGCTTTTGCTGTTGTTGCAGCAGTTGTTGTTGTTGTTGTTGTTCTCTTTGTTGTTGTTCTTTTTGTTGTTGCTCTTCTTGTTGTTTTTGTTGTTGTTGTAGTTTAAATTGTAGTTGTTGTTCTAGTTGTTGTTGCTCTTGTTGTTGTTTTTGTATTTGTTTTTGATGTTGTTTTTGTTGTTGTTTTTGCTGTTGTTGTTTTTGCTGTTTTTGTTTTTGGTGTTCTTGTTGTAATTGTAAATGCTGTTGTAGTAGTTGTTGCTGTTGTTCAAATATTAGTTGTTGTTGTAGTTGTTGTTGTTCTTGATGTTGCTGTTGTTGTTGTAGTTGTTGTTGTTGTAGGTGATGTTGATGTTGTTGTTGATGTTGTTGTTGTTGTTGTTGTTGTTGTTGTTGTTGTTGTTGGTGTTGGTGTTGTGTATGTTGTTGTTGTTGATGTTGATATTGATGTTGTTGATGTTGTTGTTGTAGTTGTTGATGATGTTGATGTTGATGTTGTTGTTGTTGTTGTAGATGTTGTTGTTGATGTTGTTGCTGCTGTTGTAGTTGTTGTTGTTGTAGTTGCTGTTGTTGTTGTGGTTGTTGTCTTTTTTTTCTATCAACAGTTCTTGTTGGATTTCTAATGGATTTAGCACCTATTTCTGGTTGTAAAGTAACATGTGGTACCTGAACATTAGGATCTAATATTCTATTAGCCATCATTGAATATTCTGATGGTGTTGGTATTATTGTTAATGATTTTGGTAAATCTGGAGGAATATGAATATTATTTTCAGATGATAATGATGAAGTTCTCGTTGATGATGGCGATTTAAAACTGGATACTGTTATGCCTGGCATATCTTTAAACAATTGCGAAGATGATGATTTTGCGGAATCCAAAGATATTGTTGCATTATTATACGATTTATCTAGTGTTCGAATATTTCTTAATTGCGATGATAATGTATAATTAATATCTTGTACATTTGGTAAAGGATAATTATAATTTTGATTTTGTTGTTGTCGATCTCTGGATAAAGTTGGAGATGATGATGATGATGTAGCTGATATTGGTGATGGCGATAAAGATGGAATCCCAGGTGAATTATTTCGGGTTGATGTAGCCGATGTTGTTATACTTGGTGTTATTGTTAATTGGCCGCTACCAACACTTACAATAGCTGATGATGGCATTTTACCAATTGGAACTGATGCAGCCTTTGTAGCAGCCGAAGCAATTAAACTTTTTATATCCATTTGTGGCAATTTTGAATGGGTCATACCTGATTGCTGTGTATTTGCGGTAATAGATACTGATGACAACGGCGATGATATTGGCGAAGCTGCAGATGTTGTAGGTGAAGAGATAGCCAATTGATTTGATAAATTATTCAAATATGGAATCATTTGTGATCCTGCATTTGCTGCTCCGAATATTTTATAGTATTCATCTAATAATGTTGAAACTGCCACAGGATCATTATATTGTTGCATACCAGGAACGGTTATTGAAGTTGGATTATTATATAATGATATCATTGCGGCCATTGTAGCTGAATCAAAATTTGGTAAGTAAGGATTTATAGAAGGTAAAACATTTGGATTTGGCGACGAAATGCCGGGTGTCGCCATTGTCATAGATGTTATATTTGAATTTTTACTACCAGGTGGACGTCCTCTGGGCCGTGATGCATTTGACATCATTGCAGCCGCGGCTGCTGCCGATGATAATGTTGATGGTGGTTGTTGAAATAGTGGCGGTGGTGGAGCAGATAACGGCGGTGACATAATTGTGGACGAACTATAAATTGGTGACGTGGACGTAAAAGTTGAAATCGGTGTTGGTGTTGTTGTTTTCGTTGTAACCATTGTTATCGCTGGCAGCAATAATGGTAATAATTGTGATGATGCATTAGGTAAGTGTGAAGATGATCCACATGATGATATTGTTAACGATGAAGGTAATGGTGTTGTTAACGCATTACCAAATGCAGCCATTAGTGGATTTATAGAATTTTCATTATGAATTGTTGTAGAATTTATCGTTGATACCATTGTTGTAACTTTATTATTATTATCAGCATTAATAATGTTATTATTACTATTATTATTATTATTATTATTATTATTATTATTATTATTATTATTATTATTATTAATATTATTATTATTATTATTATCATTATTATTATTATTGTTATTGATATTATTATTATTAATATTATTATTATTATTATTATCATTATTATTATTATTGTTATTGATATTATTATAATTATTAGTATTATTATTGTTATTATTATTATTATTATTATTATTATTATTATTATTATTATTATTATTATTATTATTATTATTATTATTATTATTATTATTATTATTATTATTATTATTATTATTATTATTATTATTATTATTATTATTATTATTATTATTATTATTATTATTATTATTATTATTATTATTATTATTATTATTATTATTATTATTATTATCATTATTATTAATATTGTTATTGATATTATTATAATTATTATTAAAATTATTATTATTAACATTATTATTATCATCATTATTACTAGTATTATTAACGTTTTTATCATTAATATTATTATTACTATTATTATTATTATTATTATTATTATTATTATTATTATTATTGTTATTATTATTATTATAAATACTAATATTATTATTATTATTACTAATATTATTAATATTATTATTACTATTATTATTTGTATTATCATTATCATTATTAATAT